>JAODXP020000022.1:27258893-27261393 GCA_027497455.2 Sardinella longiceps | reverse complement strand
CACACACACACACACACACACACACACACACACACACACACACACACACTGGCCACTAATTGAAGCTGTTAATGAGACAAATCTCTCTTCTGTACCACTCTCCGTCTGTCTCTCTCTCTCTCTCTCTCTCTCTCTCTCTGACTCACTCTTTCCAGACGCTGTCTAGACATACAGAACCAACACAGAGGGATAACGCTACGCTACCTGTTACGACCACAATCAGCCACAATAAGCTCGCCTCCTCCTCCAACACTACAGCCCGACACTCCTTCTACCTCCCTCTCTCTCTCTCTCTCTCTCTCTCTCTCTCTCTCTCAATTCCCTCTATGGCCAATATAGCTTGGAGCCTCTCAAGGATGAAAGACTCTGTACTGTATGGCAGCCTGGGAAATGTATTTGCATGAATGAAGTGAATAACGTGAATATGGGAACAGACACTTTTTCTGAGTATGCAAAATCATTGTGACCGACTGTGCGATACTTTTTTTTTTTTTTTGCTTGTTTGTTTCCTTGTGTGTGTGTGTGTGTGTGTGTGTGTGTGTGTGTGTGTGTGTGTGTGTGTGTGTGTGTGTGTGTGGGAGAGGTTCATGAATCATGCATGGTATGGATTATAATTTTTTTTAAACTCTTTTTAACTCGAATTTTCTGATGTTAGTAATGACAAAGGCTGCAGGGGATGACGTCAGCACACAGGCGCAACATCTTTCACCTTTCACCGTGTGTGTGTGCATGTGTGTGTGTGTGTGTGTGTGTGTGTGTGTGTGTGTGTGTGTGTGTATGCCTGAATTAGCTGTACTCAAGCATTGAAAGGACTGCCTGAAACGTCGGTATGCGTTGATATAGCACAAATATTTTTCACATCCCATACTGTATGTAGACTGTGGTGGGGCAAATTAGACGTACAGTATAAACACTTATGTTTACAACAAGAGTAATATGTAATATGTAATATCACAGTTACAAACTTACACAACTAAAACACACCACTAGTAATTCTCCTGTCCTGAGTGTGTGTGTGTGTGTGTGTGTGTGTGTGTGTGTGTGTGTGTGTGTGTGTGTGTGTGTGTGTGTGTGTGTCGAGCGAGGGAATCTGCTGGCACATTCCTAGAGAGCATCTGAAGTCTGAAGTGATTTTGAATTTGAAGTGAAAATGATCTGCCTTCTGTAATGTATCTGCAGCTTTACTTACTGGCTCACACAGGGTGAGCTACATTAGCATAGTCAGCAAGGTGACGCTAATACAAAGGTGCTCCATTACGGGTAACCAAACGCCGTGCCCTCCGACGCACTATTCAAATTATAGCACACACGTGTTTGTTCCTGATCACAAAGATTTCCCTCAAGGCAGAGATGAATCATGATCTCAGTATGATGATCTGATAGACACCCTAAAGCACGGCATTCTGACACACACACACACACACACGCACACACGCACACGCACACACACAAACACAAACACAAACACACATCTCGTCATGGAGAAGCGAAATGCTTCTGTAGCAATATATCAGTTGGGTTCATCAGGTACAGGAGCTCATCTGGGTATGTGTGATGTCTTTATCTCCATGTGTGTGTGTCTGTGTGTGTGTGTGTGTGTGTGTGTGTGTGTGTGTGTGTGTGTGTGAGTTTAACTGAAAGTAAAAATGAAAGACTGGCAGAGATATATTTGCACAGACTGTGACTGAAAGCGAAAGGTCTGCCTGTACAATTGTGTGAGTAATACAGGACTGCTTGTGTGTGTGCGCGTCTGTGTGTGCACATAGCATGTCAAATTGTGTCTGAATACCAATGTGTGTGTGTGTGTGTGTGTGTGTGTGTATATGTGTTTGTTTACAGCATATCTAGGTGTGTCTGAATACCACTGGCATGTGTGTGTTTACATACAGTATGTCTACAGTAAGTGTGAAAACCAACATGTGTGTGTGTACGTGTGTGTGTGTGTGTGTGTACACACATGTGTGTACAGTATTTACTAACCGGTGAAGAGGTCTCCATTGCTGTAGGCCTTGCCCCGTCCCTCCTCATCGTTGGGCACAGCCGACACCTGCTTAGCCGAGGTGCAGCCCATAGCCTCACTCTCTCCTCCCCCGCCTCCAGAGCATCTCACTCACACCTAGAGCAGAGAGAGAGAGAGAGAGAGAGAGAGAGAGAGAGAGAGAGAGAGAGAGAGAGAGAGAGAGAGAGAGTGAGTATCTCTTTACTGTCAGAGATACAAAGCAGAGACAGATCCTAACCAAATACAGACTCAGTGACCACAACCTTGCCATTGAAAGGGGCCGACTTAAAAAGTCTTGGTTGCCAAGAGAGCAAAGGGTTTGTGGTCACTGCACGACAGGTGAGGTTGAGACAGAGGTGCACTTTCTACTTCACTGCGAGAAATATAAAGACATCCGGCATATTTATTTTGAAAAATTTGCAACCCTAATTCCTGAATTCCAAAATTTAAGTGAACATGAAATAATCTCTGTCTTACTTGGACAGCAGGGTCAGACAGCAG
>JAODXP020000022.1:27186393-27243893 GCA_027497455.2 Sardinella longiceps | reverse complement strand
GGAGAGGAGGAAGGAGGAGCTGAGAGGAGAGGAGAGGAGAGGAAGGAGATGAGGAAGGAGCCGGAGTCAGACAGACAGAGGGGAGGAAGAGTGCACACGGGTGGCGGGGAACAGTTGCTGATATTGAGCAACTTAAGAGGAAGGCAATACCACAGGAGGAAGGCGAACTATAATGGCTATTAATAGCGCTTTTGCATTTCTCACTGAGAAACGTCAACTTCAGAGCAGGCAGCATGTGCTGTGTCTGTGTCTGTGTGAGTGTGTGTGTGTGTGTGTGTGAGAGAGTGAAAGAGAGAGAGAGAGAGAGAGAGAGAGAGAGAGAGAGAGAGAGAGAGAGAGAGAGAGAGAGAGAGAGAGAGAGAGAGTGTATGTGTGACTGTACATGTGCGTGTGTGTCTGTGTGCATGTGTGTGTCTGCTTTGGCTACCAGAATAAATGCCATGGGCAGAGTGGCGAATCACACAGTATAGTTCACATGGCGTTCACGCTTGATGGCTGCCGGAGAGCACACAGATGGAGGCAGACTGCTAGAGGCAGACACACATGAAGGATATGTGTCTGTCTTTCACAATAAAACTACAAAGAGGGAGAAATCCCCAAACTTTCCTTCGACCACATTTAATTTCTCTGCTTTGCAGCACAACTGTAAGACCCACATTAGTACAACAAAACACCCATAGCTAATATCCAGTAGGACTTCTAATTGTTCTTATAACAAAACAAAAAAATGACTCCCACAATCCCTCCAACCAACCCCAACAACATTGCTGTCCAATTTATATATGACGTGTTTCTTCTTAATTTGACCGGCAACTATTTCCGTAAAAACCTTGCACTGAATCGCTTGCACAGTACTCCGAAATCAAGCTCTTCGATTTGGCCATTTCGGTTGAGTCCAATAAAACGTTCTATAAAATCCCCTGGCTCGGTCTCCACGCCACTGAGAAAAGGTCATTAAAAACACTTCCCTTTCCTTTCCACACAGACATTTAAAGCATGTAAAAAAATCCCCAAAACTTCTCATAACAGATAAACAAATGATTTAGCCAAATGATGAAAAAAAAAGTACCCACAATTCCCACAAAAGATCACACAAAATTGATCAATGCTTCAACCCAGCTATCTTCAAACTGTTGCATTCAGGTGAGCCACATGTCTGTATAGCCATAGTCCTGAGACTCTCAGATGCTAAATCAGCTCACTGTACTCTTCTCAATTGGGGGCTCCTGTGAAAGACCTCCCTCCAAGTACTTCTGAAATCAGGCCAAACCACTCCTGACCACCTGCACGCCTTGACCTCTCCCAGTTCAGCTTAATGTTTGACCTTCATGCAACAAATGTAGAGTCTTTTTTTTATTATGGTTTCAAATAGGCCACACTTCCAGTGTAACCAGTGGCTAACGTTAAGCCTTCTGCACTCTTCATCCCCCCTGATAGAAGCTAAGCTCAACTATGAAGATCATCAGTTTCCCAGACAGTGAGAGAGACCTTGTATTTGCCACAATTATTACAGGGAATGTTGGCAAATAAACTATTTGTACATGTAACAAATTAACAGCAACATTTGAATCAAAATTGTACTGGACTAGGGCTTATATAGCCTATTCGTGAAGAGAAGTCTTTCATGAACCTCGACTAATGACGGAATAGTAAATCGCATCTCAGTAGCCAGCCCAGAACCATAACACGGTCAAGGTTTGCTTGCTTTATCATGAAAAAAGCAGCCGGGGGATTGACACAAACTCCAGGCTGGAGCTGACACAATGCCCCCACAGTGTGGGAAGCCCTGACTTCGTTGCCGGCGGGGCCAACGGTGCCAGGAATTCTGATGGGAAGAGTGCTCTACCCAATAGGCTACACGTCGAGGAAAGTCTCCTCCATATTCATAGGCTTCCCCGCTGCTGTTGCTGCTGCGCTCACGAAATTACATGACATGGAACAGCCGGGCCTAGCTGGCTGGCTCTCTCACTCGGGAGGGCCCGCAAATGAAAACGTCTTTTGCGAGTTCAAAACGGGTGACAGTCCAGGTCTTGCGTGGCAAAGAGAGTTGCTGCCTGAATGAGCACACAGCTGGGTCCAGCTGCGTCGTAGAGACAGTGGGCGCATTGTTTTCCCCACAGGACGGCGGAGAGCGAGCGAGCGAGCGAGAGAGGGGGAGAGATGGAGCTATGGGTTTATCTACGTGTGCAAACACACATAGGAGCAGCAGTCACATACTACATACTGTACTGTACACTGCATACCAAGCCAGGTGCCCTATTTGTTTTGCCTCAGGTCCAACAACACACGGCCTTGCTTGCTTGCAGGGAGGATGGTTGGTGAGCAGGGAGGGGGCAATGGGGAGAAAATAGACGGCACACCAATGAAGCGACTATGTCTATCCGTAACACTGTATCAGTATGTAACACCCCCGGAATAAAATAGGCTACTAGTACACGCAGGCGTTTCATCCTCCTTGTTTCCTCATGCCATAGCAGAACCAACCGACGTTCGATCGAGCACAACACAATGTCCTAAAGACAGGAAGGAAAGCGCCGGGCAATCACGGTCCGAGTCAGGAAACAAAAAAAAAGAAAAACAAAGAAATGGCTGTGCAGGGAAATATAACGAGTGGAAAATCTTGCGCAATGCATCTGACATACAACACAAACGATAACATCAAGCATAGTGGCATTACTTACTTAACTGAGCCGGTTTCGCTCGGTCCACTTGCGGTTCGCCGAGGTTCACACGGGCAGACGGGCGGGAGCTGCTGGAGATGGGAAAGTGGCTCGGCAGGCAGCGCGCTGAATTTCCATTGATCTGACAATCTAAAGCGAGAGCGAAGAGGATACGCAGCTGATTGGACCTCGGTCTTCGGCCATCTTGCCAAAGAACGTCGCAAACAACCAATCACTTCATCTGTAGAGGCGGGGTAACGACAGGATTGGATATATCAAAAAATGTTGGATTTTAGGAGTTTTTAATAAAACATATATTTGTAGTAAAAGCCTGTCACTTTTATTTCCTGATGTCCGGGTAAACATATTAAAAGTCGGATAAGTAGTCTCTAGTCTGCCTATGTTGGACGCAACATTATATTGCTGCATTTTAAAAGCAAAGAGAAGTGTAGGCCTATATTTTCAACTGTGTCTGAAGGTTCTTCAAACTAACGAACAAGCATAGGCCTACCGGCATTAAGCCACATAGTAACGTTAGGCTATATGAAGTGCATGTAGTAGTAGGCTATTGTTCGCTTATTATTAGGCCAGATTAATTCATGGTTCAAATTAAAATTGACCATCATCAAATAAACAATACAATCCTACTATCTCAATTGAAAATAGGCCTATGTCAAGCTGTAAATGGGGCACCTATTTGGCTGTTTAACATGATCTTCCTTTGCGCGTCGAACATTGAACAATGGTTGATTGAGACAACAGGTAGGCTAATTCATATCACATCAGAGGGCAATAGAGATGCTTAGTGCATAGCCTACTCCCACCCAAGCGTTGCATGAGTAAGACAATGCCGCCCCCGTCTGGAATATTTGGGGAAGTTTTCTGACAGCTTAATGACTCACCCGAGGTGCACGCATCATCAAACCAGCCACTGTTTGCCGAGGACTTCACCGATGGTGATTCATGCGTTGAATATTGCTTGCCCTCAATACGCAGGGAAACGAAACATTGAGTTGTGTTGATGCCTTCCTGGGCTGAGTAAGACTACTGCACACCAACCAGTCTATTGCCAAATACGCCTAATTCAAAAACTTTCTGTGAGGTATCAGGGATTTATCACGATTTTGTTGTTTCTTGATTCACAGTTGCGAATCATCGAAGATGATGGAGACAAAGTTTCCTTAAAGCTCAAAGCTTTTAAAATAAGCCCAACAACGCATCAACATCCTTCAGGGACAATATTGACACTTGAATCTTGTTCATGGCCATGTCATACACAGCCCTAAACACATTTCCCCCCGTCAAATCTGAGTACAAGATGTGTATACATTTTGGGTATAGGTGTGCTTTCTTCTCTCACACCACTGTGGCCTCTAGGACATCTTGGTTTTGTTGTCTTTGCTGGCCCACAAACACTGTCCCAATATTTCTCTTCTTTGTGCAATGCAGTGGCACTGAGTTTAGTAGCCTAAATAGCAGGACTTGACTTTCATAAAATTGGGTGAAACCAAACGATTAAAATGGCACTGAGCTTAAAATTGATTTCAAGGATGTCAAAACACACCCTTCATTACACAACTTATATTGCTAACATAACAGTTTGAATGTTGAAAGCCATGGCGACGAACTTAAGTAATTAAATTAAATTGTGTTCAGTTATGACACATCAGCTGTCTTTCATTATCACATGACCGCTATGCTACAGTGCATTGGATTAAAAAAGAGGAGAATCTGTGTATCTGAAACTTCTACTTAACAACATTTGGGTACAACCTAACCTGTTCCCTCTTTTTTTATTGGTTGTATAAGTTTAATTTGTGAAAAAGGCCTTCGTCTCCTAGATGATCCCCTCCATAAACAGCAGATCCCAACAAGCCCTCTTTGTAAACAAATACAGGGCAGACTGCCACCCATTATAGTTGCAATGTTGCCCTTAAAGTGTAAACAAATGTGTATATACACAGGAAAGAAATAATCTAGATAAGCAGAATGTACAAGAGTGCTACACTTCACTGCTGTTTCCTGATTGAATGTTTGCAGCAGGCTTACAGACACTTATCTGACTAGAGAACTTTAAATTTAAAGCATACCATCTAAAATGTAACTGACTACAACATGGCTAGTAATGACAAGTAATTAAAATAAATTACATGTAGTAGTAGTAGTAATAATAATAATAATAATAATAATACAATAATTAAGAAAGCACTCCTTGGCCCAAAGTGGAACGTGTATGCCCATATCTTTTTACTGACACAAACTGATAGTCTTAACAAAAAAAAAAAAGTGTCATGAATGACGCTCTAAGCGAGAGAGACTGACATCCATGCCCAAAAGGCCAGGATGGCAGGGGGACACGTCTGAGCAAAAGCTAAAAACAGGAAGCAGCCGACAAACATCTACGTCCAGCAGAAACAAGTCGAGAGCTCAACATCCCTTTTTTTTTTTTTTTTTTTTTTTTAAATAAACTACATACAAGTCTATCACACAGTTTACTGTATAAGGACACAGAGAGAACATGAAAAATATAAACAAAGCAATAAAATAGGCTATTTTAAAATAGAAAACTTCTTTCCATTTAGAGCGGCTCTCTGTCTGAGTGGTGATATTAGATAGCGGACCGGCCTACGATTCTTGCGCTTAAAAGTGGGCCTTGATAAATCGATTGGTCATCTCATCTCCTATGGCCATCAGCACTACTCGACGGACTCGGACACAACACACACAAACTCTAGACAGTAATATACAGGCAAACGATGGGACAGACGAAGAAGGCCTTTCGATGTCCTAACGTTAAGTGCATCTTCCAAACTTTGAACTTGGCTATGGCGGGAAGCGACAAATATAGATTATTATTAATAATAATAATAATAACAATATTATTAATATGAGTGCAAAAATAATGCATTGAAAATAAATTTCATCATCATCATCATCATCTTCTCAAGGAACTGCGAACTGCAATGGCTGCATGTTGCTATTAAAACGGTCCAGTCAGTCAGACTTTAGGATCAGGAGAGCGAAGCACAGCTTTCATTTAAAAGAGGAAGGGCCTTGGCGGAGTGTAAAAGAAATCCGTGGCTTTTCACTGGAAGGGGATTCTGTCCAGAAGATCTTCATAGCAAAAATAGGACGTCCAGAACCTCAAACGTACAGCATAGTAACTGACACAATTGTATTGCCAAGGTTAATTTCATAAAGCACCATATAATAAATATGTTGGTAAAAAAACAAACAACAAAACAAAACAAAACAAAAAACAACCTCTAAAAATGGTAACGCTATATTCATTATGTTCCTAATACAATGTACATTGTTCGGGAATGCGGTCATCTGTTGACGTCTGACTCCTGCTAAGAGGTGATGTGAACAGTTAAAATGGCAAGGCCTACACCTCTGATACCCGCAGGCAGAAAACCCTCCCCAAAGAGGAGCTTCTTTAAAAAAGAAGAAGAAAAAAAAGAAAAGAAAATAAATACATAAAACTGATTGACAATAGGCAACATTCTTTGAAATGCAGAGAACATCTCCGTTTTTTTCCCGAACATTTAAGGGAACTGGGACTCGGTAAGCCTTTCCACAAACACACGCAGTCCTCACCATCACTTTTATAACGTAATGCCATTTCTTTTTCCTCTCCCATGAATGAAACAGAGGCAATGCTTTTTCAAAAAAAAAACAAAACAAAAAAACAAAAAAACACAGAGCCGGAACAGGAAACTGAACAGAACTCATTCGTACTAGAGGTGGACTCCCATTCAGAACTCAAGGTCCAGTCCAGAAAGGCACTGGGTCTTGAGAGGAGCAAGCCTTAAGAGAGCTACCTTAGCTAAGTTAGTTACTTAAGAGTTTTTAACCTTTCTTAAGGAAGTCCTTCACCTCTCCTCTCCTCTCCACTCCACTCCGGGTGGGTCAACAGATGCACTTATGGCTCACTACCAACTGAACACAAGAGTAAAATAATGCTGCAAATCATCTGGGTTGCTGCGTGTAGAACGTGTGTGTGTGTGTGTGTGTGTGTGTGTGTGTGTGTGTGTGTGTGTGTGTGTTTCATTATATTTGAATATGAACAATCGATTACGGGGCGGGAAGAGTTCTTGTTCACAGTTCTCCTCGGAAGAGTCAGGAAGAAGCGAAAGAGAAAAAGTCCAGAGAGAGAAAGAGAGAGAGAGAGAGAGAAAAAAACAAGTTGTTTATCGTCATCGCTGACGTTGCCATCATGACGTCCACTCTTTTTCGGCAGAGCTCCAGTGGAGAGTCCTGGTTCATCAGTGCTGGTGATCAGTCAGGTGGGCGGTGGAGCAGAACCATCCGGAGAGGGAGAGGGAGAGGGAGAGGGAGAGGGGGAGGGAGGTAGGAGGAGGGGCTACTCCATGATGGCTCGGTAGATGACGGGCTCGATGTAATCCCCCCGGTACCTGGAGTTGATCACTCGCTGCCTCTTGGTCTCCTGGACCTTCTTCTCGCCGAACATCTCATCAAACCTCATGTCCGAAGCCTTGGACTGTGGGAAAATGGGCAGATATAACACAACTGTAAGGAGACTTGGTGTGAGCATGAACACAGGACCAAGTAGAATCAATTAGAGCAATTGGCCCTTCCTATGACATTTACTGCAGAGATGGGACAAGTGTGTGTCAAAAACTCAAAACTCAAAAAAAAAAAAAAAAAAAACAACAGTCGCATCACATGGCTGTTTGGTGGCCTTGTATGTGTTTGCCTTTACTGAACTAACATGTAAATGAGGGCAAAGAAGTTGTTTCTGGCGTTTCATGGAATCCATTTAACTTGTCACAATGCACCATTTTCAACTTTACACATTGTCAAAATAAGAGCTTTAGGCCTACAATACAAAATGCAAAGCAAAGATCAAGGGACAAACTGTTACACACACACACAGCTGGCAGGCACACCCACACCCACAGCTGGCACACCCACCAGTCTCGACTTGACTCTCTTTGGCAGGTCCTCATCCAAGGTGTAGACTTCGTCCCTCTTGAACGTAAGCTGGGAGCCATCTTCAAACTCCACCTGGAGAGGGAGAGAATATAAAATTCAATATATTCAAAAGCTTCACAATTACATCTTCGTCGATTCCAGGGCTGATTGTGAAAAATAAATAAATAAATAAATAAATAAATAAATAAATAAATAAAATCCTGGCCTGAACTTTTCCCCCATGTCAGGGAGGTAGGCACAGGTGGCGGGGTTTTATGTTTGCAACACACTTTTAAAACTCTACATGGCCATGGGAAAATTCAAAAGAATCAACTAGGAGGCAGTGATGAGCATGCAAGGATGTACTTTTAACTTGGAAATGTTATTTATCAATCCCCCTGAGTTCCATGCAATTTATATAAGCGTACAACGAGTGGGAAACGTTGCATTTTTAGTTGAACCCTATTTACATATCTTATATACATATATAACCATGATACATATCACCAACACAGATGAACTCTCTCCCCCCCCCCCAGTCAAGCTGGTAAGCTACACCTGAAATCAATCAGGCATGGCGCCTGAACACTACCAGACCTGTGATTTAGGAAACTAGGGAAAGTGCCAGTATGTAGTGATGTGCCGGTATTTATAATCTGAGATTACAGATTGTAGCATTGCATTTCTACTCAAAAATAAATACTTCTATCACTCATCTTCTCCAAACTCGTCTCTTACCTGGTACATCTGGATGACGTGAGACGCTACAAATTTGGCTCCATAGACAAGGCCGTCTGTCCACCTGACCTGTACAACTTCATTTGAGGCAGGGGGACCCAGCTGAACGCAGTCCCGATTCTTCACACAAACACAAACATATGCACTTATCATCATCATCATCATCATCATCATCAGATAATTTAATGTTATACACAACATTTGACTTCTACGTTATTATATCAGAGATTTTATATCATATCTGACAAATAAAGCTGTGGGAAAATTGATCAGCTCACTGTGGATGTGCAGACTATGCACATCCTCAAAGTTTCCATTACATCAACTGACCAATTGAGAATGACCAAAAGAAACATTAAGACACTTCACATTTAGAGTGGAGCTCCCCTTCTCTAAGAAACAGTCCATTGTTAAGTGCAACAGCACTGAAGAAGCTGTTCATACCACAATGTCCTCAGGGAAGAGGTTGTCACTGTAGGATCCGTCATCGAAATTGACCTCATAGAAGGTTTCTTTGTAGAGCTGCACCACGTCACACTGGTAGTAGCGGCCATTTTTGTGCTTGCAGATGACCTTCTGCCCTACGGTCAGCTCTCTGAGGGCAGCCTTGTTACGCTGGGGAATCAACAAACACAATTGTTTTACAAGGCCTGTCTGTCTGCAAAACACACCTTAACTGCACAGAGAGCAATATACTCTAAAGTACACCAATGTATAACAGTACACATGAGCTAGAGTCACTTACACCGTGTCCTAACTGAAAGCGACTGTCGCCTTGTCGTGTAGCATTGACTTTCACTGTCTACATAGGATGCGTTAAATATGACGTTCTATTCGATTAGATTCTCTATTCAATCTGGCCGAGCAACGCGACTTGCGCGACTGAAATAGAAACAGACAGAGCGACTAAAAAGTCGCGTAGCAATGCGACTAGTCGCGCTGCATCGCATTCAGTTAGGACATTCCAATAGAAAACAAAGTGATGGAATTCTTTTTGACGCACAAATGCAGTCGCATCGCGTTCAGTTAGGACACGGTGTTATGCTCATACTGCAACTACATGTTCCAAAACTATTTGACTATTTTGTCTAGTATAAGCACAAATTCTCCAAAACCATTACATGATTAAATAAACAAAACAAAACTTTTTATTTTACAAGTTACAACATCTGTCAAACCCGTGTAAGACCAGCTTGTGTTACAGCAATAACATTTCTAAAAATTAATTCTAAAACAACTGCTGAAATAAGATTACAGAAATGGGAGGCAAAACATGTAGCTGCTGGTGGTGTGTAGACTGGGTGATAATTAACCACCATGAGAGTAAACTTCCTCTTGGAAGTAAAAGCTACATCAGTTAAAATAGACAACTTGACCCTCTTTCCGCAGAGTGCTTCCTGGTCCCTCTACTCCCATTCCTTCCCTAATGTTTACAATGCTTGGGCATTAACTATAAATTAGTGTCATTTTTTTTAAACTAGTTTATACAACAAATTCCTGAATACACACCAAGCCATGTTTAGACTTAAGGACGGTATTTTATGTCACCTTAACAGACAAAACTGCACCCATGCATTCACCACAGGTTATTAATCAATTCTCTAATTAATCAATTATTAACCATATAAATTTGATTACAAATTACAATCAGATAATGATGTAATGAAATGCATTAACCTCACGGCAGAAGATTGATTTTTGAAGAATCATTGTATTAACCTTGGTTTATTATTACGAATAATACAACTGAAGTATCACATAACTGACTGTTACCTGTATAAAAATGGACATGTGATCATCAATTATATTTAATCCCCTTACAGTCTCTCTCACCTCAGCTTGGACAGGGCCTTTGTGCCGGCAGCAGGTGACGTAGACGACGAAGGGCCAGTCGTTGGGCTGCATGAGGATGCCCGCAGCCTGGGCACAGGTGGGGTGGTAGGAGGTGGGGCAGCGCCCGTGAGAACACTGCACACAGCAGCCCGACGGCTTTTTCATCCGCCGCTTACAGTAGTAGCACTTCTACAGTGGGGGGGACAGAGAGACAGATACAGATAAGGGCTGTAACAATATTGTATCGAATCGAGAAATCGCGATACGCAGAGTCACGATACTGTATCGTGATACAAGAGGGCAGTATCGTGATACGCCCTTTGAAACTTCTGTAACCCTTCAGTCCAGAAAACAACCACATGATATGATGCGATGGTGCTTCCAAGCTTCAAAACAATATAATTATTATTATTAAACTTTAAAAAATATATTATTAGTCTCTTGCATAGCCATAAACGATTATCAAAAAGATATATTTAAAAAATCGTGGGGTGTATCGAACCGTAGGTCAAAAATCGTGATGCGAACCAAATCGTGAGTTGGGTGTATCGTTACAGCCCTAATACAGATACTTCAAATACAACAGATACGTCAAATATTACGCACGCACACAAAGTTAGACGGGGACAACAGAAGTTAAGAACATCGGAGATGGAGGCACTCATGTAGGCATAAAACAATTTTAACTAGAAAAGCACTCAGAGTGTGCAGGCTCCGCCGAGGCAATGTGGTCACAGATGCTATATAAATATCAGATCGTGTTCTGGATCACTGATCACCACCAAAATTTAATCAGTCGTCACTTGTCCCAATAAATACGTTGTCCAAAAATTTCATCCAAATCAGTGCAGTACTTTTCGAGTTATTTTGTACACTGGCAGACACACACACAGACGGCCGTGAAAACATAACCTCCTTTGCGGAGGTAAAAACTCTGAAGATATTGATGAATGAGGTCCAACGACACTAAAACAGGATGCAGTACAAGGCAAGACTATAAACATTATTATTACCTCCGCCAAGGAGGTTATGTTTTCGGTCGCGTTGGTTTGTTTGTCTGTTTGTCTGTTAGCAGGATAATTCGAAAAGTACTGCACAGATTTGGATGAAATTTTCGGACAATGTGTATATTGGGACAAGCAAGAACTGATTCGATTTTGGTGGCGATCGGTGATCCAGAACATAATCTGGATATATTGTGTCTATGACCACATTGCCTTGGCAGAGGTCTGCGCTCTCTGAGTGCTTTTCTAGTTTCAAGGCAGTAATCAGTATGTGGACAAGTCTCGTAAGGATCTCAGAGAGGGACTCACCAGTTTAAACCTCTGCAGGGGGATGCCACTGAGGTCCACGGGGGAGCGGTCTGTGATGTTCACAAAGCGCGCCTCCAGCACAGCCACTGCACACAACACATGCACCCACCTAACAGCAAGGGTAGACACACACACACACACACACACACACGTTAGTTTACACAAACATTAAACTGACAGAACATTAAATATGACAGAACATTAATCATGAAAAAATCTGCCCTCAACAGTTGCGTTGTAAATAAAGTCTCAGAAAAAGGTTTATGGTTTTTCAATTGTGTGCTTATTTGTTTGAGTGTTCAAGGACTCCTGTAACAGTCTACAGTTTTAGTTGGAGGAAAATGTGACCTACAAAATTCAGTCACTCACACCTATCCACAACACTTTTAAGGAAGAATAACTCGACTTGTTTAGGACGCAAGGTTTGTCAGAGCTCACGCTGTATTCCCCCACCTAACGTTTAGACCAGTGGTGGTCAAACTGAAGCCCAGGGGCCGATTACAGGTTGCTCTTTCCAGCAGCCCGCCGTGAAGTGTACATAATATAAAATATAATGTGGCCCATTGTTACATTAATTTAATATCAAAGAGTCTATGGGTTGATTCACTCTTGATAATTCCTTTCCTTGATGTTAGTAAGTTGATGTTGATAATTCCTTGATGTTCCTGAGGTCAATTACGAGCCTTATGATAGGGACCTATCTGGGGAGTTTTATATTATCTGTGGAGTCTATCAGTCCCACATTTCACTTTAAACTGTGCACCATCATGACTATGTATGTGGCAAATGAACTTGAACTTATTGGGGGTGGGGTAGGAGGGTTATAATGTGTCTAGCCGAGGTGGGCAGGCGGGCGGATGGCTGACAGTCGCTGGGGTAGATAAGAGCCTATCTGCTCCCCCTGCTGGGTCTTTCCTGATCACTCACTTGTCATTGTTGGCTCGGTGCAGGGCCCCGCCCCTCAGTGCACACAGGCAGCAGCTCTGTGGAGAGACAGAGGAGATTATCACAACACATACACACACACACACACGCACAGACACCAAATACATACACAGACACACACCAAACACACGCAGACACATACACACACACACGCACCAAACACACAGACACAGACGCACACAGACGCACACACACACAAAACACACGCACAGACACCAAATACATACACAGACACACACCAAACACACGCAGACACAAACATACACACACACGCACCAAACACACACACACACAGACGCACACACACACACACACACACACCCCAAACAAACTCATGAGTTAGGCCTTTCACTAAAGCACCAACATAAGGGCTTTTTCACAGTCCACACAATCCAACATTCACTGGCAACAGAGATAAGTACGACTGCTCATGGTTTAAGGAGAAATAAGGTCATAAAGTCTACTGCGGAGAAATTAGGTCATAAAATCTACTAGCAAAATATTGTTAAAAAGAGAAAGTCATATGACTGTTGTTAAAGACATTTTCCAAAGTGAAGTCTATTTAAAAATATATACTAAATGGTCTTGGAATCAAAAAACCTTTTATAATTATGGAACACTAACATAATATATATCAAAAAAAACTCTAAAAAAAAAAAAAAACAAATAAACAAAAAAATTAAATAAATATTACTAAAAGCCTATCATAAAGAAGCAGGGAGTACAGAATGTTTCTGATGCACGTATTGTGTGAAAAAAAAAAAAAAAAAAAAAAAAAAAGGTGTGTGTTGGCACTGGTACCTCAGCCATGGCGTTGGCCTTGCAGCGGGCACACTTCCAGCCTTTGGGCACACTGTGAGGGTCCACGCCATAGCAACCTGGCACAGATACACACAAACAGCATGCGGTGACGAGTGAGCCTTCGCCATATTCCTCCACCCTCTGCCTGCTCAGCCCCCCAACAACACACAGTACACAGAGAGAGCACGACAACCGTACTCCGCACTAGCACGGACGGAGACCGTAGAACTAACAGACATACTGTAAACTGTCCTTTGTTCCAGCCTCCATTAAAACTGTTGAACTGTAACAACAGCATCCATTCCACAGCACATTACAGTAACATTTGTTACTGTATCCTTTACATGTAGTCCTGTTCACCAAGTGAGTATCTCATATTCCATTCCACACCACATTACAGTAACATTTGTTACTGTATCCTTTACATGTAGTCCTGTTCACCAAGTGAGTTTCTCATATTTTGCTGTAATGTCCATGTTTGTTGCTTGTTGCCTAAATGTTTGCTGTCTAAATGTCTGCCGTTTTGTGTATTCTTTGGCTATGAACCCAAGATTACATTTTAGCCAAGCCAAGTTGAGTTAATACCTAAACCTCATACACAAGCCATATGCACTATCGGGGAGTTTAATATTGGCACTGCTGCTACCATCTGTCTACAAAACAGAGGCATGTTACGCAACTTTGTTGCACTAATATTGATGTAGGTCAAACAATCACTGGATGTCAAAATAAGCAATGCTCTTTGGCAAACCTCCCGGGAAATAGAGACATTATTTCAGTCTAGACCAAACTTTGCTCAGTCCCGTTTCAACACACTCCTTTAAAGTTTTAGTGAAAATGCTGAACAATAAATGAACATTCTTCAACAAATATCTTCATTTAATAGAGCAGTGGATTTTGGAAACCTGCTGCTCAACTACCCTCTCAGTCTAAAAGATGTGCAACTCAGCCAAATATGATATCAATTACTGTGTGTGTATACCGGTATATACCACTGCTTCATCAAGTTTCCTATTGTGATGCACTATTTAGAACTTCGCAAATTTTTAAAATTTTTCTGATAATCGCCCGGCTATGAAGTAGTTTCACTTTTCCATCCACATTTACAGCTAGCATATCAATTTGCCCAAATCGCTCTGAAGTTGAAATGATTGGTCAGGTTAGCACAGGATCACAGGATTTAGCATTAACAGCAACGGTAGTCTAATGTGGCGACTCACTGGCATGGACGCGGACGCTGCACATGGCACAGCTGATGAGCAGGCTGGTGCCGTCGGGCTCCAGGTACGCCGTGGTCAGCTCCGCCTCGTTCTCCGCCTCGGCCTCTGTGGTGGTGCTGAAACACGCCTCGGGGATCAGGGGCTTCGTCCGCTGGCGACTGGCGGGACCCACCAGAGGTCCTGAGGGGTCACTGTCCGCACACTCCGACTGAGGGAGGAACACAGAAGGGGGGTAAAAGATGAACAAAAATTGTAGGTAAATTTCACCCAAGTGGCATAGCATATTTTTGAGCCTCACTATTTCTGGCAAAGTGATGTCTAGTAAAAACAAAGGAGAAGGGGAGAAAAGTGGAAGGGGACAGGAGGGAAGATGAACAACAAGCCGAGGTAAATGTCACCAAGTGGCGCAGGTGTGTGTGATGTCTAGTAAAACAAAAACAAACAAACAAAAAAAAGATGTGTTGAGCTTCAAGTCATACTGGCACATAATAACATTCAATTCACTCTGTGTTCTGCTATTTTACGTCATGTTCACATCCACTGTACGCATACGCATTTTGATTTCCCTCACTTTAAACAGCACGCTACATAGCCTGCTATGTTAGCTGCTAGCCTGCAGCCAATGAATGTTCCCTCCCTGAGGGTTCCGTGAAGGCCAGTTAAATTTAACAGAAGCAGGAGCAAAAGTAAGCAGTCACTGTCACCTAGAGTGCCCTGAGCGTCATGAGAATGGAATTGGAAGCATGACTGACGCTCCTGACCTGACAGGAGGGTGGAGATGGAGCTATGTGAACACACAGAGAGGCAGGAAGACCAAGACAGCACATAAACATGCTAACATGACCTTTAAGACGCCAGACCAGGGGTGTGTTTCCCATAAGCATAGTTGCTAACCAGTTAGCAACTTAGTTGGTTGGCAATGGAAAATTTAGCAACTTAGTTGGTTGGCAATGGGAAATTGCATTGCAACAACCAAAGTTGCTAAATTAGTTAGCTGCTATGCTTTTGGGAAACAGGCCCCAGAAGTGCATCACTTCCATTTCAGCACAATGCCTCAGTTTGCATCACACTTGTGTCACAACTAAACAAAAGGCAGCAGCTTTGAGACATTTGCTAAAGTGACAAGTGATATTAAGACCGTTTACCCTCAAGAAATCCTAAAACTGAAGTCAAATTGAACAAATGAGCAAATGATTGACACTTTTACAGCAACAATCTGGAGGGGGAGGTGGAGGGGGGTGGTGGTTGGGGGGGTGGGGCTCAATAATGTAACTAAACATTACAGGGTAGAAGCACGGGCAAAGTCCTTTCCATCTCTGTGCCAAGGGCTGCTGCCAGGTGCTCTGCCACGCGTGCGTGCCAACTGCGCCCTTACCCGCTGGTAGGTCTGGAAGAGCATGCAGATGGCACAGTAGGGCCTCTGCAGGCCCATGCTGCGGTTGTACTCCTTCTCCTTCTCCAGGCTGTAGGGCCGGTTCTGCCAGAGGTGGGCCAGGGGCCGGGCCCAGGCATCGCCCTCAACCACCTCCTCCTCTGCCGCCGCTGGCTCAGGCATTTCTGGGACACACAGGGAGGGAGAGCACGGGGTGACACAGGGACAACAACAACAACAACAACGCCTCCACCCTAACGTCTATTTAAATAACCCTACAGCAAGGTATTTATAATGGAGTACAGTAGGTCTAAAAGTAGCTGGTTGTTTCATGGCATGACACTATATCAGAATCAGAATAAGTTTTATTGGTTAAATATACACACAGATAGATAAATAGATTTAATTTAATATAGATTTAATCATCCCAAGGGGAAATTCCAGTGTTTCAGTAGCTTAAAAAAATACAAATAGATAAATAAATAAATAAATAAATAAATAAATAAATAAATAAACAAACAAACAAACAAAACACATATATACGTCCAACCACAAGACCTATATTGTATATTGCAGTGCCTGTTCTACTACGGAGAAATCATAGATCCCAAGGCGCCTTACCCTCGTCGCTCATGCTGTCCTTGATGAGTGGATGGTGCCGGGGGAGTTTCCCCAGACGTTCAGATATATGCTCCTCTTCTGCTTCATCATCTGCCATCTGCAAAACCAACAAAAAATCTTCATGACTGGCAGTTCAGAGAAACTCCCAAGAGTAACAAAAAGATTACATACTTAAACACACCCCCTGTGTGTGTGTGTGTGTGTGTGCTCTAAATCTGAGCATACACACATCTTCATCTCCCTCATACTCCTCACCTTCTCTTCATCTTCATCCTCCTCCTCCTCCTCATCCTCGAGATCGCTGTCGTCCCCGATGCTGTTCCGCTCCTCCCTCCGCGGCGTCTCGCCCTCGCTGCAGTAGTCTCCTTTGGCGTAGCTGTGGACATGCAGCACCTCCATTGGACTCAGCGTCCTCTGGAAGAGCTTTTGGACTGGACTGGTGCTGGGGGCAGCTGGGGTAGGGGCTGGGGCAGGGGCAGGTGTAGACGTGCTAACTGAGGTGGCAGGGGTAGGGGTAGGGGCAGGTTCGGGTTTGACGTCGACCTCAGGTTTGATGTCGATGACAAGTCGGCCCTCGCTGGGGCCTGGTGATGCCACTGGGACAGGAAGTGTCTCCTCCTTGGGCACTAGCGTGGGTGTGGGCACTGATGATGATGATGATGCTGATGCTGATGCTGCTGCTGCCACCGCTGCCGCCATCTTGGCTTTGGTTACTTTGGCTGGAGGCTGGCGTGGCTGGGCTACGCCCTGCTGCTGTGGGGGCGAGGGACTTGGCGAGGGGGTCGGAGGGGTCTCCGTGGTGACGGTGACGGTGGTGGCCGTGGCGGTGCTGTTCCTGGCGAGACAATTGGACGCTTTGGCGTTCTGTGTCTTGGCAGACTTCACGTCGGCTCGTTTGAGGGGCTCAAACTTCGCAGGTAACAGTTTCAGTGGTTCCGGTGGCGAAGGCTTTCCTTTGGTCTGTTCCACCTGGTCGGGTTTCGCTTCTGTCGTCGCTGCTGCTGCAGGTTTCGCCACGGGATTCTGCTCCTTGGGGTTGCTCTTGCACCGCTTCGCCTTCTCAGAACACTCCAACCGCGAAGGTTCCAGATCAGTGGGCTTTGTCGGTTCTGCCGGTTCCACCCCAGTAGGAACCCCATCTGTTGCAACAACAGCAGCAACAGCAGCGGCAGATGCAGAAACAGAAACAGCTGCCTGCTGTGAAACCTCCACATGCGAGGCCTTCTCTTCGGTGGGCTTCCCCACCCCTGGCTCCTTTTGCACCTCCTTCTTTTCAGCTGCCTGCACCTCCTTCTCTTCAGAAGCACCTTGCACCTCCTCCTTGGCCTTACACTCCCCTGTAGCCAAACACTGGCCTGCACTGGTGGCCTGCTCCTCCTTCAGGTTAGGCTGTGGCTTGACTGACTTGGCCGAGGCGGACCCCACCTCTTTCGGGCCGGGGCCTGTGGACTGGGTTGGCTGGGGGATGCTCGTTTGGAGAGGCTGGGGCTGAGCGTCTGCGTGGAAGATGGAGGGCTGGGTGGTCATCGTCATCGATGTCGTCGTAGCCATCGGCATTATCATCGTCATCTGAGGTACGCCACCTGTTTTCCGCTGCTCCTCCTGCTGCGGTTTCTTTTGCTGCTGCTGTTGGGACTCTGGCATTTGAACTGAGAGCAAAAACAAAAACCAAATAAATTAAAAAAATAAATAAATAAATAAAAATTATTTATGGATAATGTATTGCCCACCAGTCAGTGATAAGAAAGTCCAAGACCTGGTGAACAAGATTCTCAATGCAAAGCAAAAATGTTAAAATTTTAACAGTGCATACACAAAGTGGTCTCACCATTGCAAACACAGTTTTTTAGTAATAGCCAACTCTTTTAATCCAGCACCTACATTTTATTTTCAAAACTTCATGTCCATCAAAAATTTCACCAAAACCTATGAGAGTTTTGTGTGATTACACAGTGCTCTGACTACTGAGTGAGCGATTCAAATGGATTTCTAAAAGAGGTACCCTGAGAATCGCATCTGAAAGACTGAAACACATCCTTGAGAAACCGAAAGGGAAATGGGGGTCCCCATAGGGTACAGTACCTGCATCTGCTGAGCTGGCGTTCTGATTCACGGTTTCGTTTTTGAGCGGAGAGAGACGAGCCTTCTTCTGCTCCACCTCCTCTTGGTTGGAGTCCGGCTTCTCCTGCTGCTGCTGAGGCTGCTGCTGCTGCTGTTGTTGTTCAGTATCAACACACCCATGCTGCCTCTTCACAGCTGCCCTTTCTCTGGAGATGCTGCACACAACAGCCATAAAACACATTGATGGTCAATAAAAACAAACAAACAAACAAACAAAGCAAACAAAAATAACTGAGTTGTCTGCTAAGACATACAAATTCACCATGTTATTGTAATTTATGAAGAGTATCCAAAAGTCAAGGTTGAATATAGTTCAAGAGATGTTACTAGTATTCTCAAATCCAAAAATACCAGAGTGTCTGCTAAGACATACAAATTCACCATGTTATTGCAATTTATTAAGAGTATCCAAAAGTCAAGGTTGAACATATTCAAGAGATGTTACTAGTATTCTCAAATCTGAGGCACTTAGCACACGTGTGTGTAAGTGTAAGTGTAAGTGTGTGTGTGTGTGTGTGTGTGTGTGCAAATGAAAGCAGCCACTCACCTCTCCCCCTCTCCTTCAGTGGTGCTAGAGACCTCTGTCTCCATCTGATCAGCAGTGTTGTTGCTGGCCTCATCTTTCCGGGGGTCAACCAGGAACCTCTCCCTGCCACCCTGCAGGAACTCTGCGGCCTCTGGGGTGGGCTTGGAGTGGTCGATGGGCCCGTTGTCTTTGCCAGCCAACCACAGCTTGTAACGGTCCGGCTGGAACTTCCTCACAAACAGGTCCATTGAGATCTTCACCATGTCTTTCCGACAAGAGCACTGCAAACAAACAGGAGCGGTCAATGGTTATTCAGCCAACATCTCGATGACTTGGTGTAGAGTTTGCTCTACACCGTGCAAAGGTTTGTTCAGGAATTTGTTGGTGTCATGTTCTTTCATTGATTCTACTAATAGAATAGCTACACTGAATGGTACAATGCACTCTTGCACAATTTTAATCAACTTTAAAAGGTCAGAAAAATGAAGGAAGACACATTTCATAGGAGAAACAAACTGAACAAGTAAACAAGCAGTAGCAATGTGAATTGACCTTACCAATATGGCCTGCTTCCCGTAGTCAATCCATCGCTGTGTGGCAAAGTTGGTGGATTCAGCACAGTTGAAACCATGGTTGAACCCAGCATGGTAACCATATGGGAAAGTCACCATGAACTGACCAGCTTCCTGTGTGACCTAGAGAGTTGAATATCACTTTGATCAGAACTTGAGGTGGACACAAAGTTCAGCAGTGAACCATTTAGACTAAGAATCTAGAATCTAACAAAACTCTGACAAGGATCTCACCTTCTCAAATGGAATTCCATATTTTTTAAGGATTGATGGTGAAATTAATGTCATTTTGTGTCGCAAAAAGGCCTCACAACTTTGGGCACTTCCAGGGAAAAAGCCTACAAAATGAAAATATCAGGAGGACAACATAAGTCAAAACTTTTCTGAAAACTGACAGTTGTCCTAAGATATTTTCTGATACAATTTACACATACCCTTGGCCAGGCGCTCCAGTCTTTTTCCATGTTCAGGGGGCACACAATACCTACAAAATGGAGTAAGTATTAGACCACTGCTAAAAATAGCCTTTATGATATCACATTTCACTGTTTTTTTTCGACAAGTACACTTTTTGCATGAGACAAATACATTTCTTGATTCTTGATAGCTTTACAATTCCCAAAACGTGGTAGGCCCTTGCATTACTTCTATAAGCGAAATATAAGCGTTTTTTTCATTTACCAAGACTTGGGCTCTCCAAAGTGTAGGTAGTTGATGCTGTAGAGATCCATGTCTTCAGTATGCCAGGCAAACGTGCTTTTCCACATCCCAAAGTACAGGTAAGGAGTGTTCACTCCCTTGATTTTGATGCCACTCTCCCGCTCTACTGTGTCAAGGATAGTGTTCAAGCACCCAATATTCCACTCAGTCACATCCTATAGGTGGAAAAGCACAAGGAGAATAACAGAGGTCAGAAATGGATTGCTGCAAAATCCAGTAAAAATCAATCTACAGTCCTGTTGTTCAGGCTCACCAAAAGCTGTAGGAAGGAAAAAGAATGATAAAATTTCATTGCACATTGCACTATGTCCCATGTTATTTAGTCACTATGTTATTTAGTCTATGTTGCATCAATTTTTCTCATTCTCTTTCTTACAGACAACATTCAGGTACCTTGAACAACAGAGCTATTGACTAATTCACAACGGATTTCTCCTTTAAGTCACCAGGTGCTGGAAGACAACAGGAACATAAGCCTGCTTCACCATGCATGCTTTTAATAAAATCAGTAATCATTACAAATATGATGGCATGAGATGTGTGGTGGCCATCTTTGCTTTTCAACATTATTTTTTTTAAATCAACATTGACAGAGTAAAAACAACTCACTGGGTCATAGAGGGTGCCATTAACATCTGCACCGTAGAGGGGAGGATTAAAAGTCAGGTTCTTCCAGTACTTTCTCTCTAGCTCATCAAAGTCCACATATCTGGGGTTGCAGAACCTACAAAAACGGAGATGAATCATTATTGACCGAAACTGTCTTTTGTGAGAATAAAAATGACAAAAGGACAAAAATGAAGGTGTGCATCATTTAGTGGTTGTATGTTGACTTACTTATCTGTATTCGCAGTTTTGCGAAATTCTCGGACAGTCATGGGCTTTTTCTGAATGTTGTACTGGGTGAAAAGCCCTGACTGACCAGTCACAACTTGCTGAATGGGTGCAGGAATCACCAGGTCATCAATGTCATCATATGTTTTCCTGGGTTTCCAGTCCTTCGGTGGTATGACCTAAAACAGATAAGAGCATTCAATATTAAATCCGTTCACTTTCTACACAACAATTTAGCAGTTTGTATCATCATATGACCAGGTTACCTTTGCCATTCCAGCCCTGTGTGCTCCTTGTGACTCCATGTAGGCTATGTACCGACTGAAATCTTTGAACTCTTCCTTGGTGGGCTGGAAAGTCATGATCCTGCAGCCAGGATTCTGTGATGCAGAATCTGACGCCATGCTGCCGCAAGAACACTAAGTTGTTAAAGAAACAGAAAAGCATCAAGAGAGTGGTTAACACAAGAATGTAAAACAAACATACCCAATTTGGGTTTCCATATGATAACAGTTTTTCCATGTTCACGACCTGTGGAAGGCTAAAGTTGAGGCCGTTTGTCGCCTCCTAACGTTATAGTTTGGCCAATATCCCTGCGCACTTAACTCATGCTACAAAACAAACAGCTAGCTAGCTAACAACTGCTTTATCAACTAGAGTGCACGCACACGTAAGCTTTTACAGACAACTACACTGGCGTCTTACGTTATTAAATAGCAAGCATTCAAAACTCCGGGAAAGTTGCTAGAATAGTAGTAACGCTAGAACGTTACCAAGAAAATGAGTTAGCTGCTTAGCTGACTACCGTTGCATGACATTCACAGGCAGAGTTGACAAACTAGCATAACTAGCTAGCTCGAATGCAAACAATATTCAACAAGAAATATGTAACGTCAGCTAAGAAGTCACACGCATTAATCCGTTTACACAGTACAACCTAAATCACTATGTTAAATGTTACTACTTGCTGCTGTTTGCATGGATTAGTACCTCATCAAAATCCAAAATATTGGTTAGTCGCGTTAAACACGATAACGCTAGCTAACCATAACGGCTAGCTAACGTCAGGGTTTCTGCAAAAGAGCACACAGGTTAGCATGCTAATCTGTCACAACTCCTTTATAAGAACCTCCCATTTGGACGCCGACCATAGGGTGAAGACAATGAATACATTTTGAATTTCATTTTTCATTGGACGAATACCGTGGTCGTCAAATAAAGGCCCAAAGCAGCTTAACTCCCGGAAAATAAATAGCTCGTACTGTGTGCAAAGCAAGTTGCTTCAAAAAAGAAAACTCTAACTTAGTCTACGGCGAAAAGTTACTTCAGTTCATCTACATTAAGTTTGTCATACCATTCAGTGAGTAAACATGAAGCTACAAACGACTTGGGTGAAATGCAAGTTCTTGCTGTTGGCAGACGCTATGCAGTTCAACTTGACGTTAGCTATCTATCGTTAGCTACATTAGCATGATAGCCAGTATTAGCTGCAGGGAGAGAATCACTAGCATTTTAGCCAGCTAGTAACAAATACTAACTTGCAGTGAAACAAAAACACAGACGAAGTGACGAAAAACAGAAATGGAAATATCAATAGATTGTATGAGCCGACTTACAAATTTTGAACTGTTGAGAGCTGGTAGTTGTCTCAGATCTTCAGAATAAGAAGGGCATTTATTCAGAATTTACCACGGGCAGTAAGGATGGTCCTCCATTATTGTATCGGACAGAAGCGCATGCTCAGTTTGTGATTGTTTACAACGCTGCCTGAGCGTCTGAGGGCGTTTCTCAGTTTTAACTCGAGCTAATCAAAATTACTTTTTGTTATAACCACGCCCTGGAGTTCCCGTCACGTAGACTAAAATTACTGGCCTACTCATGATTGTGATTGTAGGTTAAATTGAAATAAATTAATACACACAATAACTGATTTAATCAATGAAATGTCTCTCCTTCAAATCCATCCTCGAAATTCACTGAATTTACAGGATAGCTGCACCAAAGTGTTCTAATTATGTTTCAACATGTATGGTGAGAGAGATTAAAATAAAACTTATGCAAAGATGTGTTACCTCTTAATTTGTATTTTGCTACATTTTATTAGACTTTGATTGTTCAATATTATGTCTCAATGTCTAATTGAAGCTCAGAATTGTGCAGATATCACACCAGTCTCAATGGTTTTTCGAATAGACTAATTCATTTAATAAACATAATCTATAATACACAAGTTGGCCACAAGTAGGTCCTAAAATTCTCCACTGATATGATATTCCGGTAAGCGCTATGTCACACCTGACTGATTGAAGACAGCAGCAAACCACAGCATTGGTACTCAGGAAACTATTATTATTCAATTGCTCCAATGCATAATAAACTCCCTAGATTATAACCCTATTACATAATATTGTACATTGTAGGTTTAGCCTAGTTTATGTGTTTGGCAAAGGCAGTCTACCTTGTCTTGGATGTGCTAGAGCAGGGAGTTTTTAAAGGCCTGCCTAGCACTCTACAATACAGAAGGCTATATTTGCCTATAGACCAAGCACTGTTTGCCTATGTATCAATGTGCCCCCTTGTGGACAGGACAAGATTGTCATTCAAAAGTACTGAGCTTACAAGAAAGACTGATAGGCCAACCTTAAACTTGTTTCTGTGATACAAGTAACAAAATTGTTGATTGTTGGAACAAAAAGACAAAGTGGGCTGGTATTTAGGTGGCTGTTACAGTCAATGGACGTTGTATATTCAAAACAAATAGAGGGGGAATGAATAATTTAGACCAGAGGCATAGCATAAATATTTTTTTTACATTCCTAGAATCAGTGTTTTATGACATTGACTCAGTGTTTCATAAGTAAGTGCACATCTAGGCCTATGTACTATATATGTACTGTATGTGTATGTATGTATTATAACACTAAAATAATACCCATGTGCAATATTTTCATATTTTTGGTTTATTGTTTCACAAACTGCAAGATGAACAAACAGCAAACATTAACCAGGTATTGACAAACACATACTATAATATTGCCTTACAGTTTGAGTACAGTAAATAAACAGGAGTAGACCTATTGTTGTCTCTGATTAAAAAAAAGGTGGTAATGTGAAAAAAAGTATGTGTGCTACATGGGGTTCATCAAAGCATCAGATGAACATTTCAA
Organism: Sardinella longiceps; assembly: GCA_027497455.2. Classification (NCBI taxonomy): domain Eukaryota; kingdom Metazoa; phylum Chordata; class Actinopteri; order Clupeiformes; family Clupeidae; genus Sardinella; species Sardinella longiceps. The sequence goes on along the minus strand of JAODXP020000022.1, from coordinate 27,219,512 downwards.
CACAATGCAAAATAAAGAAAAATACAGAGCCAATACAACCATATAGAACCCAGCACCATTCATGAGCATGCACACAAAAAAGTGTTTGATAGTTTGATATCATTACTTACATGTCTTTACAGAGTAGGTGGGTAAAATAAATATGTTTGAAACTTTACTCAGAATGACCTATATTTAACCGTGGGCAGTGAAACCTGGCTTCGGCCTGACGGCTACCGTAGTAAGGCAGAGCCAACATTTTATATAGTGTACAAATGTTCTACCAGGAACTCCTCTCTTTCAATGATGTATTAGGGAGAAGATTTCACTTTAAATTAAGGGATCTTTAACCTGTAGTGAGGTTTAAGATATACAGTAGAGTACAGCATCTCAGTCACTGATCCAGTATCCTGGTGTTTTAGAAGGCACTGACAAAAACTACAACAAACAACTTCAGAAAACTCTTGCCAAAGGGAGTGTGGCCGCTTGGCCTCAGTCCTTATGACAACTTCAATATTCTTTTGAGGCCTGCACTGAAGCTGTACTGAGTAATTGGCTGCCTTTACAACTGCTGCTCACTACTCCAATCATTATAGACTGGTGACCATTCTTGGTGTGCCTTTATTGTATATGGGAGGCTCTCCTAGAGTTATGTCTCAAGTATATTACATGTCTACTATTTTTACAGAATACTATGTGTATTGTTAAGTGTATAGAAGGCAAACACCTACCGAAGTCAAATTCCTTGTATACATTAATATATCCATTAATATACTTCAGTGCTATGGCCTCTCTTTAATGAGAATGTGCACGCATGTGTCTTAGAAGACTACCACGTGAAGAGAAGCATTTGCTACACTGAGTGCAGTGATACGGCCTCTCTCCTGTGTGAATGTACTGATGGAGTCTCAAGCTGTATTCCTGAGAGAAATTCTTTCCACACAGCGTGCAGCGGTACGGTCTTTCTCCTGTGTGAATTTTCTGGTGTTCTTTAAGAGTACGCCGTTGGGAAAAACTCTTGCCACAGTGAGTGCAGTGGTACGGCCTCTCTCCTGTGTGAGTGGACATATGAGATTTTAAAATGTCTTTTTGAGAGAAACACTTTCCACACGGACTGCAGTGGTACGGCATCTCTCCTGTATGAATGCTCTGATGGTCTTTGAGAGTATGCTGTTGGGAAAAACTCTTGCCACACAGAGTGCAGTTGTATGGCGTCTCTCCTGTGTGAATGCTCTGATGTTTCCTAAGATCACCCCCTCGAGAAAAACTCTTGCCACAGTGAGTGCACTGGTACGGCCTCTCTCCTGTGTGAATGGACATGTGGGATTTTAAATAGTCTTTCAGAGAGAAACACTTTCCACATAGAGTGCAGTGGTACGGTCTCTCTCCTGTGTGAATGGTCATGTGGGATTTTAAATGGTCTTTTCGAGAGAAACACTTTCCACATAGAGTGCAGTGGTACGGTCTCTCTCCTGTGTGAATGCTCATATGGGATTTTAAATGGTCTTTTCGAGAGAAACACTTGCCACACAGAGTGCAGTGTTACGGCCTCTCTCCTGTGTGAATGGTTTGATGTTTTCTGAACTCACGCCCTGGAGTAAAACTCTTGTCCAATTGAGAGCAGTGATCTGGTCTCTCTCCAGTGTGAATAAGCTGATGAGCTTTCAAACTGCCTTCCCGAGATAACTTCTTGCCACAATGGGAACCGAGGTAAGACCTGTCTGTTATGTGAATGCTCTGGTACCTTTTGAGATCTCCATATGAAGCAAAAGTCTTAGAACTTTGCGATAGCCGATTTTCTAGAAATATAAAAACACAAAGACATACAGTATAAGAAAACCTAAATATCTAAAACATACATTCAAACACCTACATCATCAGATTTTAGGCATGTGTCCAAAATGTATCAAAAGGACGTTTCAAATATCCTTGGTGCAGTTACCTATCTATTGCATTGACTTGCATAGTATCTTTTGAGAAACTTGCACGTTAGTCTAGCAGCACTACTACACCACTATACATTTTACTCAACTACTCATTTAACATTACCTCACTCACGTCAGATCATGCGCTACGTAACTTTCGTAAGGCCTCCGCGCAACGATCTGATGTTGATGCCATTGGGAGGGATTTCAAGCCCAATATTTCCTAACCGGACCAATCAGGGCTGCTGGCTGCTGTAGCTAAGAAGCAACTGTTTTGAATTCAACCAATCCGACAAACGTAACCAGCGTCATCGGTTGGTTTCGATATGGGTTTCGATGTGGTTGGCTGAAGTGTACGTCAATTAAATTGATGGACAAGCCGTTTGTCCAGTTAGATTCAAGGATTTCTGGCTCCTGAAATAAATCGTCTATCGCGGAGGATCAGATGTTCGCGCGTAGCGCTACATCTGACGTGAGTGAGGTAACATTTAACATGCGTTAAGGTAAATTACAACGCTCTCTTTCCAATGGGCTGAAATAGGTACTGCATCCTATTTTCAGTGTAAACATTTCCAATTAAAAGCATGGAAAGATTTCAAAAACACATTGTTGTCACACATCGGGTTTCTGCTATTGTAGCTTATCTTACTTCATAAACAAGCTGGCTAGGCTGGTGCACGCCTCCAGCTTGCAAATGTTTGTCAATGGCTAAGATCCCAGACCATTGTTAGTGAAGTATAGACCAAGGGGATGGTCATGGCCAGGCAAGTATTTATGTAACAGATACTGAGAATGAGATCTCTAGTCTCTGGTTGATCTTCATCCCTGTTCCAGGTTCCCTGCTGTCCCTGTGTTTTGCAGCAGTCTACCAGCACCACTGATACCCTCTTCAACTGGGTCAGAGACATGACTTCCTAAACTCTTTACCTAAACCTGCAGAGGAAGAAAGAAGTAAGATTTTTTAGTAAGGGGTGTAACGGAGGCCAGCTAGCGCGGCTAGCTCGGTGGTAGTGTGTAAATCCTCATCACCCAATTCTATGGGCGCTTCTAACACGCTGAGTTAGAAGCTCGGGTTTTTAGCTCAGTTGGTTAGAGCGTTCCACTCCCACGCCGGGAGTTTGTAGCTTGCGGGGTGGCGGGTTCGAGACCCGTGTGCGGTGCGGACCGCCACCGGCTACATTGGTGCCGTGACCCAGATGGGAGTGAGGATTTGGAGGGTGAGTGTAACGGAGGCCAGCTAGCGCGGCTAGCTCGGTGGTAGTGTGTAAATCCTCATCACCCAATTCTATGGGCGCTTTTAACACGCTGAGTTAGAAGCTCGGGTTTTTAGCTCAGTTGGTTAGAGCGTTCCACTCCCACGCCGGGAGTTTGTAGCTTGTGGGGTGGCGGGTTCGAGACCCGTATGCGGTGCGGACAGCCACCGGCTACAGAGGCAAGTGCTCATCAAACTGTGGTCAGTGAAATGCTGCTTGTGGATATGGTTAGCCTACATCACTCCATGCGGCCAGCTTATACACCATTAAAGCACACATTTGTAAAATAATAATAATTAAAAACAAAATGATAACTACAAGAAGAAGTTACAAAATTGTGCTGACATTTGAAGATGTTTTTCTAGTCACTGTTTAAAAGTTTAGCAATAGTAATGCAACTACGCTATTTAACCACCAGGTGGCTCCAGAACTGCAAGTGGTTAGAGTCGAGAAAGGCTGTGGATTCTGTTGCGTGGGACAGCCATTGCAGAATCGGGTGACAGGAGGACCATAACAATCCTCATTCTTCCTGTTAAAATCTTCAGACTGTAAGTACTGACAATACTAATTGTGTGTGTTACAACCTTTTGCTGCTGCTGTGTTTAGTGGAGACTAAGACAAAGATTGTTTACATGATTTTACCTCGATAAACTCAAAACATTCTGTAGCTGCTTGCATTTAGCCTTGGCTCGCCCCTACTGTTGCTGCATGTTATTTAAAGAGATCATATCATGCCTTTTTCAAGCAAACTTTTTTAGCTCTAATGTTCAGAACAGGCTGTTTCTCATCTCACATTGAGGATTTCCCATGTAGCCTATGACAAGCCACCCAATTAATAATTTTTCATTGTTCTCAGCTGCAAAAGTGGCTGGCAAGTATCCATTCTCATTGCCCTCAGCTGGCTCGACTGTGTTTTTTGCCCCCAACAGCATCTTCCAAACAGCACAACCTAAAAGGCACTACCTTAACCCTATTCCTAACCCTAACCCCCTCAACCCTCATTGAGGCTTTTTATCAAACTTACAGTGTGTGTACAGGCAGTACAGGCCCTAGCCTGGGAGTTCCCATGCTCCTTTGCGCGCTTATTTCATTTCACTCTGCAAAGCAGCATGGTGACCATGGCCGTTTTTCTCGCCTGGTTTCGGTATCCAATCGCAGAACAAAAAGGGATTTGTACGGTCCTCGATTGCATTTTACGTCACGTGGTGGCTCTGGTATTGGCTCCGAGGTATGTACAGACGCTATGATAGACATTCGTAGCGCCCAATAAACGGCTCTGGACAATCATAAACGATGCTTCCGCTATGAGAAATGCAATAGGTAGGTCTCCAGACTAAATATCACTTGTGATTTTAGTTTAGCATTCGCCAGGCTAGTATAGGTCCAAATAACACATTGAAAAGCCATAAAAAGGGATCTTTTTCATAATACTATTTTGGGTAGCCTATGTGTTTTTAATTTTGGATATGCCTATATGTTTATCCTACTTTGTGCATTTTGCAAAAAATGCAAACAACAACAACAACAACAAAAAAACAGTTGTGTTTGATTATTGATAGTAGGCTTACCATTAACAAATATGGACTTTGTGTGATTTTTGCAGGCTACTCTTTCACGTTTTATCATTCTTCCATAGTAAACTCCAAGCATTTTAAAACAACGCATCCGTAGTGTCTGCCTCTGATGTTCACTGTTGCATGTGGAATGCAGAAGCGGTTGACGCGGAGCATTGTTTTCAATATTCTTTCAACTTTTAATCAATTGAAATAACTCTTGGAAGTATTCATTTGGTAGGAGTAAGAGTTTATGAATGTTGACAAAATTTTATTTTTGAATGAGTCTGGGAGGCCATGACACAATGGTCTAGAGACCAACATGAACTCAGCAAACTATCCAAATCTAATTTACATTTAAATGTTCTCATCGGTAGTATTCATCCTGACCGTTACGAGGCAGAAAACATTATGAGAAGTATTGTTGGCGGCAAAGCACTCCTGGCCAACACAATGCACTCATTTATACTTTCGTCATTTTTAGGTATTTCAAGCCATGAATCTGCAAAATATCAGCAACTCAGCATTCCACAGGCAACCCAACAGTTATCTGGAACCAGCTGTGATCCACAAATGGAAGCAGTACCATGAGGCTGAATGGTGTTTTTTGCCCCCAAAGGCACTACCCTCACCCTATTCCTAACCCTAACCCCCTCAACCCTCATCCTAACCCTAAACTGAGTGGAGTAGTGCCTTGAAGGCAGCGCTGCCTGGAAGGCACCGTTGAGGGCAAAAAATACCAAAGACCTACAGTACCATGAGGCTGAATTGCAGTTTCTGAGCCAGAGAAAGGTGAAGATTGGAGGGGACAGGCGGGCAGATTCACCAGGTAAGCTACCTGCTTTCATATTTCAACACTTTCTTTTTTTCTTTCTTTTTTTAAAGATATTTTTTGGGCTTTTTGCCTTTAATCGGATAGGACAGTATAGAGGTGGACAGGAAGATCGTGGGAGAAACTGTTGGTTTGGGATCGGGAAATGACCTGAGGTCGGACTCGAACCTGGATCCCCGGAGTAATGGTATGACCCTCTAGCCCACTGAGCCAAGGCGCCCCCCAAAACAAATTATTAAATACCCTTTATCATTACCTCCATCAAGGAGGTTATGTTTTCACTAGTGTGTGTGTGTGTGTGTGTGTGTGTGTGTGTCTGTCTACAAGATAACTTGAAAAGTACTGCACGGATTTGGATGAAATTTTCGGACAACATATGTATTAGGATGAGTAAGAACTGATTCAGAACACCATCTGTGAGCGCATTGTCTTGGCGGAGGTCTGCACTCTCTGAGCGCTTTTCTAGTGTTATGATTGTATTGTAAATACCTTTTATGTAATGATTGTATTGTAAAAATTGTGTTTGTTCTCATGGTTTACAGATGCGGCATGACATGTAGTCTGCAAAATGGAGAGATGGGATGGCACTGTTTTGTAGAGAACCTGGGTGACCACTGTTATTCCATCCTGGCAATGCATGCCCTCTCTGGAAGCGACATCTCCCTCCTACCCTGCAGGGAAAGGGAAGATATCTGCTCTCAGGGCCATAAGGGCAGTTCCAGGTAAGAGTCTTCACATTATTGAAGAGAGGAAGGAGCTACTGACTTACAAATTACTCAAGCAGTTCTCCTGGTACAATGAGAAGAGCAACATGCAACAAAAAGGTATGAAATCTTCCTCCAGCACCTCCAGCACTTAAATCAGACCCACGGCTAAACACTTTCCAAATGGCTTGGAGAAAGATGGCACTCTCCCCCCGCATATGTGTGCTCCATGTAGTCCACAAAGTCACCCAGTCCTGGATACACATGGGAAACTGTCTGAAACCTGGTCTGTCTGGAGATGGCCATCAAATGAATGTTTTGTCTCACTAAGGCAAGTGGAAGGTATGCAACCGCCATTGATCTTCCTGATCCACTTTTTGAGCCACCAGTCATGCCTGTACCAAACTGCAAAGGTAAAAAATTACTTACAACAAATCATTTGAAAATCACCAGGGAGAAAAACAGCTAGAAACAGCTCACTTAAATTATATCTCTTCATGGCAAAATATAACAACATATGCAGGGGTCAGCCCTATGTCCCAACAAAGTAGTAAGAAATAAGTAGTGGAACAGCACAAAATACCCGACTCAACTAAAATACACCATCACCCTCCTTCTTGACTACCATCTGTGCCACATAGCACCCATGTTGGAGCAGGAAGGCATTCTTTCTCAAACTCGCAGAACTGGTCTAGTATGGAAGATGCCAAATTTGATAAAGAAGGCTTTCCTATTTCAACAAGCTACTTAAGCTTTCAACCCCAGTGCCCTTTCATACGAAAACTTGACTGGTACTAGGAGACGCATTTATTAAAGCAGCGTAGACTCAACACCAGGGTCAGTGATCAACCTTAACTGATTGTCAGCAGCAAAAAGCATGTATACCAATGATATTTTTGTTCTTTCCTGTTGCTTCTCGGTTGGATTTGATATATGAGCTGCACTCTACATTTCTAGTCATACATGGTGAGGTTATTTACAACTATCTTTTTCATACTTCTAATTACCATTTTCACAAAGTATATAGCCTACTTTTACATAGCTCACATAAAAAATGTTTTAATCATGTATTTACCAATTTTGCAGATATATTCTACCAATAATAACGATTTAAGTGACACTGCCACATTAATTAGTTCAGACTCCAGCATAAACAGAGTGTCTTTTGTGTTATCAGTATATTTATGTGTATATTTCTGATATGTATATGCTAATGGACACCTCGGTTTCCTTTTGGATCAAATAAAGTAGCCTATCTGATCTCATTTCTAATCAAAACATAAATTCTGAAAGTGATAACTGACTGTGTGCTATGGCTGTAAGTCTACACAGTCCCAAGTTAAAAAAAAAAAAAAAAAAAAAAACTGTATCATCCATTTGACACGTAGGTAGCCTAATACTCTCAGTAATAGCTGGTTGATGCAAATAAATGCCACATGGCCAGAGATGGCCAAAGTAGAAAGAAAGTACACTTTCTATACTCCAGTAAGTACAGATACATAAAAGACTTCTTTGCTCAAGTGAAAGTGAAAAGTACAGACCCTGAAATTCAGATTATTCAATCAGCTGTTGTACAAGCTGGCTGACTGCTGTAGTTATTCAGGAGATTGAAATTGGGAACAACAGAGACTGAATGCCAACACAAATACGGTCTAGCAGTTTACATTGAGTCAATGGAACCAAAAATCTTTTGAAACCCATGATTAAGACTTCGCTTTTGCATTCTTATTCGGCATCCATTTTTGAGAATTAAAAACCTGAAACATTACACAGTATCACTTTAATACAGTGGGCAGACATTTTATACAATATCTGATATGTTAGGGACAGTCTCCTCTATTGCAATGTCCTGTTGTTTAAAGGAATATTCCACCCTTTTATGAAATGTTGAATGTGACGTCCATTCAATGTACTTCTGCTGTGTTTTTTATGCCAACGTGGCTGTTCACCCCCTTACCTGGTGTTACATATGTAGGTAAAAGCATTCTGGTCTCAGTGCATGAATATTTCTAGTATGGCCACCTCAATTTCAGCTCTTTTTTTTAGCTTTATCTTAGCATAGGCAATGGAATCTAAAGTAGCCAGATAGCAACTCTTCATTCCAGCGAATATGCTAAGCTAAAGCTAGAATTGGAGTTGTCAGACTAGGAAAACAGCCAGGAAAACGCATGCAATGAGACCAAAATGCTTTTACCCACATATGTAATTCCGGGTAAGATGGTGAATAACCCAATTTCATAAATAGGTGGACTATTCCTTTAAGGCTACTTGTAAGTCTCATTTAATGCAATGTACCGTATAGACTGAATTTGCGAACTTGCACCAAACGCTAAAAGATGTGGGCATTATTGAGCATAAAAATGTCATGCCCTCACCAGGTAGCATTGGGTGCCATTTTGCTATTTGGTCTACATTGCACAAAATTATGTGGTTCTCATACCAACTGACAGCACAAACCGGCAATGTCCAGGCTACTAGCCAGGGTTGAGCAGTTCCGCTTAAGCGGATTTCGGCCTTTTGAGCTTGTACTTAGTGCTATGGCTTGTGTTTACCTTGCTCCATACACTGTCTGCCCTTGGCCCTGCATACAATCCTAATGCACAACACACTCAAGCATAGCCAGAGCTCTAACAACTAGTTGAAGTTGAGAGATAGAGAGCCTCTATTGTAGTCTATTTATATTGACGTAGCCAAATGTTACCTATACAGGCGACCTTTCTCTCTCCAAATTAAAAACTTTCTTTTAGGTCGGTCTTTGGTTGTTTGTTTTGGGCTTGTTTTGGGTTCAGGTAGCATTTTTTCTTTTTGCTCTGTAGGCTACTCGGGTAATGGAATTCAACGGAGGGAACCTTTCTGATGATGACTGGGAGGAAGACAATACTGGAGAATTTGTGATGGCTGAGAATGCACCGGACATCCACCAAATTTTTACTGTTGTTTGCTTCAGTTTTGTATTTGTTGTGAGTTTGGCAGGAAACAGCTTTCTTCTTTGGGTTCAATGCTATAAATGGTGGTGGCATCACTCAACCTGAAGTCGATAGAGTAGAGTCTCGCATTAATCTAATTAGATTGGAAATCCAGTCCTCAATATCTAATCTCCTTTTCACTCTACCACTTCCATTCTGGGCAGCCTATTACAATAATAGCTGGGTTATGGGCAATATATCTTGCAAACTTCTCAGTGGTTTGTTTGTTTTAGGACTATACAGTTGCATTGGTTTCTATACGTTTTTTGCAGTGTTTCTGTATATTGGTGTTACAATATTTGATTTTAACCACTTTCGAACCATTCCCAGGGTAGTGACAGCATTAATATGGTTAGTCTGTATGATCTTAAGTATACTGGAGATGGTGTTCTCAGATATAGTGGATATAGGTGGTAGAATACATTGCATTCAGACTTATGGTCGCCACATGCCAGAGCATGTAATGTATTACATACAGATATCTTTTTTTTTACTTCCTACCGTGTGTAACCATTATATTCTGCTATGTTTCCGTATGTTTTCAAGTTCATAGGACGGCAAGGGAAAATAGTGATATGAGAACAATGCCAGTGGACAGGTTTGTATTTATTACAATAGGTCTTTTTTTCATTTGCTGGACTCCATACAACATATTCCTTCTCTTACACTCAATAGTTTTGCATGGTCTGGTCTCAATGGAAAGACTGAATTTTCTCACAAACAAATGGACCTTCACTGTGTGTCATACCTTGGTCTTCTTTCACTGTTGCATCACCCCATTTGTTGACTTATTTTTAAGGAGGATATGGTGCAGATATTTGAAAGATTATGGTGTTCAAGAACTATTAGTAGCTTGTTGGAGGACACCCCAAAGTGATCTGCATCTCCAAGTCAATGTTCCAGACTCAATGCTCGAAAGAGAGAGTGTAAATCTAGACTGCCAACACCAGTCACAGGATCATGTTCACCAACTCTAGAGACTGAGCATCTCAGCCCCTCTTCAGCAAGACCAGGAAGTGTAGTTCCATCCTGTTAAGACAAGCGCTTCATACCCATCCATATACTTAAACGTTTCGAAAAGCGACAGGCACTCTAACCTGGAGCTCCAAGACCAGGAACCAGACTCACATCCAGTCCATCAACAAGATCGAAAGCATATGATCTCAGACCACAAAGGCCACATACAAGTCACTGCCTACATGCAAATAGATGGATGTAGCCAAGACTCTGATGTCATAAACCAGCCTGCAAAATTCCGCTCCTCATGCCCGTCCATACACTTAGGGTTGCAAATATAGGGGAAATTCTGAGGCAATGGACATTTTACTTTCACATGCATTGAGCTGAAATTCACTGACGATATTCATAATAATTATATCAAGAAATGTACAGGAATTAATATTGATATTGTAGCACTATGACTATTGTGACTAACGGTACAATATTATTGATAGATATTCCTTTATCTATTGCATCATGTATCTTGTGTGTATGTGCAATATGTACTGTATATTTGTGGAGAAATTCATTTGTCTATGAGCCTATGTGTACGTTTGTGTAAATGCAGGAAACCTTAATTTCCCTCCGGATTTAAAGTATCTCTATTTCATCTATTTGCTTTGTTTCACTTATGTTATTTGTGTGTGTGTGCATGCAAGTGTCTGTCTCCCTCTTCCTCCTATAATGTGTAAATGTGTTAGGGGTTCAACCTTTTACGCAATTAAGCAAAGTAATATATGCATTAGGTTTTCTGTATTAGAACAGTTTCATGAGGAGGCCACATCTCAAGGAATATAATTATATAATTGTAAGTAGACATTCATTCACCGGCTGTTATGAAGAAGTTTGTTCTGAACTCCCACTTTTCTGTGTTTCTGAGGCAGCACTCCACATTTGCCCTTGTAATTTCAAATGCTTCTTATTTTACAGTATGTAATTAAATCACATTTTTTTTAATGAATGACATGCAATGGTGCAGCTTTTTATTTACTTCATAGTTATTTATTTGTATTGAGTGCTCTACTGTATACTCAGGTCGATGCCTTACAAGGTAAATGAGACTATTTGTTTCACTTTACAATGTGAGTGGTATCCTAGGAAGTATAAACTGCTTTATGACAGGATAATAGATACATTGGTTGTCAACATAAGGTATGCTGAAGTATGTTGTATGCTATATCACCAAGTATACAACAGTCTCAAAACGCTCAATAGTGTTTTTGGCCCCCAGTGGCACCTTCCAGGCAGCACAGCCTAAAAGACACTATCTTAACCCTATTCCTAACCCTAACCCCCTCAACCCTCATCCTAACCCTAAACTGAGTCGAGAAGTGCCTTGAAGGCAGCGCTGCCTGGAAGGCACCGTGAGGGCAACAAATACCAAAGATCTCTCAAAACTACATGCAGCAACTGGATTTCTCAGAGGTTAGGGTTGAGGCTTGAGGGCAGTTCAGGCCTTTGGGTTCCGGTCTCTCTGGCATGGTGGAGGCAGAGGGAAGAACTTCCACAGAGCCCAACAACGGATCCTTCTTGGCATACTGGAAACACACATGAAATCAGTTTTAGGGTTCTCAACAGGTTATTATATTCTACATTGAAATGGACTTAGTGAATGAAAAACAAGAAGGGAGGAAATGTACCTTGGGCTCGATTATTTCACAGTCCACTGTAATAACAGGACGATGGGTAGTTCCTGTTAGGTCATCAAAGTGCGATGCTTCACAGATTCCCACTCTCTTGAGTAGAGGAGAGAATTTCATTCATAGACAGACTATTAACAATGCAGATTCTTTCATTCAAATTACATTTACAATGTTTAGAATACAATTATTATGACATGTAGTTTGTTAGGTTACTTACAGGTGATTCCTCAGTTTTGCACCGGTTTCATTCAATATCATTTATATACTAGTGTTGTAGTCAAGTCACTAAACCTCGAGTCCAAGTCTGTCTCATTAGTCATTAGAGGAAAAAAAAATGAGTCAAGACCGAGTCAAGTCTACTAATTGATCCAAGTCGACTCCTCAACACACAACTATTGCACATACATTACAGTGCATCTAAAAAAAAAAAAAAAATTAACTAAAAACGCATTGCCAATGATCTGATGGTGTGAGATACAAATCATTGAATTATTTTTTTTGAAAGGCTGTCATTTTGTTATTTTAACCATGAAAGTGTCTGTAACTTCTTGCATTCTGATTATGGTTTATCTTCTACTTTGGCCAATATCTTAAGCTATATGTTACTGTAAGTACAGTATGAGTACAGTTTACATTCAAAAATACAATTCCTTACTCGAGTCGAGTCCAAAGAGTGTAAACACACAAGTCTGAGTTGTTTTCAACTGATCAGTAAGCAAGTCAAGAGTCCGTCAAATTAAGGAGCAAGTCGGACTTGAGCCAGACTCAAGTTCTACAAGATAATACAGTGTTCAGACCATAATTATGAAAGTTTGTTGGGTTACTTACAGGCGATTCCTCAATTTGACACTGGTTCAAGTCAACATCAGTCATGCATTTTGTACAGTTAGTTTCTTGTATTGTGTATTCAAAGAAATAGGAATTGCCATGAGCATACTGCAGATAAAAAAATAAACAAACAAAAAGACTTGAATGAGACTGACATTCACTGAAAAACAATCTTCTCAAACACATTAATTGCGTTTCAGTTTCGGGTGCTTTAACTGAAAGGAATACGTTAATGATTTGTGCAAAATGTATTCGTTTTAGACATCCACGGTTAGGCTACTACTTCATTCTGCTGTGAAGACCTGCTAGTTACTTTCTCTATCATTGGTCAATTGTCTGATTTTGTTGATTTTAGGGGTTTTAAACACTACAATTTTGTAATATTTTTTTTATGCTGCTTTGGGTACAAACTATTTTAAGACCTCTCCACAACGCCTCAGATAAATGGCAGAACACTGCTCTTCTGACATTCTATTCCATTATTGTTAATAGAGCCCCAAACACCAGCGCAGATCTCTGTTGCTGATGCCTGCTGAGTAGGATTTAAGGATCCCGGTGCCCTTCGAAAGTTTAGATAGCCTAAACCTGAGCTTGCAACATATACTGACAATATAATAAACAAATAAACATCACTGTACCGACATTGTTGCCTTTTTCACATTGAGCAAAGCAAAATATTTCAACCAGCCTCCATTAGAGTTGAACTCCTTCAGAGTTTGTTTCATCTTCTCAACTGTGTAATTTGACATTGACTTCACGTCCATATCCACGGGACAATCCACGCACCTCCATGACTTGTCATGTGGCTTTACTGCAATGCAATGAATACATTTTAAAGATGAGTGTGGTTTTAAACAAATAAATAAAATAGGGCCTACAACTGCAAAATTTGACTTCTACTACAACGACTAAGTAGACCTTTGTGTACATGGAAAACAAAGAAGACTATTTTTCATCTTTTTAATTTCTGTAAAACATTTAAAAAGTTTATACCATAGATATGAGTTAGTATGTGATTTGTGATAACATGTTTGTGTAATTGTGACTGTTACTCTATTTGTTCTAACATGTATTACAAAGAACACAATCAATTCATACCTTTCTTGAGGTCACATTTGTATTTCTTGAGCGTTACATAGTCGAATAATTTCTTATCTATAAAGACTGATATCTCACAATGTCCTTGAATGGAGGATGCCTAAAACATGATTAAATCATTATAGAAATTTTCAGAGATCCACTATTTTAGAAAAGCATGAAAAATGTACAACTACAAAAATATTGCCTAGACACTTACTTCAGAGTCATATCCCTGGCATGGTTTCCTGCTGAGAACATGGCATTGTCTTGTCTCCACCACATCCATGTAAAATGTGTAGGATGGGCCTTCTTCCGCCTTACAGTTTAGGACAATCACATGACATAGACATATCATCATTTCAAGTAGCCCATTTTAAGCACTATAGTAAAAAGTGCTCCAGGAAAACATTTAGGACCCCGCTGTACCTTTATTAAAGCTGAGAGATACTGAGTGCACTCACGTCTGCCTTCTCGCTGAAGTCATAGAGGCGGTCCATTTTTAATATGTGTCCCTCTCTTCGATTTTCATTGACCCTATCAAGAGCCTTTGTTGCCGTCTTCAACAAGTCTTGGGAAGTGCACGCTGCTAGTTTAGGAAGAATCGGAAGAATCATAACTTGTGAACGGCCAAGTGCTGCCCCACAAAGATGCAGCATCAAGACAACACAGACAGACAGCCTCATCATGTCAACATAAATCATGTGCTGATATGAGAGAAGTGAATCCAAACGAAGGACAGGATGGTGATTATATACTCTTACTGGGCGTGATTGTTTTTCATTGTAACCAATGGCTTCAAAGCACACTCCCACCTAGGGCTAGTGCCAGGATCTCAGTGCCATTGCATCCTGTGTTGAAACCATATTTTGTTTACGGACACCTCAGAAAAAACAAACACAAAAGCCTTGTTTCAGATCAGTCAATATTATCACATTATTTATACTATATGTCAGACTAAACAGACAAAAGATTTAATATATTTTTAATAAAAAAAAATGACATTGAGGTAAATATTATCACAATATATGGATTTGTTCCATTAAGTAATTATAACATCAGTATTATTATTATTGTAAGGAAAAGAGCTGTATGACTTTGAGAAGTGAAAGATGGTATTGTTGCGCTTTTGACAGAAGAAAAAAGTGAAATCACAAGTTGAACAGGAAACCACCGTTAGGTCAGGAAGTGTCTGGGATGACTCAGAAAGTACATATATGTACACTCCTATAAACAAACAGATAAGATCAGGCATGGACTGGCCATAGGGCATACAGGTCAATGCCCGGTGGGCCGATGGCTATATTTGGGCCAGGGCTGTCAAAATTTCTCATCATATCCTTGATTTATATTGGAATAGTCCAATTAAATCTCTAATGTTCATGCAATGTGTCCAACTTTCAGTGTTATTTTTGCTTACCATGAAGATATTATTGAATAAAATCATGGTGGGCCGCTAGAGACAAAAATGCCCGGGCCATTTTTTGGTCCCGGTCCGGCCCTGGATAAGATGGTTTAAGATATTGCACTGAGGAAAATTCTTACACATTTATTCTTGCAGAGAGTATACACTTTGAAGAAGGGCCAACTGCAGAGGTGAAAGATATAAAACTTTTTACCAATGTAAATTAGACCATAGGCTGCCGACCAGAGTTGTATAAAGTAGTGGAGTAGAAGAGTGGAGTAGAAGTAAAAATACCATATCAAAAAAGTGACTTAAGTAGAAGTTGAAGTGTCCTTTAAAGATCATACTTAAAGGAAAAATTCGGCGTGAATCAACACGTAGTCCTACTGTTTTATAGTGCCAAGCGCCAGAAGCGGTTTCTAGCATGGGCAATATGGGCAGTCTCCCAGGGCGGCACCGTCGGGGTGGCGGCATCACGGGCACTCCGATTTTTTATTTTGTATTTTTTGCTCCGAAAAATACAATCGCGGGTGACGCGGTTTTGCTTCAATGTTTTTCGGTAGCTTTGATATGGACATATTTGCGACTAGCCGACTACAATAGCGGTATTTGGTATCAAATTAAAGTAGACAACCAGACGCATGCTTTGATACCACTTGTAATTGTACTTGCTTTTGAGAATAAGGGGGTTGAATTTCAGTTTAAAGATCACTCACATTTTGGCAAGGGAAATATCTTTATCTGGTGTTATAAACTTGGCTTAGTTAGCTGCTGGAGTTCCATCTAACCGAGAGCTCAAAAAAAAAAAAAAAATACTACCTGGTTTGCCTGTCCTGTTGTGACAGCCCTGCATGGGGTGCGCTTTCCCATAAGATACATTTTCAGAGCATTAGTTCACTGCAGCAAATCTTCCCATCATATTAGGCCATGCATGGCGGTAGCAAGGCGAACGGCGCCTGCTGTCTCCGCTCATCTCATTTCATTCTTCCAGAATCAGCAAACAGAGTGAAAAACTGAAGCCACAATATTGTGCCCGGACATCACTAACCTCGAGTTTAGATAACATTTTTTTTTATATGCGTTCTAAATGAACTGTTGCAAAATGTTTCAAAACATTGCATAGCGCCCTCTAGAGAGGAAACGATTGCCAATGGAGATGTTTCAGACGCTTTGCACGAAGTGAAACGAAAGTGCATGATCAAATCAGGCTAGCATGGAGGATCAGTTCTTTACGATTATGTGATGTTTTTATTGCCTGACAGGTGCCATAATTCAAAAACTGTCAATGAAAATAAAAAAACCAATTGTGTCTTCTATTATATCAGGCATCAATTTAATAATTTAGTCAATTTAATTGGTAAAATTATATTAAAAATCACGGTATACTTGGAAAAAACCTGTCAGCAGCAATATAATAGATGCATAGGATAATCTTTTTTTTTTTTTCAGGACACAGTAAAGCACACACATACTCCCATTTATTCTATCCTTGGCATTGTGTGTGGAATTAAGATCCAAAGACCTTTAAAAACGTTTCACTCATATAACAGTAGGCCTACATTTAGTTGCTATTAGTTAGTTAGTATGGTATGTCGGTTTGAGCTTATTGCTACATATAGTCCTCAGGTAGCTTTGGTGGAGTGACACTTTATGTGATGTGGAGTAACTTTTGCTTGCTACATTTTCTGAGTAGCTTGCCCAATACTGCTGTTTCATCAAACCACAGGATAAGCCTGCAGGAATTAGAAGTACATTTGCAAACTGACTAAAGTCTGAGTTACTATTAAATGGTAGTTGAAGCTGTGTCCTTAATAATAAACTGTATATTATGTTTAAGCTTAAGCCTCAGAACAGCATGTAATATGAGGGGTGGTAGCACCTTACCTGAACTTGTGACAACCATTCTGTCAAGAGGAATGGACTAAAATTTCAGCAAAGTATTGTGAGAAGCCTGTGAAAAGACACCCCAAATTTTTGGCCCAAATGAAACTTTCAAGCGTGTAAAACTTTTAGAGATATAGTTTTCCACCAGTTGATCCAAGCCTATTTTTTTTTTTTTTTTTTGAAATAGCAATATATCTTTAGCCTGGCGAATGCCAAACTAAAAATCACAAGTGATATTTAGTCTGGAGACCTACCTATTGCAATTCTCGTAGCGGAGGCATCGTTTATGATTGTCCAAAGCCGTTTATTGGGCGCTACGAATGTCTATCATACCGTCTGTACATACCTCAGAGCCAATACCAGAGCCACCACATGATGTAAAATGCAATCGAGGGCCGTACAAATCCCTTTTTGTTCTGTGATTGGATACCGAAAGCAGGCGAGAAAATCGCCCATGGTCACCATGCTGCTTTGCAGAGTGAAATGAAATAAGTGCGCAAAAGAGCTTGGGAACTCCCAGGCTAATATATCTTGCAAACTTCTTATGTTTATTGCACTGTGCACATTTATAAGGGCTTCTTGCTTTGGCCTGGATTGGTTTACCTTTCCCAGGGTGGTGATGGCATGGTTTGTCTGTTTATGATAGAATTTGATTTTAGTATTTTTCAGGTCAAGTCTTCAAGTATGGAAAATAGGAAAGATGATATAGAAAAATATTTGTCTCTCCAGACAATCGGATCACTAAATCATAAGCCTGATTGGGTAAACATCCTAAATGGCAAAATGTATGTTGCCATAGGCCAAACAGTAGGCACACTGCAGGCCACAATTTGATATCTTATAGTGTTTGACCTACATGTATCAATGAGTGCCTGAGCAGTTTGAGATGTAGGTTTGACTCTTCATTGGCAATGGCGGAAGTCAGTATGCATCGTGCACGCAGACCAGTAAGATTGTAACACACAGCACTGATGGCAACTGCTGCCGATACTTCGATTGTTGATTCTTCACATTAAGGGAGCTGTTTGTAGGATTGTGTCCAAAACTAATACTAAAATCATGTTCAAAATATTTTACTACTTTTAACCATTTCCATCTTTTGAAAGCATCTCCTATATCCTTGTTTTATGTCTCACTTTGTCACAATGTATTTCCAAGGCATGACCAGGCCTTGATAATGGAACAACACAAACACCACTTGAAAATGACAACAAAAACACTACTTGTGGTCTGCAACTTAGCGTTTCAAATGTAAATATCCTGGTTGGACTACAACAGTCAGTGATATCAGTGTTTAAAAACAATATGATTCCTACATGTTTGATGACACATCAAGGCCATTTTATGATTATTTGGAATACATTTCTTACACATTGCTCCTTTAGTTGTCTGCAACTGAGATGATTTAGGCAAATCAATAGGCCCAACTCTGAAATGCTGATTCTCTTGAGAGTCAGCCAGGTGGCTACAATGTATGTAACGGTCACTACAAGTAACTGATAACAGTAGCTCTGACTCATCAGTCGTGAATAAATGTAAGCTGAATGTGAGCTTCTCCAGCAACCCACTCTTGATTGCTGTTCAACTGTGTCTTACAATCAGTAAACCGTCATTAAGTAATACAGTCTCTGTGTCCGTCTTTCCTCCCTAAAGCAACATGCAGAAGAAACTTTTATTCTTCCCCTTCTTCCCCTGTTAACAGTATATAATCAAAATAAATTTTTAAAATGAATAACTTGCAGTGGTGCAGCTTTTCATCTACGATATGTTTGTTTATTTACTTTGCATGCACTTTACTGTATACTCAGGCAGATGATGGCAGATGCTTACCTCACTCACGTCAGATGTAGCGCTAACGCGCGAACATCTGATGATAAGCGATAGACGATTTATTTCAGGGGCCAGAAATCCTTGAATCTAACTGGACAAACGGCTTGTCCATCAATTTAATTGACGTATACTTCAGCCAATCACATCGAAACCAACCGATGACACTGGTTACGTTTGTTGGATTGGTTGGATTGAAAACAATTGCTTCTTCGCTACGTCACACCCTCTACAGCAGCCAGCAGCCCTGATTGGTTCGGTTAGAAAATATTGGGCTTGAAATCGCTCTGAAGGGCTTCAACATCAGATCGTTGCGCGAAAGTGCCTTAAAGTTACGTAGCGCATCATGTGATGTGAGTGAGGTAAGGCAGATGCAAGGTTAAACATTTTTTTATGAATACCACACAATATTTACTTCATGTTTTTTTTATTGGCTTTGCATTCATGCAGTCTGCTGTATATTCAGGCCCGTGTCCGGTAAGGTTTAATAAAAGACTAGATCTAGATCAGGACCCTCAGGGCAGAGCAGGCCTTTGGGTGTTGGTCTCTCTGGCATTGTGGAGGCAGAGGGAAGAACTTCCACAGAGCCCAACAACGGACCCTTCTTGGCATACTGGAAACACACATTAAATCTGTTTTAGGTTTCTCAATGGGTTATTAAGGTACTCTACATTGAAATCAACTTCATGAATGGGAAAAAAAGAAGGAAAATGTACCTTGGGCTCGATTATTTCACAGTCCACTGTAATAACAGGACGATGAGTAGTTCCTGTTAGGTCATCAAAGTGCGATGCTTCACAGATTCCCACTCTCTTGATATACAGTAAGGGAGAGAATTTCATTCATAGACAGACTATTAACAATGCAGATTCTTTCATTCAAATTACATTTACAATGTTTAGAATACAATTATTATGACATGTAGTTTGTTGGGTTACTTACAGGTGATTCCTCAATTTTGCACCGGTTCAAGTCAACATCAGTCATGCATTTTGTACAGACAGTTTCTTGTATTGTGTATTCAAAGAAATAGGAATTGCCAAAAACAGCCTGCAGATTACAAACATAAACACAAAGACTTTGATGAGACACAGACATTCACTGAAAAATAATGTTCTCACCCACATTTGTTGTGTTTAAGTTTCGGGTGCTTTACTGAAAGGAATAATACTTTAATGATTTGTGCAAAATGTATTCTTTTTAGACAGTTTCTTTATTATATTGTGAATCATCACTATCATTGGTCAGTGGTCTAATTTTATTGACTTTAAGGTTTTAAACAATTTTGTAATATTTCCTGTTAAGCTGCTTTGCGTCAAACCATGCATACTGGCTCTGACAAAGGGCAGAGCACTGCACTTCCGACATTGTATTCCATTGTTGTCAGAGATGGCAAAAATACACGCTTGCCATACTCAAGATGTATAATTATATAAAATAAGACTCTGGCAAAAGTGCAAGTACTGACTTACGTATATACTGACTTATATTCTAACCATAGAAAAAAAAACCCTCACTGTACCTGCATTTTTGCCTTGTTCACATTGAGCAAAGCAAAGTATTTCAACCAGCCTCCATTAGAGTTGAACTCCTTCAGGGTTTGTTTCACCTTCTCCACTGTGTGATCTGACTTTAAGTCTATGTCAGTGGGACAATCCGCACACATCCATGGCATGGCATGTGGATCTACTACTGCAATTCAGTAAATAGATTTTAAAGGCCAGAGTGATTTTCAATGAGCAAATAATAATGAAATACATCTACAAAGTTTGACTACTGCTATGACTACGACTAAGACTTATTAGACTTTTGTGTACATAGAAAACAAAGAAGAGTATTTTTCATCTTTTTAATATATATGAAATATTTAATAACTGAATACCATTTGATGGCATGTATTAAAGAGAACCCACTCAATTCATACCTTTCTTGAGATAACATTTGTATTTCTGGAGTGTTACATGGTTGAATAGTTCCTTATTTACAAAGACTGACACCTCACAATGTCCTTCAATGGAGGATACCTAAAACATGATTAGAACATTAGGAAATATTCAGAGATCCAATATTTTTAGAAAAGCATGGAAAACGTTAGCCTGCTGCGCATCCGTTCATGTATCTCTGGGAAGGTGGAGTTATATGTAGAGTTAGCCAAAAGGACGCGATAGCGAGGTAAAAACCAGTGAATACGGATAACGCGTAATGTCCAGCATGAATACATACAAAAAAAATCTCATTTACACTTACTTCATATCCATACTCATGACATGGTTTCCTGCTGAGAACATGACAATTTGTCTTCACCACATCCATGTTAAATGTGTAGGATGAGCCTTTTTGCCCCTTTCGATGGCAAACCAGACAATACAGTTTGAGACGGTCACATGACATCATTCAATCATTTCACTGGGATGCTCAAAATAATTGAATGGGGTTTTTCCTGTCCCATATGTTCCACATTTTTTTTACCGTAATTTCCTGACTATTAGCCGCGGCTAATACATTGATTTTGCAAAATTTCTTCCGCTATGAGGTTAAAACAGGGGGGCAGTTAATATGGTGTTAATATGGTTTTGTTTTTTTAACTTGCACAAAACACTGTCCTGCGGCTTATACACAATGTGGCTTATATGCGGGAAATTACTGTATTTTATTTTATTTTTTTGGGATAGTGCATTTGATTCATTATCGTGGTTAAGGATTTTAAGCAATAAAGTAAAAAGTGCTCCAGGAAAACATTTAGGACCCTATAGTACTGTATTTAGCAATGCTGAGAGAGTGCACTCACCTCTGGTTTCTCACTGAAGTCATAGAGTCGTTCCATTCTTAATATGTATCCCTCTCTTCGATTTTCATTGACCCTATCAAGAGCTGTTTTTGCTGTCGACAACAAATCAGGGTCATTGCACGTTGGTAGTTTAGGACGAATTATAGGCTCAAGTATAGGTGGTGAACGGCCAAAAGCTGGCCAACCAAGGTGCAGCATCAAGAACAACACAGACAGCCTCATCATGTCAACATAAATTATGTGCTGATATGAGAGAAGTGAATTCTAAAGAAGAATTAGATGACAAAGTGATTATATACTCTCACTGGGTGTGCTTTTTTCAGTTAGTTTTTTTAATAACCAATGTCTTCAAAGCATACTCCCACCTTGGGCTAATCCCAGGATTTCAGTGTCATCATTTTGCATACAGTACAGTGGAAACCACATGTTTACATAACCTCAGGGAGACACACAAAAGCGGTTTTGGGTTCCACCCTAAAATTGACGTTCTTAGACCGGTTAGAACAAAATAAAATATTGTTCCGGACCCAGGTCAACGTTCCAGGTCAGCTATGGCACATAGAAATAGCTTTGCTTTCAAATTGTCACCATATTGTCCTTTCATCTCTATTCTACGCACATATTATAAAATACGAGGCCTCTGCTTCATACAAGCTGCATCACTAAACATTTTTATACATGAACTGAATAATTTCCCAGTCAAAAGTTTTTTTGTTTGTTTGTTCTTTACAATGGTGCCATAATATAGGATTCTTGCTATGCCTGCCCTCCCATCTAAACACAAAAAAATGCTATGAAGTTTCACTAAATAACGTTTGGCAACAAATATTTTTTTTATGATTGTAAGCCTGGAATATGTAACTCTACTTGGAGACTGCATAGGCCTTTTGATTGCCTGCTGGCAGAATTGGTAGCATACTGTCCATGCATTCAGTGAATGTCAGGAGGTGAACCTCCCTCAGACACAAACCTTTTCAGGAACCGTTTTTGTTCCAAGCAAAATTGCAAAAGTTTCTGGTTTTCGTTTTTGTTCTAGGAACCAGTTCAAAGCCTTGTTTGAAACTATTGCATTTTGGGCGAAGATTTGGGATATCCCTCCACAGCCTTCTCACAATAGTTTGCTGAAATTTTGCCCCATTCCTCCCGACAGAACTGGTCAAATTGGATCAGGTCTTTGCAGGCCTACATGTCTTCTCAGTGCTTCCATATATCCATATAATTTTCTTATGTCATGATGCCATCTGTTTTGTTATGTGTACCAGTCCCCCCTGCAAACAAAACAGTTCCACAACATGATGCTGCCACCCCCATACTTAAATGTGCAATATGAGTTACTGCATGGTTTTCCAAGTGATTTCCTTTCCTTTTTATCTCAAATTGCATGGGCTGTTAAACTCAAACAAACATATGGGGCCGGGTTCACCACCAAAATATAACAAAGCAGGTTCCAGCTAAAGACGGCTGTGGGAAAAATGGGAGTAAGTGAGTTGCGTTTGGGAAGGATGGGAGTAAGTGAGTTGCTGGATTGTGAGTTGTTATATTTGTTTGTTTGTGTTTTAACACTGATATGTTAATGTTCTTTACTTTGTTTTGTTTGTTTGACGATTACAGCCCCCATGTTGTCTACAGAGACCTGATTTTTTCACAGTGTATTTAGGGGGCAGACAGCTAGCCGATCAAGGGGAGAAGGGGAGTCTGCGATTAAAAGGTTAAAGTCCCAACTTGGCTAATTCAATCTGGCCCCCTAATCATCCCCCACTGTAATTGGCTCATTCAATAATTCCCTCACTCTCCACCTCAAGCGAGTGTGTGGTGAGCGTTCTGGCGCATAATGGCTGCCGTGCATCACCCAGGTGGGTTCTACACATTGGTGGTGGTCGGTGACGCCCCCCTTCCACCGTAAAGTGCTTTGGATGTCTTGAAAAGCGCTATAGAAATGTAAGGTATAAGGTATAATAAAAGTGAAATCGCTTGGAAAACCAAGCTGGAACTCATATTGCACTATTAAATGTAACAGATGGTTTACTGAGGGTTACAAGCTTCTCTCTTTTACTTCCAATTACACCACTCATCAATATGGCCAAACTGTTTCATCAGAGATGCCTGAAATTAGAACAGTTGTTCCTTTTTATTTGCAAATTGTAGTCTGACTATTTTATGGGTTTGAAGCAATGGCCTTAACAATAGACATGCATATTATTCTTAAGCTTACATGCCTCAGAATACCATATGCAAAAGGAAGTATAGGGAAAAGAGAGAGAGAGAGAGAGAGAGAAACAAAGTTTTTGTCTTTTTATTCTGACATTTAACAAATATAAAAATGTGATAATATTGACTGACTTGCAACAGACAAAGCTCACCCTGGTTCAGTGCTCGTCAGTAAAGAAAACTGTCTTTTTTTGTGTTCTCTCTTTGGTGTACAGGTATGTAAACGCATGGTTTCAACCATGGTGGCAAAAAGTTTTGCCAATTTTGCCAATGAAACCCATTTGCAATGATAGGTTGAATAACTATGATTTGCCACCAGTGTGCTTTGGATACACCTCAAGATTGACAGACACCAAACTGAATACATAAGCAGTGGCCAGCACTCCTCCATTGTCAATATTTCATGGGAACAAGAGGAGTGTTCCCATAAATGAGAAAATGATTCAGGACTCCAGTCTGTTTGCCTGTCAGAACAGCCTATTTGCGTTTCCTACGAAGCTCAAATACCCCCCAAAATAAATGATCCAGCCCTTGTAAAATATTGATATGTACTGTAATTAACAGTCTAATACAGTGATACATTTTTGTGAAATGTGAAACTTCACTGCGCACACCATCCACATAATTCCAACGAGACCCTTATGAGCCCTAGACCTGTGTTCATGCTGATGTGGACATGCACCAACGCATCCACAGTACGCCACAGGTGCCTACAGTGCACTGATAGCGAAAAAAAAAACAAACAAATACTGTAAGTATGTTTTCTTTTATGTTGTAGTGGTTTCCTGCAGGCGGGGAGTCGGGGACTTTGCAGTTTCCGACTTGCTCTTGCAATGCGTATGTCTTTTTTGGCAATGTGTAAATAGTGTAACGGATGCCAAGTATCCTGGCCTACAGTAGCTGCGGCAACAGGTAAATGGTAAATCATCATACCCCTAACCCTACAAACGCTTCTTTTTTTTTTCATTTTTTAAATATATTTTGGGGGGCTTTTTCCACTTTTAATGGACAGGACAGTGTAGATTGACAGGAAATGAGTGGAAGAGAGAGATTCCGGGCCCTCAGATTTATGGTATGGCGCCATCGCCAACTGAGCCACATTGTCTTTACATAAACTCACAAGGAGCTTCAGAGTGTGGTCTTTTTTTTTCCTGAAATATGATACCTTCTTTCCTGTATTCTTTGAGGAATGATGCTGAAACCAACACAAGGGGTGTGACATTTCACAAGTTGATTACACAAATATCATATCAGATGAACTTCTGGGCCAATCAGCATGTGTTAGCTTCCTGCCTTCAATATATATACAGCACATATGAAAGAGAGAGAGAGAGAGAGAGAGAGAGAGAGAGAGAGAGAGAGAGAGAGAGAGAGAGAGATTACTTAGTATGAGAGAAATAAGAGAAAATGTAATTGAGGGTTCCATCTGTTTGCTGTCAGATTCCAAGACTGTAGTAGTTGCTTGCTTTAAGAGACCTTTGTATTTCTAATTTCAAGCATTCCTGTTCATATGAGCAGCCAGGGGCACTGCTCAAATTTTGGGCACTATGACAAAAAATAATTTATATCCCCACTCACCCCCCTTTCTGTCCCAGGCCATAATGCTTACAAATTGTAATACAATGATCATAACTCCCCCTAGTGGCCAACTCAAGGTACTTAGAGGGCCCCAATCAAACAGGCCCTTCACCTCCCAAAAACACCTACATGAACGACATCTTGAACCGATCTTCAAGCATTTAATTATGTGCTTAACTTATATTACTGCCAAACTCCAGGCTAAAGTAACATTTTATTGAAAAAAAATAACAAAACAAAAAAAACTCACAACAAACAACAAAATAACAACTAAACTACTAAAATGAATAAACAGTCAATCTTCGAGGCATGTCATCATGTCTTAGGTCTGTTGGTTGGCCACTACCCCGCTGTACCTAGTCATGAATTTGTTCCCATGTTGTATCATAATTTCAGTCAAAATCAGCACTTAAAACATATTAGTGATGTTAGACTGCTATTATTTTGCACATAGCTATATTATGAAGCAATCATGTATGCTTTCAGATGAGAAATAACTAAGGATAGGAGCAAGCTTCAAAAAAGTGTTTGCTTAAACCATAAATGAAATTATAAAAGCGGCACTTGATACACTTTCCCTTTTTTCTTCATTGCACAGATGTGTTCCGGTGTCCCAATGCTTTCAGATGAGACATAACAAAACCAGACCTTGTTCAACTCTGCATGATCCAAGCTTAGAGCTTTAAACCATTCCCTCTCAAAATTCACATTCATCTTCTGCAGTGCAACTAAGTTCAATGACTTTGAAAACCACTGAAGCTGATGTCCGAGTTAAGTCGTGTGTGACTGAGTTGAAGGTAGTAGCCTATATGTGAGTGCTGTGTAGCAGCTGTATTGTGTCCGGGGCTGAACATCTGTGCCGCCCAGAGCTGAATTCACCAGGCTCTGCTGCTGCCGCTGCCATCCGTCCGTCCTGTCCCAGGTCACGCTTATCTAAGCACAGGGTCAGGTCCCCTCGTCCTCCAGCAGTGACCCTTCATCTCCACACTAGGGACCCGGGGGCAGGAAATCACACTAGGGAGTGTGTGTGTGTGTGTGTGTGTGTGTGAGAGAGAGAGACGGTGTGTATGTGTGTGAGCGAGAGATTGAGTGTGAGTGAGGGAGAGTGCGTGTGAGAGAGAGAGTGCAAGTGTGTTTGTAAGCGAGAGGTTGAGTGTGTGTGTGTGTGAGCGAGAGAGAGCGAGCAAGTGTGTGTGTGAGCGAGAGGTTGAGAGAGTGTGTGTGTGTGTGTGTGTGTGTGAGAGAGAGAGAGAGCGAGCAAGTGTGTGTGTGTGAGCGAGAGTTTGAGTGTGTGTGTGTGTATGTGAGTGTGAGGGAGAGAGAGAGAGAGAGAGAGAGAGAGAGAGAGAGAGAGAGAGAGAGAGAGAGAGAGAGAGAGTGAGAGAGAGAGCACAAAAGCTTGAGGGCGCAGGGCTGCTAGCCAGTCAAGGGCACAGGCATGGGCACGGACACGGACACCGCAGGGGCATCAGTACATCTGTTCCCACTGGTACCAGATCAGGCCGGCAGCGCACAGAGAAGGAGGGATGGAGTGGAGAGAGAGGGAGAGAAGGGAAGAGTGGGGGATGACAAACTTAGGATGAGTGAGAGAAGGAAAGAAAGGAAGGGATGAAGAGGTAGAAGAGTGAAGAAGAAAAAGTAAAGAGAGGGAATGAAAGAAAACAGAGGATGGAACGAGAGAGAAGTGAGTGTGAAGAGTGTGAAGGAGGGAGGGAAGGAGGGAGGGAGGGAGGGGAAGATTGAAAGTCAAGAGGAGTTGGCAAGAAGGAGAAAGACAAGGAGATAGGGAAGAGGCCGCAGAGAGCAAAATGACAGGAGAGAGAGAGAGAGAGGGAGAGAGAAAGAGAGAGAGACAGAGAGAGAGAGAGAACAGTAACAAGAGAGGGAGAAAGAAGAGTGTATAGAACAAGAGAAGGCGAAATAAGTCTATAGAAGAAGAGAGATAGAAAAAAAAGAGAGATGGACTCATCGCACCAAGCTCACAACCAACACCAGAAAAGCACTAGAACCAGGAGTTTGTACAAAAACCCATTTATTCAACTTTATTAACATCAAGGTATTTGCAACATTTTTTCTCACCGTATTTTTTTTCTTGTTGTTGTGGTTGTCGTCATATTGACAAATAGAAAACAGACTGCATGTACAACAGAGTGGACCCCTACGGCACTATGCAAACACAAAGTGAAATGATTTTTCTTGGCCCCCGGTTTCTCCCCGCGTACAACAATTTAACCACAAGTTTTTCTTTTTTCTTTATCTTATTTTTTTCTTTTTTTGCGGTCTTCTGGCCTAGTAAAGAAATGTTCCGTTTGGTTCTTGGTTTCCCGGATGTGGAGCTCTTTAATCCACTCTGGTGCTGTGGTTCTTCAGTGGTCGTCGGAGAACTTTTGTGTGTCTCATTTGGGGAGAACGATGAACGTTTGGCAGTTTGCGGAGTACCAGGGGGTGCACAATGAATCAGGGATGACCTGATTGGCCGGAAGGGTCTGGTCCCTGCAACGCAACCAGACCAGTCAATCTAGGGCGGGAGGGTCCTCATTTTGCAGAGGAGAAAAAAAAAATTAAAAATTAAAAAAAAAAATTAAAAATAAAAACAAGGGTGTGTTTTGTTTTTTCTTTTCTCGATCAAAAGGTACAGGCCATCATCAAGATACATTGATTGGAGATACTGTTTGGCCTGATAAAAACACTCTTGAGAAGCATTAGGAGAAGGCTGCACACTATACATGAGTCGGTGTCCCTTGTCGCAGGTCAGAACCCAGGGGAAAGGTGGGGTGGGGTGGGGGGTTTTCTCTCTGGGTCCTAGGGATTTTGGTCAACCTTGTCTTCCCAGGATAAAACCTGGGGCGTATGTGTTGTGTGTCTTGAGTGATCTTATGCGAGGCGTCACTTGTACATGACGTCAACACGTCTCAAGGAAAACGTCTGTCGTTTTAGCGTGTGATGAGGTCTTTTTTTTCGAGCGACGCGCTCGCTTTGCTCGCTCGCAGAGAGAAAGAGAAAGAGAGAGAGAAAAAAAAGTCACAGTTTACAGCTATTGAGAGCAATGCCCGAATCTGTACATGGCATCGTCCCCAAGATTCATTAGTCTATTTAGTTTTTTTTCTTTTTCTTTTATAACAATAAGTTTATGTAAGTCCACTAACTCTGTGTATGCATTTGATCTTGTTTGTTTATTTTTTTTTTTAATATAGATTATCATTCTAAAAAGTATCAGGAGATGAAAAGGCTTATAAAAGGTTGTTCCCCTTCCCCAGACGAATGAATCAATGAATCAATCGATGAATGAATCAATGAATGTATGAATGAACGAACGAATGAACGAACGAGCGGCTAATCATAAGATCATAACATAATAATGACAATAACGATAAAGAAATTATCAGTAGCAGCACTGAGTATGTGTTTAATATTAGTAACGGCAGGGCATATCGAAAACACATGCCCTCTGTGCTATGACTACAAAATTAAAAAGTAAATAAAACATACAAAATAAAGCCAAATATGAATAACCATGGAAAAAAAGTAGACCCCTTTAGATAAACGTACATACAACAACAACCAGTGTAAATGATTAAAAAATAATAAACAATAATGATAAAATCTAGATAATGTAGTAGTAATAATAATAATAATAATAATAGTAGTATGATAATAAAGGCGATGGCGATGATGATGGCAAGGATTATTGAACCACATAAACAAAGCCGCTGATCAGCAGGATGCGTGGCGTAAAACAGATGAAGCCATTGTGCATTGGAGACATCAGAATGGTTAATTTTTTTTTGTCTGGTTAGGCTTTCCATTTGTAAGGGAGCTTGCTTTGTTTCTGGTCTGTCTGTTTGGAGGGTCAGGTGGGGGGGGGGTTGTGGTCAGTGGATAAAGCAAGTTTGTTGTTGTGCTGATCTTTAGGTGTTGCTCCCATAACATAGAGAAGGGTGGGTGGGGGGTGGGGATGTGGGAGGGGTCACCTGCCATCACCCCTCCACCACCACCTGTGTGTGCTCTTTCCTCTTCCATCACTTCTCCAAATCCAACCCCCGCCCCCTTTTCAAAAAAAGATTGGGTTTCAGAGGAGAGCTGGCTGGGTGGGTGTTGATTGGTTGGTTCGCTCAGAAGATCCGAAATTCCAGTTTGAGAGAGAGGGGGGAAGGGACGAGTGGCATGGGGTGTGGCGTTGGAGGGGGGTTAGGGGCGGTTGAGTGGTGCACACAAGCCGGTGCTGTTGTTGTAGAAGGGGGAAGCGGTTACGTTGCATAGTGATCAAAACTGCCCAGGTACTCCAGAGCTGCCCGGTAACATAGCTGGTACTGGTCCTGTAGATATGAGAGAGAGAGAGAGAGAGAGAGAGAGAGAGAGAGAGAGAGAGAGAGAGAGAGAGAGAGAGAGAGAGAGAGAGAGAGAGAGAGAGAGAGAGAGAGAGAGAGAGAGAGAGAGAGAGAGAGAGAATATCAATGAGTCAAACAGAAAAGCAAAATGAGGGCAGAAATAAAAAGCCTAAATCCTCTTGTCTGACATTGTTGAGGCAGCATTTTTGCACAACAGCAGTAGCAGTAGCAGGGGGAGGAGGAGGAAGAAGGGAAGCAGCAGCGGCGGCAACAGCAGCATCAGCAGCAGCAGTAGCCCAGGGTGTTGCTGGGACACTCTACGTCAGTCTGAACTCAGGTTTGAGCACATCAAGGCTCAGGCAAGTTTGACTGAGAGTGTGTCTCGCCTCGCCTGCATTGGGAGCACAGCAGGGGAGCTGTCTGTCAGTCTCACCGCCACCTCCCTCCCTCACCCCCTTCCATGGCTGGCTAGACAAACTAGGCCTGAAAAACAGCCTACAAACAGTCTGACTGACTCTGTCTCGCTCTCTGAAAGCCAATACATCTCTCTTCTACCTCCATCCATTCTCTCTCTCCTGTTTTCTCTGCACCTTTCTCTTCTCTCTCTTCCTCTATTTGTCTCTGTCTCCATCCATTATTTCCCTTCTTTCTTCTCTCTGTCACATCTTTAAAATCTCTCACCTCATCCCCTCTTTGTACTCTACCTCTTTCAATCTCTCTCTCTCTCTCTCTGCCTCCCTCTCTTCCCTTCATCCTCCCTCACATCATTTTTCAATTTCAAACATTCTATTGGCATGATAAGAATTTGGTGTTGTCAAAACATGTAAACAGAGAGACAGATAGATAGAGAGAGAGACAGATAGATAGATAGAGAGAGACAGATAGATAGATAGAGAGAGAGAGACAGATAGATAGAGAGAGAGACAGATAGAGATAGAGAGAGAGACAGATAGATAGAGAGAGAGAGAGACAGATAGATAGATAGAGAGACAGATAGATAGATAGATAGATAGATAGACAGACAGACAGACAAAAGGGCAGATGGACAGAGACATGCAGACAAATACAGGAGATAATACGAAGGAATGGATGGATACATAAACAGAGATGGATTGATGGACAGATAGCTAGATGGATAGATAGATGGATGAAGGATAGAACGAGAGAGAAGGGCAGATAGCACTGCTATGATAGATAGATAGATAGATAGATAGATAAATAGACAGACAAATGGACAGATGGACAGAGAGACATGCAGACAAATACAGGAGATAATACGAAGGACATAAACACAGAGATGGATTGATGGATGGATGGATAGATGGGTAAATAGATGGATGGAGGATAGAGAGAGAGAGAGAGAGAAGGAGAAGAGAGAGAGGGAGGGGAGGAGGAGAGAGGAGGAGAGAGAGAGAGAGAGAGAGAGAGAGAGAGAGAGAGAGAGAAGGGCAGATAGCACTGCTATCTATGAGGGTACAGTACCTCTGTCTGCACCATGGCTGGATGGATAGATAGATAGATAGATAGAGAGAGAGAGAGAGAGAGAGAGAGAGAGAAGGGCAGATAGCACTGCTATCTATGAGGGTCCAGTACCTCTGTCTGCACCATGGCTGGTCTCTGGGTGCGCAGTGTTTTGACGGTCTGGAAGAGGTCCACCACGCCCTCATATCTCATCCTCTCCAACACGATGCTCAGGGTGATGAAGACGCCCGTCCGCCCAACACCGGCACTACACACACACACACACACACACACACACACACACACACACACACACACACACACACACACACACACACACACACAACACACACAGAAACACACACAGGAGTCAGTATACTGTGTACATACAAACTCAAAAGCATACTTTCAGGTTTAAAGCCCCAAACACAAACACAGCATGTAGAAATAACAGTAACAAATATTGGAAGATTAGCTCATAGAATATTCACCTAAACATACACACACACACACACACACACACGCACACACACGCACACACTCACCTGCAGTGCACAGTGATTGGTCCGTCCTGGCCGAACTGTTCCTTGGTTTTATGCACCTGACCAATGAAATCAATGAAGCCCTCTCCAGTCTTTGGCACGCCCTGTTCCGGCCAATCAGTGAACTGGAATTGGCGAATAGTCCTGGACTGGCCATCCTACACACACACACACACACACACACACACACACACACACACACACACACACACACACACACACACACACACACACACACGAGAGAGAGAGAGAGAGAGAGAGAGAGAGAGAGAGGGAGAGAAAGAAAGAGATTTAGTATGCACCATGGTAGACGATGCTTAAAACTTACATCTCTCGACTCAAACGACACTGACCTATTTAAAGAGAGGAGTGACAAACCCCACTAATGCATTATGTCGATAAGACACATAAAAGACAGGCATCAAAAGGCAGCTCAGCCTCTGACTAGATCATCTTTAAAGTCAAGCCCGACAGAGTCCTATTCAGTGGAGAATGACAGAGACAACTAAAAATACATGTACATAAACCAGGTTAATTCCATCCGCAGAGAGGAAGCAGGCATCACAGAAACTTTGTCGTACTCAGGGCCGCCTCGGTTTCTGACTCTACCACTGAGGAGAACGCAGGGTCATAGTGCCCCTGTGTAGCCTTTGGGCTTCCACTCAATGAAAACTCAACTAGGAAGAGACAAATATCTCTCTGTTTAATCTCAAATCACAGGAATAAAAGAACAATTATTCGCATTCACTTCACCCTACTTGTGTTCACAGTGTGGAAAGGCTTCTTATTAAGTTATTGCAGTCGTAAAGCCCTATGTCAAATTCAGATCCATGTCATGCACAACAGTGTGAAGACTTTTACACTCTCTTAAAGAAGCCTAAATTTTCATGAAGGGAATCATCATACACTTTTACATGTACGCACATTCCTAACATATGGTCTTACCCTAGGGCTACATTGGATGCGTTAAAGTTAACTTCTATCAAAAACACATTGAAATGAATAGTGAATAGAACTTAGAATGTAGGCTGTTGCGCCATGTTTGGTGTAGCCAGTTCCATTGTTTACAGTGGAAGCTGATAGTTATGGCAGATAAGTGTTTGACTTAATGCATCCAGTGTCGCCTTGCTGTTGGCCATGACAGAGAGATGATGATGAGAGAGAGAGAGAGAGAGAGAGAGAGAGAGAGAGAGAGAGAGAGAGAGAGAGAGAGAGAGAGAGAGAGGACTCCCAGTCAGACAGAAACCTACCCTGGCATCTGTGACCTTGAACTCCCTCAGGATGTACTGGGGCATGTTGTATTCGGCCATGGGGTCCACCACAAAGTACTGGTAGCGGG
>JAODXP020000022.1:27173893-27181393 GCA_027497455.2 Sardinella longiceps | reverse complement strand
AGAGAGAGAGAGAGAGAGAGAGAGAGAATAGTGTTAGGAGGAAAGAAACTTAAAACTCTCAAACACAGTATATTGTACCCAGGCTTGCACACACAGATGTAGCACTGTTATTTGGGTTGGCAGATTCCCTTGACACTATCAGCGGGCCAGTAGTCTGCTGTAAAATGCTATATTTATGTTCTTCGGCAACAGCCTATTGAAGCTGTTTTCAATGAAGTGTTTTCGTGCGATACATGAATGCTGATAATTTTGGTGTTTTTCAGTTGTTGACAGAACCCCTGTCTCCATAGAAACCACACACACACACACACACACACACACACACACACACACACACACACACACACACACACACACACACGTAAAAAAAAAAGATAGCCAATGAACCAATTTCTTCGCAAGGCAACAGCATTCTGGCTGAGTAGCACGTCGACTATGAAGGTGTCTGGATTCTGACAGCTTTGTGACACCTCCACTTCTCTTGCAAAAAAGAAACCCCTAAAAAGTCTAAAACTGACATCCAAATAGTCAGGTTTGCGTCACTTTTGTCAACTGAACAGAGTGGGTCGGCAGCCCTCGTCCAGAGGTGTAACCCTCTTATTTTGAAGCCTGAAGAACCCAGAAGCTCTAAGCGCCTCAACACTTCAAACACCTGACAACTCTTGTCTCAGAAAACTCAAAGTGTCAGAAAGACTTCGGGGAGAGGAAACAAACGCTCCCACACACACACACACACACACCAGCTGCACCCAGAGATACACAAACCCAGCAGCAGGGAAACAAACAAACAAACAAACAAAAAAAGAAACAAACAAAACCGAATCAGACCTAAAAGACTTGAGAAAGAAATGAGGGAACTTGCGAAAGCCTCTTAGCCTGAGGACTGATGGCACCTTAATATGGCTCTTACAGACAAGCAAAGACAACGTGTGTGTGTGTGTGTGTGTGTGTGTGTGTGTGTGTGTGTGTGTGTGTGTGCTTAATATGGCTCTTACAGACAGCCAAAGACAACGTGTGTGTGTGTGTGTGTGAGAGAGAGAGAGTTTTTGTGTGTGTGTGTGTGTGTGTGTGTGTGTGTGTGTGTGTGTGCTTAATATGGCTCTTACAGACAGCCAAAGACAACGTGTGTGTGTGCGTGTGTGTGTGTGTGTGTGTTTGTGTGAGTGCTTAATATGGCTCTTACAGACAGGCAAAGACAACAAGGGGGAGAAAAAAAAAGAAAAAAAAAGAAAGAAAACCTAAATGCTAGAGCCAGTTTCAGAAGTGCTCCTGAAACAAATCTGCAACACGCCAGGCATCACAGCCCAATTATGCCCACTCTGGAGTTGACAATTATCCTGTCTACGCAGCCGCAGCCTGAGCTCAGGCGTTTGGGGGTTGGGGGAAGGGACACGCGGTTATGTGGGTCTATGTGGACGTCCGTAGGGGACGGGTTCGGTGGTGGTGTGGGGGGGTGGTGGGGCAAACTCAGTCCCCAGGTCCACTGGGACCTTATTTGCAGACGGCTATTCTCTCCAACGGGGACGGGGCGAGCGCTATTCTTGGCATTATTTGTTTATTAAGCTCTTTATTTATATATTTATTTATTGACCGATTTTATGCACACGCAATGTGCGCAGCCATAATATTTTGCCACTCTCCGCCCTTTTTTCCCCCCTCTCTGCGTCAGACTCATCTGCATCTAATTCCTATTCCCTAGGACCGCTAACCTCTCTCTCTCTCGCGCGCGCTTCTTGGTCAGTAGACAACCTCAGACACACAATTCTCCATCACTAAAGATCAGTGTCATCTCTCTGTCCCCTGTCTAGCCTCCTGGCCTTCCTTCCGTACCCTCCCACTCCCAGCAACCAAATATCCCCCCCCTGAGGGGCTTATCAGCCAGGGGGGTGGGGTCTGCTCCAGAGACTGATACATAGGGGGAGTGAAGGGGGGGCAAGGCCACGGTGCTGTTAGTGAGGCTGGGCTCTTAGGCTGGTCGTAACATGACAGAGGTACTGAGACAGAGAAGGGGGAGGAGGAGAGAGGGATGGAGTGAGGCAGACAGAGAAGGGTGGAGAGATAGAAGGATGGAGAAAGGTAGAGAGTGCTAGAGGGAGATATACAGAGAGAGAGAGAGACAGGCAGAGAGACTTGGAGAGTCAGAGGACAAGAGAGGAGAAGGAGAGAGGGATGGAAAGAGGAAGGACAAAAGGGATGAGAGCCAGAGACGAGAGGAGAGAGGGATGAAGAGAGTGAGGTGAGGAGGAGGAGGAGGAGAGCAAAAGACTCTCTAGGGACAGTCAGGATGAGTGACTACACCCCCCCACTAAACGCTTAAGTGTGTCACAGCTTGTGCAGGGCTGATGGAATTTTCCTCTTCTTTTTCTCCTCTCTCTCTTTCTCTCTCTCTCTCTTTTTTTTGTCATCTTTTTATACAGCACATGAAGCTATTTATTTTTGGATGGTGATCATTAGTTAGCCTAGCATGAGTTTGTAAGGAGGACACTGAGGGATGAATGCATCCCTCCTGCCAGAGGTGGAGAAACAACACGTTTTTCTGTGCATACATCAGTACGCTGTGAACCCAAGAGCAAGATCCAGAGGTGTGTGTGTGTGTGTGTGAGAAAGAGAGTACATTAAGAGTGGTTCTAATGAAGAAAGGCCTCTACTGAATAAAGGCCTCCTCAGACACGCACACACACACACACACACACAACTGCATGTGTGAAATGCGTCCTGTCGGGACACAAATTCAACCTGACAGACATAAACTCGCCATATTAACACCTTCTCTGGGAGTGTTAAAACACTACTCGTGCCGTTATTTATTTAAATAGGTATTTTTGGACGTCTTTAGTGCATCCTGGCTTGACAATTAGGGACAGATAAATGGCACTCTAGGTGTTGATAAAGAAAGTTTATTTATATCAAGCTAACAGACTCCCCCTCCTGGGAAATGCGCCTGTGTTGTCAGTAACATGCAACCAAATGCAATTATGAGCAGAATCCCATTACCTGCAGCCTGCCACCTACTGTATATGAAATGAAAACTAAAAAAGGCACTCCTTGAATTGTCCTTGACGTGAAAGCGGTAAGGTCAAGTGGAATAATTTAATATTCAAATGGAGCTGAAAGACGTCAGATGTTCTTAACCTGTGAAAAGATTTTTGCTTAATGTGACATCAGCTAGAGAAAGGGACGAATTATGTTTGGAAGAAAAAGTCTCTGTGTGTGTCTACTTTGGTCCGCCGACTTTGCAATAAATTCTTAGAGCGAAACCCAATTTGTTGAAGAAATAGCCTGACAACTTAAATTTATTTATTTATTGCTATTTATCTATTTTTTCCCACACCCTATAAAATAGAACCGCTGTTGCTCCAACTCTCTCAGGTAAAACAGGAGTAAGTGAAAATATATTAATACATTTTCCCTTTTAGGAGAATTATGACCTTCCTTGTTTCTCTATTTATTCATATAGTTTTATAACAAGTTCACATACCCTTAGCAATAGTTTAATAGACTCACAGAAATAGTTTAATAGACTCACAGCAATAAATCTGAATTTTTCATTACAGAAAGAATGTGATTTTATAGCAATATATCTCATACTATTCAAGGTCAGTGAGAGAAGTTAGACTGCGTTTATGCCCACAGATTGAGATGTCTGAGAGAGAGGATGAGTTCATATAGCCTTGTCTGAATACAGAACAAAGATTTTTTGACAGACTTGTCTAGACACACACACACAAACTTAAACGGCACCTTCCAGGCAGCGCTGCCTTCAAGACACTCCTTGATTCAGGACTCTAGGATTCTAGGACTCTAGGATCTAGGATTAGTGCGGGGGTTATTTGGGTTAAGTTTAGGGTTAGGGTTAAGGTAGTGCCTTTTAGGCGGTGTTGTCTGGAAGGTGTCGTTGAGGGACACAAAACACCATTGTGCCACAAGCTCACAGACTTTCACTGACACACACACACACACACACACACACACACGCGCGCACACACACACACCCCTTTCTCTGAGTCCGAGACCCTTAACCAGTGTGTTCACCTTGAACTCCAGCTCCATGGCGGTGACACACACACACACACACACACACACACACACACACACACACACACCGTGACCCCGAGACCCATGCGCTCACCTTGAACTCCAGCTCCATGGCGGTGACGGTGTCTCCGAGGGGCACCTGCGTGAGCTTCTGGATGTGGGCGTAGAGGTTGCGTGCGGGCACCTCGGTGTGCCCGCATGTGGCCGCCTCCAGCAGGGCCTCGTGGATGAAGATGTACTGGTCCTCCGTCTGCACCATGTAGTTGCGCTGGGCGCGCATGCACGTCACGTGCCCGTAGATGTCCACCGTCTTCTCGTGCTTCATGCGCTCAAGCATGGCCTCGATGACGATGAAACAGCCCGTGCGACCCACGCCGGCACTGCGAGAGGAAATAAGAGTGTGTGTGTGTGTGTGTGTGTGTGTGTGTGAACAAATGAGTGAGTGTATAAGAGAGAGAGTGGGCATATGTGTGTCAAAGAGAGGTCAATGTGTGTGTGTGTGTGTGGATGTGTGTGCGAGTGTGTGTGTGTTTGAGTGCCCATGTGACAGGGAAAAATGTGTGTGTGTGTGTGAGTTCACGTGTGACAGAGAAAAATGTGTGTGTGTGAGTGTGTGTTTGTGACAGTGCGTGTACAGTATTGGTAGGAGAGACAGAGAGGGAGAAAAAGGGAGAGTGTTTGTGAGTATTTGTAAGGTAGTGAGAGAGAGAGAGAGAGAGAGAGAGAGAGAGAGAGAGAGAGAGAGAGAGAGAGAGAGAGAGAGAGAGAGAGAGAGAGAGAGAGAGAGAGAGAGAGAGAGAGAGAGAGAGAGAGTGAGAGGAGGGAGGGGAGGGGGCACAGGGGTCACACTTCTTTCCAGTCGTTCAAATCAAATAAAGCGGCTCAGAAATAGCAGCGGTGCCACACACACACACACACAC
The DNA here is from genome assembly GCA_027497455.2 of Sardinella longiceps. Taxonomy (NCBI): domain Eukaryota; kingdom Metazoa; phylum Chordata; class Actinopteri; order Clupeiformes; family Clupeidae; genus Sardinella; species Sardinella longiceps. The sequence goes on along the minus strand of JAODXP020000022.1, from coordinate 27,176,438 downwards.
ACACACGCCTCCCCAGAAAATCCCTGACCTTCAACAAGGAGCAGCGATTCATCCTCCGGCCTGCTGTTTACACTGCTTACAAAAGCTTACGAAACAGTGACTGCGTTGTCTAATATTCACACACACACACACACACACACACACACACACACACACACACACACACACACACACACACACACACACACACACACACACACACACACACACACACACACACACACACACACACACACACACACACAGACAGAGCCATCTCCTCCACTGTTCCTAACTCAGTGGCTGAGCCATAAAGTCACACAAGACCAAGCATACTCCTACATGGGTGAGTGACTGTCGTGCTGGTACAGTGATGAGCCGGTACAGTGACAGTGTGTGTGTGTGTGTGTGTGTGTGTGTCTATATTGTATGCGTTTTTATTTGTTTATAGTATATGGTTTGCTTTTGCAGACACAGCGCTTTCATAAGGCAAGTCTTTGATGGTTCAGGGTTTTAAAGTGATGGGGAGACATGAGGATTCCGTCACTTTGAACCAAAGATTCTAGAGTGCTCCGCTATAGAATCTTTGCATTGAACCCTTCAGACTATAGTGACTCTGCTTGTGTACCTGCAATGGGCCACCATGGGCCCGGCGTCCGGGGGGTTGCAGGCCTTGACGCGGCGCAGGAAGGCCAGGATGGGGGTAGGGTACTCGGGCACGCCGTGGTCCGGCCACGCCATAAACTGGAACTGCCGGACCTCGCGCTTCTCACTGGAGCCGTTCTATTGGAAGGAGAGGAGAAGAGAGGAGGAGTCAGGCCAGATGAACACATCAGCTATTGATACAATCAGGGCCAGAAGATCAGGGCCAGTCATAGGTAATATGAGGCAATCAACAGCAGTCACGGTGTTCAATTGCGGCAGGAGTCGCTATGTGTGCATAGGTGACAGATTTGAAGCGCTGCGACTCTTATGCAATTGTGACAGTTTGCTATCATCTTAAGTGGTCTTTTCTATGATCACTATGAAACCAAGAAAGTCATTAAAATGCCAACAACTTGAACAGGCAGCCATTTAGCCACACAGAAAGCAGTTTTATAAGAGTTCACCTTGGTTACTGCACTCTATTATGTAAAATGCTGCCAACACGGCTGCAGCCAAAGAATAATGAAACTACTTTCTGTCATGTTGTGTTTAACTCAATTTCTTAGGTGTTTTTTAAGGGATTTCATGGCATTTAACGAGGCTTCCCCTTCCTTATCCACCGTTTAACTAGTCCTTTTGAACTTTATTTATTCTGAATGTATTATTTCTCTGTCAACTAAAACCCTTCATCCCTTTTTAAATTCCTCCTACATTAAATTCACGTTTATTCGCTAAGCAGCCGGTTCTATCAAAAGCGCCGTTACCCACGGCGACAAGAGGCATTAGGAAAGAATCAACCAAAGGTACTGTACTGATTCATCATCTGTTTAACTTGGACTTATCTTCCTGCTGTCTGACTTTAAGAAGTCTTCATACTCCCTGAATACATTACGGAGCAACAAGGGGGCTCTTAAATATTGAGATTAATACAATGCTTCTATTAAGATAAAAGAAACTGATATTTGAGTAATTTATCTACATTTGAAATAACAGTCTCAGTAGAGTATTTACTCTTTGTACAGCTTTAAACGAGTGTGTCTGTTCTCCCCTCTCTACCCTTAGACTTTGTCTTTTTATATCACACCTCATCCTGCGGTCTATCTCCCTCTCATACTACAGTACATACACTGGGCCAACTTGTAATACTCTATACTATTATTATATATTTTGTAGGTTCAGCATTTCATACCCAAACTGACACTATACAGCCTAATCTTCTCTCTCTCTCTCTCCCTCATCTCCATAAAGTTGGGAACGGACCTACAGATAATGAACTCTGGTATTGACATATTTTGTAGGTTCAGCATTTCATGGCCAGATTGACACTACACAGCTCTCTCTCTCTCTCTCTCTCTCTCTCTCTAGTACAAGTCTCTGTGTCCCCTCTGGCCTGTAATGCACCTCCTTAAATATTCACTGAGCGTCATACAGTATTTACCTCATGCATGCACTAAACACAGGTATATGTCATTATCTTGATATATAGTTTAAATTTAACACCACTTGATCTAAGTTGAATCAACATTTCATCCCACTGTATATACTTTACCTTGTACAAGGCGAAGTAGTCACTGCACTTCATATTTACCTCATGCATGCACTAAATATGTATCATTGTCTTGATATATAGTTTAAATATAACACCACTTGATCCAAGATGAAACAGCATTTCATCCCCCAGCATACAATACATTTGGTTGAAATGATGACCAAAAAAATCTTGGCTTGACTGTCTCTCTGTCTCTCTCTTTCTCTGGTTAGTCTCTTACCTTGTACAAGGCGAAGGTGCGCACGCTGTAGGTGGCCAGTTCCAGGGTGTCCAGCATGGTGACCTGGATCATGCCGTAGGTCTCCGTCCCTCTGCTGGGCCAGTACTGGTCACACTTCACCTACAGGACCAATCAACAGACAGGAACAGGAC
>JAODXP020000022.1:27168893-27171393 GCA_027497455.2 Sardinella longiceps | reverse complement strand
GTGTGTGTGTGTGTACGGACATGCGGGGGGCACTGGGGGGCGGCAGAGGGCGCTGGAAGAGGATGCTGGGATATCTGATGCTGTAGAGGTTAAAGGGCGTTTAATAACGGAGACGGACTGAGGCCTCGTTGGGAGCTGTGACGGATGGCGAGATGCCTGTGATATTAACTCAGGAGAGCGAGCGCTAGGGCTGGGGCTGGGGCTGGGGCGAAGTCTTCGTCTCAGCCAATAACGGGAGAGCGGGGCCACATGGCAGATGACTTCCTGCCCCGCAGTAACACACTTATTAATGCTCTTCAGACTCAACAACATCACTGCTCATGCTCTCCCTCCCTCTATCTCTTTCTTTCTCTCTCTCGCTCTCTCCATTTTCTTGTGTTGCTCCCTTACCAATTTTGTGGTTGTCTTTCTTTGCCTCCCTATCAGTCTCTCTCTCTCTCTCTTCTAGTGGTGCTCCCTTGCTCCCTCTTTGTTTTTCTTTCTTGCATCCCCATCATTCTCTCTCTCTCGTTCTGCTTGCAGCACTGTATCACTCTCTCTTTTCCTCTCTTCTGTTGGTGTGACTCCTTCTTACCAACTCTTTGTTTTTCTTTCTTTCTATCCCTATCAGACTCTCTCTCTCTCTCTCTCTCTCTCTCTCTCTCTCTGTATCTCCATTCTAATCCACCCCTCTCTTACAATCTCTTTAAATCACTTCCTAAAACATTCTCTCTCTCTCTCTCTCTCTCTCTCTCTCTCTCTCTCTCTCTGTATCTCCATTCTAATCCACCCCTCTCTTACAATCTCTTTAAATCACTTCCTAACACACTCTCTCTCTCTCTCTCTCTCTCTCTCTCTCTCTCTCTCTCTCTCTCTGTATCTCCATTCTAATCCACCCCTCTCTTACAATCTCTTTAAATCACTTCCTAAAACATTCTCTCTCTCTCTCTCTCTCTCTCTCTCTCTCTCTCTCTCTCTCTCTCTCTCTCTCTCTCTCTCTGTATCTACTTCTTGCTTTCTTGATAAATGTGTCTCTAGGCCTCGAGCCACAGTGTTGTTCAAAGCAGGCTACAGCAGCGGCTCCATGTATTTTTCCTGTTTAGTAAATATATGCACAGATGTAATGTTGAAACCAATCTGACAGCCGCAGCACAAATGCAATACAGATCCAATTCAATCTGCGCACATCTGAGGGAGAGTCTATCTGACTGATACAAACCCTAGGCTCCATTTGAGAATCATTCAATTATGCCATTGAACACCACTTCCAATGAATCTAGCCAAAGTGATTTACAACACTGTGTGCTTTTGGGTGTGTGTGTGAGCGTGAGTGTGTGAGTGTGTGTGTGTGTGTGTGTGTGTGTGTGTGTGTGTGTGTGTGTGTGTGTGTGTGTGTGTGTGAGAGAGACTATTATAACTGTAACTTCATCCACTTGGCTCGTGCTGAGTGTCTCTTCTACAAGACAGCTAACAAGAGTGGCAGCACTGTAACTGTATCAGCAGCTCAGTGTGGCTTAATACCAATGTCTGCCCTCATCACTGAACCCTGAGCCCTCAAAGGTGTCCACTACTGCCTATTTCATGCCAGTTAACTCAAAGAGAGAGTTTTCACATGGTAAAGTAAAGGACAGACAAATAAACTAACAAACAAACAAACAAAAATCTTTGAGGCTTCAGTTAAATGGGACAACGAGTATACAGAAGAGGTACTCACACAAGCCCTACGGTGTGTAAATACTTCTGTATAATAATAATAATAATAATAATAATAATAATAATAATAATAATAAACCATAGGATATGTCTGATCTTGTTAATCTAGCCTAGAACAGGGCAGGCAGTTGATAGTACTGTAGTAGCATTGCTACTGAGACTGCATCTCCATGAGTGTGGCCCGTACAGAGGAGGTACAGTACACATCACATGAGCCCTACAGTATGTAAATAAATAAATGTGTATATTAAACCATACGGTATGTGTCTGGGCTTGTTAATCTAGTCTAGAAAGAGCACAGGGCTTCAGCTGATAGTATTAGCAGTGCAGTGAGGCTGCATCTGGATCAGTGTGGCCCATTCAGCGGAGGTACAGTACCCAAGCCCTACAGTATGTAAATACATGTGTATATTAAACCATAAGGTATGTCTGAGCTTGTTAATCAAGTCTAGAATAGGGCAGGCAGCTGATAGCATTAGCAGTGCAGTGAGGCTGCCTCTGCATCAGTGTGGCCCATGCAGTCTGTTGTCTGAGGTTGTTAGCCTTACTCGGAGACAGCGCACAGGAAGCCGGCCCACAGAGAGGGTGATTAGGGCCTGGACCTGCTCCAAAAGCTGGCCCGCCTCCAGAACCGGGTGTGCGTGTGTGTGTGTGTGTGTGTGTGTGTGTGTGTGTGTGTGTGTGTGTGTGTGGGGAGACTTTATCAACTGCTCACCTGGACCGTTTCCACATAAGGTCGACAGTAATGCTGAAATAACGGCTGGCTGCGCTGATTGAACCAGCTCTACTGACGACCCGGTATTAATGG
>JAODXP020000022.1:27151393-27156393 GCA_027497455.2 Sardinella longiceps | reverse complement strand
ACTCCATAGCAAGCTCCACAAGCTAGTTTCTATCTACTGTATTTTGACATTGTAGTGGCAACGAGTCTTCAAAATCATGGATGTTAATGACGTGTGTTGATTTTGTAAAGGTAAATGGAAAGTAGGGGGGAATTGCACATGTATACATGTATAGAAACCCATTCCAGATGTGCCATTGATCGCTGCTTCTGGCAAAGAGGATGCCGTAGTGCACTCTAGGCTGTGTGGCCGTGCATCACCCAGGTACAGACAGGTAGGTATCACATATAAGAGGAGGCTAATAAGGTACAGTATCTGCTCAACTGTAAAGCTCTTTGGGTACCTAAAAAGACGCTATTTAATGTAAATGACAACATGTTGTTGTTGTTGTTGTTGTTGTTCAGTGCCTACCTCATACTCCTGAGAGAAGCGCAGGCTGTCGTTGGCCTTCAGTCTCTCAATGTGGTCGGCCAAATCATTGGTGGAGATGGGTGGGTGCTCCCTCATTCCTGCAATAGAGATTGGGTGGGGTTAGGGTGTTAGAGACTCCTCATATGATGGTTCACTGGTGCTACTGTCGCAAGCAAAGGAAAACAACAGTGTGTGCAAAAAGACACACATGTAAACATGTGCACTCACAGATACACAATACTAATGGAGGTAATTTTACACAGTCACACAAATACAAAATACAAAACACACACACACATACAGTACAAACAGGTGTTCGCTAACTACTACATTCACACAATGATGACGAACATAACAAGACGACGCAGATGCTCGTGAGAAAGCTTTGCGCCTGGTGAGTGAGACTGACAGAAAAAGGAGAGTGAGAGCGAGACAGAAAAAGAACAGAGAGAGAGAGAGAGAGAGAGAGAGAGAGAGAGATAGTAAAATAACAGAGAGAGAAAGAGAGAGATAGTAAAATAACAGAGAGAGAAAGAGAGAGATAGTAAAATAACAGAGAGAGAGAGAGAGAGAGAGAGAGAGAGAGAGAGAGAGAGAGAGAGAGAGAGAGAGAGAGAGAGAGAGAGAGAGAGAGAGACAGAAAAAGAACAGAGAGAGAGAGAGAGAGAGAGAGAGAGAGAGAGAGAGAGAGAGAGAGAGAGAGAGAAAGAGAGAGAGAGAAAAGAGAGAGAGAGAGAAGACAGACGGTAGAAGAGAATGAGATCTGACACAGCTGTGGAACTCCATGCTGTGTAGGCACACAGTTGGTGAGGTGGGTGAGCAGAGAGCGCATGCTCATAGGCTGGTGATTTTTGGAGCCAGTGGTGCTGGCGGAGAGCTTGGGGAGGGAGAGAGGTATATAATAAACGAGTCCCTCAACCTCAGACACTACTGTACCACTCATTACATTAGCCGCCATAACTCTCAGCCCCTTGGATTCTTGCATTGTTTCATTTCTCTCAAATCTCTCACAAATTTTGGTAGTACTGTTAAAGAAAATTAAATTAAACTTGTAGTAGTCAATGATTTGACTACACTGCACTGCACTGCACGTCACTGCCTCTCATCCTCGTCCTCCCACTCGCTCTCGCTAACAACCATCCAAGCTCGCTTCTGGAATGTTCTCGCCGATGAGCGCTCAGACGAAGCCTGTGGAGAGGAGAGGAGGGGAGTGGTGGTGGGGTTCGGGAGGGTGGAGGAACGGTGGGGAGGTTTGTGTGAAAGAGCGATGGGTGTAGAGGTGGCGGTGGACAGCCCCGTGTGTGCATGTGTGTGTGTGTGTGTGTGAGTGTGTATACACTATAGCATGATTTTAACTGCACAGCTTTTCGGTGCAGTCGGGCAGTTCGGCCTGGCATGAAGGAGCAGAGAAGGAGGTGCCCCCATGACATTCCAGAGGAGAGACAGACACAGAGAGAGATGCAGAGAAAGAGAGAGAGAGAGAGAGAGAGAGAGAGAGAGAGAGAGAGAGAGAGAGAGAGAGAGAGAGAGAGAGAGAGAGAGAGAGAGTGCAAGAGAAGAGTGAAAGAGAAGGAGAGAGTGAAAGAGAGGGAGGGGTGCATGAGTGAAAGCAGGAAAAGACAGAGAGAGAGAGAGAGAGAGAGAGAGAGAGAGAGAGAGAGAGATGAGAGCAGAGAGAGAGAGAGAGAGAGAGAGAGAGAGAGAGAGAGAGAGAGAGAGAGAGAGAGAGAGAGAGAGAGAGAGAGAGAACGAGAACGAGAGGAGAGGAGTATAGAAGAAGGGTCATTTCAACCAGCCATCACAGGTGCCAACCTCGAAAACATTTTATGTATTTCTATTGTTTTTAGTTGACATCACATTAACATGAAAAATTGCACTGAGGAGCGCAGACAGAAAGGAAAAAAAAGGATGATTCTGGATGAAACTCTCATCTTCTGTCCTTGATTATTTTTCAGTCAGTGTGTCAACACAGAACTGTGGAATAAGAAATGACCCTTCAGATCGAGAGAGAACACAGGGATACTTCAGATATATATGAGAGAGAGAGAGAGAGAGAGAGAGAGAGAGAGAGAGAGAGAGAGAGAGAGAGAGAGAGAGAGAGAGAGAGAGAGAGAGGGAATATGAGGATAGAGGTAGAAAAATGGGGGGATGAAGAGAGCACAGAAAAGGAGGTCTGGAAACTAACTTGGAGTATTCGGGCAGATGGGGGCGCTGGAACCTGTGGAGAGAAAACGGGGGCAGGGCCGTTAACAAAACAAAACCAAAAAAAAAAAAAAAAATAAAAATAAAAATAAATAACGGGAAAACCGACCGCTTAACAGTACACCCCCAGGGCAGAGAAATGAGACAAGGACAGAAAATTACGAGAACGACTCAGAGGAAATAGAAGTCTGGAACCGAGAGCGAGAGGAGAGAACAGAACAGAACAGTAGGCAGCACTGGGTACCGAGGGGGAACGTTCTGGCTGTAGGTGTTCCTCTGTGTGTTCCGTCCTTGGTGTTCTGTTTGCATTCCAAATTCTATTTATCCCTGTTCCTCTCCTCTCCACTCCTCTCTGCACTGTGTGTGATTGCATTGATTAGAGCACCTGGTCAGGTGATCAAGCAGCGACTGGCGTCTCCAGATTCCTGTCCTCTCTGTGAGGGACTTTTGGAAACTGTGGGGATGACTGCCAGCTACTGCCAGCCTCACAGCCAGGGAGTTTTGTCTTGCTGTTATGATTTGGACTTTGAGTCTGTTGCAATCTTTAGTCTGTGTCTCGTCTTTATAAGTAAGTCCAAAAATGCTAATGAATCCCAGAAGTTTAGGGTCATTGTTTAATTGTTTGTAGTTGTGCAATTGTTTGTTGTTTGTTATTCATTCAAGTCAGTAGTAGCCTAGAACTGTAGACGTACCCAAGGATTTATTTCCTCAGCAAGTACTGTATGTCTAGCCATGAGTCATCGGCTGTACTCGCTCTAGGTAGTATTCAGACACTAGTGGTGATCAGCCAATCACAATGCTCTACGTGGACAGGGACTCATTGGGTGGGCTTAGTATTGTTTGAATCGACTTGTTCGTTGCTCTGATCGGTTGTAGCCAGAGACAAACAAATCACCTGCTATGGCTCTGGTCCTACTACTATCCAAAGGTAGTTTGAAATATTCTGCCCGAAGCCTCTATCCATCGTGGCCAGACTGTATATTTTATGTTATAGTGTGGCTTGCCAGCTGGGCTAGGTCAGTGGTGGACTGAGAATACGGCAGACGAGAGAGGAGATAGACAGGAGCGCAAAAGGCTGAGAATATAGCCAGGGGTGGACAATAGAGAGAGGATGGACAAGGGCGCAAAGGCTGAGATCTTCCTGCCTACCTGCCTGCCTGCCTGTCTGTCTGTCTGTCTGTCAGTCTCTCTCTCTCTGTCTATCTAGGTACGAGTACTTGTTCCTGCCCTTGAGTCATCCGTGACTCCAAAACACTTGCAATTCTGAAGCAACTCCCAAAGCACCTTGAAAATGGGCCCTGAAAACTTGTGTAGTCTGGCTCAGAAAAGCTCAGAGGCAAATATATGCATGAGTGTCTCATGGTCACTTTCGCTATTTTCACTCTCTCTCTCTCTCTCTCTCTCGCTTTTCTTTTTTCTTTCTTTCTTTTTTTACGTTCTATTTTATTTTATTTTTCTTTTCAATTGATTTCAAGTTAGGGATGGTGCAGAGAGGTTGTGTGTTTGGGTACGTGTGTGTGTGTGTGTGTGTGTGTGTGTGCATACAGTATATATATATGTGTGTGTGTGTGTGTGTGTGTGTGTGTGTGTGTGTGTGTGTGTGTGTGTGTGTGTGCGTTTGCGTCTGTGCTTGAGTGAAAGGTGTTTCCTGGGAATCTATTACATCTATTTATATCAACCCATCAGGAAAACATTTATGCAAATCTCTCCTACACCTTCCACCAAAGGTGAGCACAGTGGAGGCACAAGGTTTTCAAGGGAGATTTACCTTTTGAAACACCCACAGAAAGTGAGAGAGAGAGAGAGAGAGAGAGAGAGAGAGAGAGAGAGAGAGAGAGAGAGAGAGAGAGAGAGAGAGAGAGAGAGAGGGGTGAAGGGAGGGAGAGAGAAGGGAAGGGAGGCGAGGCGAGAGAAGGAACTGGAATTCGAGAGTGAAAGACGTAGCCTGGTGCGGGCGGAGAGATCAAGAAAGCGAGCGAGAAAAGGCGAGATAAAGAGCCTCTCCCTGGTGACTCAGCCCAAGTTAATTCCTTCTGCTGGGTTCAAAGCTCACACTCTCCACAATGAGTTTCTTTAATTAACCAGTTGGGCTTCTAACGCTCCAAACGTTGGGTTTCTCAACCACACACACACACACACACACACACACACACACACACACACACACACACACACACACACACACACACACACACACACACACACACACACACACACACACACACACACACACACACACACACACACAATCCCACCTCTCCCTATCCTCTTAAAAAAAAAAAATTAAAACCTGTTGAGAAATGGGTGACTTGTGGTTCACATCAACCCATAGTCCTTGAAACGAGAATGAGGACGGAGGCGTCTAATGCTTTATCTCCACGTTAAAAAGGCCAAACGTAGCACCTTGT
>JAODXP020000022.1:27136393-27146393 GCA_027497455.2 Sardinella longiceps | reverse complement strand
GGCCCGAGATCTAAATCCCTGCTGCTGTGATAATCTTAAACACGTACTTTCCTTCTTTCTTTCTTTCTTTCTTTCTTTCCTTCTTTCTTTCTTTCTCCCCCCCACCCCCCGACCGCAAGTCTTTCTAATATGCCCCCCACGCCCCCAGCCCACCCCTGAACCCCCCATCCTTAATCACAGCTTCATTCCTTCAGAGAATGAGGGAAAGGATGGAGATTGAAGATGAAGACGAGGAAGAGGAAGAGGTGGAGGTGGTGACGCCCGAGGCAGGTACAGACCAGCATGGGGAATGATTGAAGCGGGCCGGTAAACGGAGGCTGATTGAGGGGAGAGAAGGGTGGGGAGGGAAGGGTAGGGGTGGCTGAGGGTGGGGCTGGGGAATCAGTAGGGTGATGCTGTGGGTGCAGTCAGCACTTCAGGTGAATCCAGGTCACCGGCTGTGAGTTTGCTGTTGCAACACGCGTCAGGCCGAGGCAACACACAAAGATGCTTTGGAGACTGACGGCTTTGAACCAACAGACAACTCCCCCCCCAGACTGGAGCCAGCAAATGGGGGGGTTGACACCCACACACACACACAAACTACTGCATGTGAAATCAGCCAGAATAGATGCAGATAATGATGAAATGAGGACAAAGAGGTATATTTTAACAATGGGAATGGAGAAGAAGGGGGAAGAGAGAAATGGAGGGAAAAACGCATTAAGGCAAGAGTGAACTGCCTTCTGCCATCTCCTGCATTTTCTTTATAAGGCCAGGTGACATGCTTAGCTTTTTTTCTTTATATATTTCCCCCCCAGTGGCCCACGGGCCTGCGTCAGAAGCCTCAGATTTTCATTACTCTCCTTTGGGGGGGTGGGGGTGGAGAAAAAGTAGGCCCGGCCTTCCTGCCAGCTCCAATAAACTCTGTGTTCTTTAATTTTCAAAAGGTCACACCATTAGTGAAACACTCATTAGGTGAAAGTTTTATGGTATTGTTGGAGCAAGAGCAGCAGCAGCGGCGGCGGTGGGAGCGTGTACAGAGGCCCTGGAGCAACCAGGCGAGACGGAGATAGAGAGAGAAGGAGAAGGAGACGGAGAGAGATCCCTCCTTTCATCCCTCACTCTTTTTCTCGCTTTCTCTCCCTCTCTTATCTACCCCCCCCTCCTCTCTCTCTCTCTCTCCTGCATTGGTCTCTCTGGTTCTCTGTCTGGGTTTCTAGGATGAGGGAAGCAGCTTGGCCTTCACTAATACGTCGACTACTATGACTTATTCAGGGCCTGTGCATCAAGCATACCTTCAACTTGTCTCTCGACTGTCAAATAAATATGCCCACAGCTGTTGAGGAGTATTATATCTATTATAGACACACACACACACACACACACACACACACACACACACACAAAGGGTGGAGTTTAGGTCAGTGTGAACTTTACGTTTCAATCTATGCTTGGGGGAGGGAACAAAAGAAAGAAAGTAGGGAAAAAAAAAAAAAAAAATCTGCATTAACGGTCTAGCTCTTAAAGACAGCGGCTTCAGCGGCTTTTGAGCTCTTTAAAGCACCGTGCCCTTGCCGGGGAAGATGGGCGGAAAAACGTCCGGCCATCTCTTGTCCTTTTCGAGAGCGACTCGGGTGAAGTGGGGATAAGAGTGAGAGATTGAGAGATAAAGGCAGAGCGATGGAGAGAGATATGGACGGACGGACACGGAAGACAAGAGAGTAAAGGAAGACAAAGAAAGGGGCCACAAGTTAATCAGGCAATTTCTCTAAGAAATGTCACGGGCAACTAATGGGATTTGGAAGTAAAATCACTCGACTAAAGAAGTGGAGAGAAAGGGGGAGAGGGGGAGAGAGAGAGAGAGAGAGAGAGAGAGAGAGAGAGAGAGAGAGAGAGAGAGAGAGAGAGAGAGAGAGAGAGAGAGGGAGAGAGGGGATGGGGAAGAAAATGCATAAAGACGGAAGGATTCTATTGCAATGTGAAGGGAAACGAGAGGGAGATCTAGTCTGAAAAGAAAGAGAAAAAAAACAGGAGGAATGAAAGAGAGAGTGAAATGGGGAGAGAGTGAGAGACTCTGGCGGATGTCGACTATGACACAATAGGATAGGGAGCAGGCTGCCTGTGTGTCCCATCACAGATGTCATTATTAGCAGAGCAAGTGCCAGGCTGGGGGCGAGAGACAGAGAGAGAAGGAGAGAGAGAGAAAGAAGGAGAGAGAGAGAGAGAGAGAGAGAGAGAGAGACGGTAAAAGAGAGAGATGGAGAGAGAGAAAGAAGGAGAGAGAGAGAGAGAGAGAGAGAGAGAGAGAGAGAGAGAGAGAGAGAGAGAGAGAGAGAGAGAGAGAAGGAGAGAAAGAGGGGGGTAAGGTACGGTGACTCAGCACAGGCAGTGATCTAGCCCAGGGACAGTGGCAGCAGTGGCAGCAGTAGCAGCACATTGGCACACAGGCACGCCAGCCAGAGTAGAGCAGAGATGAGAGAGGGGCCACTTGGGACGCCATATCCAACCCTCCCCTGTCCCGCTCAGGGCAAAAACAACAACAACAACAGCAACAACAAACAAATAAACAAACACACTAAACATCCTCCCCATAATAAAACACACTCGATGGCAACCCTGCCCCCTAATTAAAATGTGCCAAAGCAATGCAGGCTTCTCTGGGTTTCTTCGGGATTGCATCTCCGAGTGAGATCCTTGACAAAAAAACAAGAAAGGAACTAAGACATCAGTGGCCAGACATCCAATCCGATAATGGCTTTTGGAGCTTGGCAAAAGATTTAAGAGCCAGGAAGAGATGAGAAGAGCACAAACAGCTCAGAGAGGCAGCAGTGACGGCGAAGCCTAATGCAAGACTTGGACACAGTTCTAACAAGCTGCCCAAGGTGAACAACAACAAGTTCTGAACTATTGTTGTTATTTAATAGTGCCTTGCTTGTGAATCCAGGGACGTCATTATCGGCCGGAAGGGGGGTGGGGGTGTTAATGAGGGGTGATTATGGGGTGGTAATGGCGCAGGTGGTAGAGGTGCCGTTTCGCAGCCGGAGGAATGCAGGTCCGAGCCCCACTTCACGTTGACCCTACCTATGTGTCCTTGAGCAAGTTACTGCACCCCAAATAGCTCCCGGTGGGCAGGTTGGTACCTTGGCCTTGCATGGCAGCCTCAATGGATGTGTGCCAATGGATGAATGTGAGGCATACATTGTAAAGCGCATTGAGTGCTCATTGGAGTAGAAAAACGCTACTGTATATAAATGCAGTCCGTTTACCCTTTGCCAATGCTAAATCACATCCTGAAGAGTATAGTAGAAAAGTGCTATATGAAGGCAGTCCATTTACCCATTGAATGCTAATTGTGCTATATGAATGCAGTCCATTTACCCTTTAATGCTAATCTGTGTACAGTTGAATGTCTACATTTGTCCTGTTTAATACATGTGGTGTTTGTAACCAGCCAAGGTGATGCTACAACAAACTTTTGTTGAATTTTTTTTCAATGACAATGAAGACATCTAATCTAATCTAATCTAATCTGAAAGTGAATGCTAAAGCTAAATCACCTCTTGAAGAGCAGGATGGCGATGACGATGGTGATGATGAGGACCACGGCCAAGACTGGGCCCATGACCCACAGCATCTCAGGGTCCTCCGAGTGCCGGGACATGCCGCTGTGCAGCTTCACCGTCAGTGGATCTGAGAACGGGCTTGCTGCATACGTCTTCTGGAGGAAAGGGAGAGGAGAGGGGGGGAGGGAGAGGGAGAGAGAGAGAGGGGGAGAGGGGGGGGGAAATCAGAGAGGGAGAGAAAAGAGAAAGGGAGAAAGAGGGAAAAAGAGGGAGGGATGAAACAACCAGCTCACTGAAACAAAACAGCTGAAATAATCATCATACACACAGCACTTCAAAAGCCTTTAGTTTAAATGTTTATGGCTGCAACATACACATTTCAGACACATTCTCTGGGGGGGGGTTCTGCTTGACTATTTCATGGACTACTTGAGACGAGTTCAGCAACAGCAACATGGGCCAAGATACAAATGAGCAGGTTTTCCTTGACAATGTTACACATACAAGTAATAACCCCTTATCTAGTTGAGATGAACTTGAATGATCCTTATTTTACATTGCACAAATAATGCTCTGCTGATAAATACATACAAAAGCTACAATAGAAAGATAGATTGAAAGAAAGAAATAGAGAGACAGAGAGAAAGAGAGAGAGAGACTACCTGCACACACACTTAAACCTAAGCACTGGTGAACACATTGAAAACAGCACTGTTTTTGCAACACTTCATTTGTTTGCTAATTATTACATGTATGCCATGATCTACACATTAGCTGTATGTGTGCTGTATACATTAGTTGTAGAAACTACCCAGGCTGTCCTTTAGAAGGCAAAGGTGACTGACCGTAGGTGCTAATCATGACAGCGGAGAGCAGACATGAGTGTGAGAATGATGGAGGCTAATCAGTTTAAACACTTCATTGATGTCCACGGCTTTTCATGTGTGGAGTCAACCTGAGTCACCTCAGGGAACCTTTGGTGCTTTGATAGCTTGTGTGTGTGTGTGTGTGTGCGTGCGTGGGAAAGAGGTTGAGAGGTTGAGTAGAGAGTGTCTGTGTCTGTGTGTGTGTGTGTGTTACATCCCCTGAAGCACCGTCCTGTCTGACAAACTACAAAGTGCTACATGAGAGAGTGTGTGTGTGTGAGTGGAGTGTGTGTGTGAGTGTGTGTGTGTGTGTGTGTGTGTGTGTGTGTGTGTGAAAGTATTACATGAGCAAGGTGTTGTGAACTCTCCTGACCTGACACACCTTACAGCTTCTGCTGTTACACCCCAAAACTGCTTATTTTTTTCTGGGTGAGAATTTTGTGAAATGTCGCCACCTAACCAATTACGGCAGGCCGAAGCGCAAAGGCTGAGCCCCGGCAAATCTTCAAAGCCGCGCGCTGACAACAAGCTCCCCCTCCGAAAAACAAACAAATCGCTTTAGTGACACGCCGACTGAGGGCGTGTGGCAGCGAGCGAGACGTGCAGAGTGAGAGCATGTCACCAAGGGGTGGAGACCTCTGGCCTCTCACAAAGAACCCACTCACTCACTCACTCACTCACACACTCACACACACACACACACACACACACACACACACACACACACACACACACACACACACACACACACACACACACACACGTGTCACAAGAGACAAAAAAGAAAGTGAGAAATACAAAGAAAAAAATAAAAGATGATATAAACGACATCATGACTTCTTTTTTACTTGTCTTTTTTATCTTTTCATTTCTATTTATCTTTTTATTTGTCTGTGGCTTGACGGGGAGGAGGTGCTAGCTTTGATGTCATTGAGGCACATCAAACCATGTTAGGTGCACCTACCCTTTGTAAGTGTTGTTGTAAACAAACTAAACTTTTGTTACTCCTCCGTCATATTTGATCATTCACCTGGGACCATGAGTTGCTAAACACGATTATATAACTTCAGACTTACCAAAACTGTCATGGAGTGTTGTCTAATCCACTCCTGTACATGCAATGCAAGCAAGAGTACTTTGCTACTTAGGCTAACCGGAGGAGAAACAGTAAGGGTGACAGCGGTGTGAGAGATGCAGATGTTTGTTAAGTTGGTCATTCTGACACTTTGATCTGTGTCAGAACCTTTTTTTTAAAAAAAAAAAATAATAATTAAGAAAATCTTTTAAAACACACATCATCATCAAAAACCTCTCCAGTAAGCGGCTGTTTTGAACATTTGAACATGTTCTCTCTCTCTCTCTCTCTCTCTCTCACACACACACACACACACACACACACACACACACACACACACACACACAAAACAAAGCTTCATAATCATCATCTTCATAGCTGTTTGCTTAGAGGACGTTTGCACAGCAGGGCCTGTGTGTCACATAATGGAGTTAAATAGAACAATTTGCTGGGGATAATTTGCTTGTGTGTGTGTGTGTGTGTGTGTGTGTGTGTGTGTGTGTGTGTGTGTCATCACTTTTGCCTTTGCATGACAAGAACTGCCATCATCATCAAGGAGACAGTGCCATTCCAGTCCATACAGCATTTTAGCAATAATGCTAAATGCTAAGCTAACTGAACTCTAACTGTTAGCACTATGCTATATGATAGACAGTGTAGCTAAGGTTTATTCTTAGTTCTAATCTGACATCCACTGCGGAGCCTTTGGGACTTTGACTCTGATGTTCCTACTTTATTTGTTTCTCATCATGCTCTCTCTCTCTCTCTCTCTCTCTCTCTCTCTCTCTCTGTGATTCTTTCCCCCACTCATTTGCACTTTGTTGGAAGTGTGCGTGACGGGAGCAATGCAATGCAAAACTTTCTTTGAGAAATGGCAGGAGTCTCTGACACTGCAGTCATGGCACAAGAGAGCAAATGTGGGGCGGGGAAAGGGAGAGGGGGGGGAAGAAAAGATTATAGAGAGAGAGTGAGGGAGATGAACAGAGAGAGAGAGAGAGAGAGATAGAGAGAGAGATGAACAGAGAAAGAGAGAGAGAGAGAGAGAGATGAACAGAGAAAGGGAGAGAGAGAGAGGGAAAGGTGGGAGGGAGAGAAAGACCGAGAGAGAAAGGTGGGAGAGAGACAGAGGGGTGAAGAGAGGAAAGAAAAGGGAGGGAGAGAGAAAAAGAGAGGTATGGGGGGGGGTGAGATGGAGAGAGGGAAGTTGAAGAGAGAGAGAGAGGGGGGGGGGGGATAGGAAGACAACAACACACTTAACTATTCTCTGAGGGGAGACGGAGAAGTTTTGGCAAGTGATCCATTTGGGCGTCACTATCAGATGGAGCCACGTCCCACAGAGTGAATAATGCCCCTTCTCCACACCTCGGCCCCATGATTTACAAATGCTGTTTACAGCCAAGTGAGTGTGTACCTCAGTCTGTGTGTGTGTGTGTGTGTGTGTGTGTGTGTGTGTGTGTGTGTGTGTGTGTGTGTGTGTGTGTGTGTGTGTGTGTGTGTGTGTGTGTGTGTGTGTGTGTGTGTGTGCATGAGAGACAGTGGGTGTTAATGTTAGTGTGAGTTTGTGTGTGTGTGTGTGTGTGTGTGTGTGTGTGTGTGTGTGTGTGTGTGTGTGTGTGTGTGTGTGTGTACTTGTGTGTCAGTGTGTGAGGAGGGGTGGGGCAGAGACTGAGAAATGGAAATGGAAAAACTGGGAAATGAGTAAAAGCAAAAGAGATAAAGACAGATGGAAATGAAAAAGAAAGAAACAGAGAGATGGAAACAATAGAAAGAAAGAGAAAGGGAAAGAAAGAAGGAAAAAAAGAAAGAAAGAAAGAGAGAGAGAGAGAGAGAGAGAGAGAGAGAGAGAGAGAGAGAGAGAGAGAGAGAGAGAGAGAGAGAGAGAGAGAGAGAGAGAGAGAGAGAGAGAGAGAGGATGAGAAAGGGAAGAAAGTTCTGGAACAGAAAAGAGGAGAAGAACTTAGAAAGAGACTGATTACTAAGAAATGAAACACAAACAGCAGAGACACATAATAAATGTGAGGGGGATTGGAAAAGAAAGAAATGAAGAAAGAAAGAAAAAAAAAGAGCAGACAATGGACACAGAGAATGAGAAAATTGAGTCTATGTGCCTGTGTGTGTGTGTGTGTGTGTGTGTGTTTGAGTGTGTGTGTGTGTGTGTATTTGTGGACAGCGGGATTCTGAGGACACAGCTTTTAATCCTGTCTCCGTCTCACATCCGCCATGCCTACACCTCGCACAATACTGCAGTTTCACCCATGCTAAAACTCCCGCAAGTGTGTGTGTGTGTGTGTGTGTGTGTGTGTGTGTGTGTGTGTGTGTGTGTGTGTGTGTGTGTGTGTGTGTGTGTGTGCACGATAAGCACTCCTGTCTGACTTACACACACACTGACAGCTCTGTTAGTGGCACGGCCGCGCGGGGGGCCCTGCCCAACTCCCACCAGTGCCCTTCGCTGCTCTATCAGTAGCGAGCAGGACTAGCGCCAGAGGCTCGCCTCAACCCTCCTCCCCTCCCCTCCGCTCGCTCTCTCTTTCTCTATCCCTCCTCTCTGCTCACTCTATCCTCCTCTCTCCCCCCTTTACTCCCTCTCTCCTCTCTCGCTCACTCTCGTCTTCTCTACCCCATCTCTCTACTCCCTCTCTCCTTCTCTCTCTCCTTCCTCTCTGCTCTTTCACTTCCTCTTCTCTGCTCCCTCGTTGCGCCTCCTCTTCTCTCCTCTGCTTCTCCTTCTCTCCTCCTCTTCTCTTACCAAGCCCTTACCCATCCTCCTAACTAATTTCCTACCCCGGCTTTACCCATCTCTCCTCTCCTCCTCCTTCTCCTCCTCCTCCGCACATGTTCCCTCTCTTCTCCTCTCTTACCCAGCCTGTACCCATCATGTCCTCCCCTCTCTTACCATTTTACTTTTTTTTTTTCAATTATTATTTTTGATAAATCTTTTATTTTGTGAAGCACATTGAGTTTCTACGGGTCACAATATGCTATAGAGACAAACTGCCTGGACCTAATACTACCTAGTCTGTACCCAATCTCACATGTCCCCTCTTCCTCTCCTCCTCTCCTTTCTACCCTCTGCCTCCCCCCCCCCCACCCCCCTCCTCCTGTGAAAGGACCCTACCACTGGAGCTCATGTATTCTCTGGCATGTTCTGTGTGTCTCTTTCAATTTTCTTCTTTCTCTCTCTCTCTCTCTCTCTCTCTCTCTCTCTCTCTCATTCTCTACCTCTCTACCTCTTCCCTTTCCCCCCTCCCTGTCTACCCCTACCTCACCCCTGCTTATTTTGCCTTTTCCCGCTGTGCCTCCCTCAACCCCCCAACCCCCCACCCTCCTCTCTCTCTCATTTGCTCCCTTCTTCTTCTTCTCCCCTCTCTCTTTCTCTCTCTCCGCCTCTTCTTTTTTCATCCCTCCCTATCGTATCATTCCTCCCTTTCTCTTTAAGCTGCCCCAAATTTTCTCTTCCTCTCTCTGTCTCATTCTCTCCCCGTCTCCTCTCATCTTAGCTATTTAGCTCACCCTCCCACTCTCTTCCTCTCTCTCTCTCTCTCTTCATCCCTCCTCCTTTCTTTCTCTCTCTCTCTCTCTCTCTTTCCTCCATCTCTGCCAGTCTCTCCTCTCCTGCCTTCCCTCCCCATCCCTCTGTTTCTTGTTTTCTGTCCATCTCACTGTCTTTTACTCACTCTCTTCGGTTTTCAGCATCTCTCTCTCTCTCTCTCTCTCTCTCTCTCTCTCTCTCTCTCTCTATCCCTCTCTTCACCCGCCCTGCCCTGCTCTTCTCCTCTCCTCTCCTCTCCTCTCTGAATGATCACTCTGTTTATATAGCCTGTTTCTTTTATCCAATTTCACACTCCCCGGCTTGTTTACCAGTCCTGGGAGCCACATAAAGCTGCTATGCCCTTTTCCCTCTGTAGCCAACTACCCTCTATACTGCATCGCCAACACTCCCCCACACACACCAGCACCCCCTCCACACACACGCGCGCATACATGCGCACACACACACATACACATACACAAACACGCACACACACACACGCACACACACACGCACACACACACACACACACACACACACACACACACACACACACACAGCCCAGCACCCCACACACCCCAACCCTCCTTGCAGCTCCAGCAGGGAAATATCACACAAGTCGAAATGTTTGAGCTGCATACACACTTTCCACTGATGTGATTGGCTGGGTGGTATGGAGAAAAAAAAAAAAGAAAAAAAGTTTTTTAAGCAGAGCAGAGCTGAAGAACTTGGTGTGTGTAAGTGTGTGTGTGGTGCCGTTTCCTTTTCCCCTCGGATGAAGACATTTCTAAAAAAAGATGGGCCGTCTTGTTGCTGTCGTGGTGCCTTTGACATGATTGTGACCAGAGGATGTCTGTGTGTGTGTGTGTGTGTGTGTGTGTGTGTGTGTGTGTATTTGTAGTCATGAGTGGATGTGCATGGCCTTGTGTGAGTTCATTTGATTATAGCTTCTCTCTCTTTCTGTGTGTGTGTGTGTGTGTGTGTG
>JAODXP020000022.1:27126393-27131393 GCA_027497455.2 Sardinella longiceps | reverse complement strand
CTTGCTATTGCCGCTATTGCTGTGTGTGTGTGTGTGTGTGTGTGTGTGTTGGTGTGCGCGTGTGTATGTGTGTGTGTGTGCGTGTGTGTATATGTGTGTGTGTGTGTGTGTGTGTGTGTGTGTGTGTGTGTGTGTGTGTGTGTGTGTGTGTGTGTGTGTGTTTGTGTGAATGTGTGTGTGTGCGTGTGTGCCTGTGTGTGGTGAAGTGCGTGTGTGCTGTCTGCCACTCTACGTAATTGCCCCACACGTCATGCTTTGAAATCCCCCCCTTCAGCCCCCTTGACAACTCAAACACAGCTTTTTCTGCTTTCAGTTCGGGAGTTTCACAGCTCCTGTTTTCTTGTTTCTGCCCTAAAACGTCTGAGACCTCGCCGGCGCTGATCGATCGAGGGCAAACCAGCCCTGGGCCAGTGACGTAGAAGAAGAAGAAGAAGAAGATGTACTGCTTCTCTCTCCACCTTCTCTCTCGCTCTCTCTCTCTCTCTCTCTCTCTCTCTCTCAGAGCTAACATCCCCCAAATCCCCGTCCATCAATACAGACTGGAGCTGACTGACAGTTTCCTTGTCCTTGTGTTTCTTCCACCACTCCGAGTGTGTGTGTGTGTGTGTGTGTGTGTGTGTGTGTGTGTGTGTGTGTGTGTGTGTGTGTGTGTGTGTGTGTGTGTGTGTTCGCCCCATCTCCCGACCCCTCAGACTTCAGACTAGACTTTGTCCCGATGGCTGCTTAGCTGTAGCTTCAGACTAGACGACTCTCCTGCTGCTCAGGGGGGCTTCAAGAGGAGACGTACGGTGGTGGCATTAGGGGTGATAAAGTGATGAAGACATCGGTCCTCGCATTAAAGGCTGTCCTAAAGGACTTCTAATGGTGGAACTAATTGAGTTGAAATGAAGTTGCAAGGTGGCAATGAGAGGCTCAATGAGGGACTGAGAAGGGGGGGAAGGTGCTGCTGAGTGATTACTACTGGTGTGTGTGTGTGTGTGTGTGTGTGTGTGTGTGTGTGTGTGTGTGCGTGTGTGTGTGTGTCTGGGGTGGGGGTTGGGGATCGTAATGAGGATGATGAAATGACTGTCTGGCCAATATAGACAACACACATGAATAGCTGACTCAGGGCCAAACCTATTCTTGAATTATGCGTGTGCGTACGTGCTTGTGTGCGTGTATGTGGTTGCGTGTATGTGGTTGAGTGTGTGTTCGGGCGTGTGTGTGTGTGCGTGTGGGAGACTTTATGGTGTCAACTCAAAATGCTCAACAAGGCCTAATCAAAAAAAAAAATGTCTGTCAAACAAAACATAAAATAGGCACACACAGGCTTAAAACAGAATAAAGGTTAACAGAATATACACTGTAGGCGTATATAGACTTAAGTTTGATTGACAGCAGTTCTTTGATTAAAAACCAAGTCTGCCTGTATATTCAGGCACAGGATGTGAAGCAGACTCAGTACTCACTTGGCACTGTTGCTCTGGACTTTCGGCAGTGTGATAGTCAGCTTGCCTCCTTCCTCTGGGGCGCTGTTCTGACGGGCCGGTTTGGTCTTGAGCAGGTCCGGTGCTGTCCGAATGGACACCTGCTGCTGCAAGCCACCTGCACTGCTGCCTCGACTCATCAGCACGAACGAGTACTCCGTGTCCGGCTGCAGCCGCGTGATCAACCTCCTCCTTTCCGAGCCCGGGACTTCTACGCTCTGCTGGTTGTACAGGATCTGACGACCACAAGCAAGGGCAAGGTTAACGATGAGCATTTGTTAGCATTCAGAGTAGAGTTCAATCTTAGCATTAAAGACCAAATGGCTAGATCTCAATTTCCCTTTCTAATCTCTTCACTCTCAACCCTCAAAGACTTGGACCCTCATGGATTAACTGGCTAATCAGGAAGCAGATTCATACCAGTTAAGACAATGAGGGTTCAGTGCTTGGGAGGGACATTGGGATTGTGACAACATCTGTTCTGGAGTCAGTTTGGAGGTTTGGGATTAACAGCAAGCCCTCAGTGTTAGCAGTACATCACACTGAACATCTGTTCTGAGGTCAGTTCTCCCGGGCTGGTTCATTTCCCCCCAGAGAACAAATGCTTGTCTTGAAAATGTATTGTGGTAGCCAAAGAAACTGACTTAGCTCCTTAAAAATGCTTCTTTTTTTGGTGCAGCTGAAACTACTGGAACATCTTTGAGACATGTCATCATGCTGTGTCATTCCTAGATACCCAAATATTTATCTAGGAAACAAGCACCTGGACTTCAGTGTTTTATAGCATCTTTATAAGCATGTAATAACATTGTTACTACAACACCACTGAATATTTAAAACATCTTTTTAGTTCGCCCTTTTCTCTTTTCTGTTCCATAAATTATTTTTAATTTTCATGTTATTGTCGCTCTTACTCCACTGTCCAGTGTCCTTGGGAACTTTGAAAGTCGCTTACAAATAAACATATAATCATCATTATTATTATTATTATTATTATTATCCACAAGCAAAAAGCCTGTGCTCAAGGTCTTTAGTGGCCTGTCTATATAAAGCCTATTAACTGATTTTACCCAGCAACTCTTTCTTGGAGAGTCTTCACCTGCATTTTTTATGTTGGGGGAATAAGAGAAGGAACATGCAGCACAGCTTGAACACAAGCCTGGCAGGTTGACCCTATATGCCTGCACTGCCTGCCTGCCTGCCTTGCCTCAATGAACTAGAGTCCACAGCACCCCCTATTGGTGGGTTTATAATACATCCCTGGGAAGATAATCTCTGCCTAATCCCTGTGGTGAACCCCCTGCTGGTGCTCCGACGCCTCCAGCCCATCACAGGGGTCTTACCTTGAAAGGCACTTGAGACTTATATGTTTCCGGAACTTCCCATGTCAGCAGCACAGAGCTCTTCATGACCGCCTTCACGCCAAAGTTTTTGGTAAACCCTGGTGGGATGACTGAGAATGGGAAAGGAAAAGGAGAGAGAGAGAGAGAGAGAGAGAGAGAGAGAGAGAGAGAGAGAGAGAGAGAGAGAGAGAGAGAGAGAGAGAGAGAGAGAGAGAGAGAGTGTGTGTGTTTGTGTGTGTGTGTGTGTGTGTATTGTGTGTTCATGGTGGTGGGGGAAAAGGGGGAGTTGACAGTAGGAGACAGGGAGAGAGAGTTGGTGGTGAGAGAAGAGATACAAGAAATAGAAAAAGAGAGAGTGAGTGAGAGAGGAGAGAAAAAAATACAAGTGAGCAGACAGGCATCAGGGTGAGACAGTGAGACAGTGAGACACACAGGCCCTTTCTCAGGCACGTCTCAGCGATCTGAGGCTCGTCTGAGTGCTTGCTGACGGCCACGCCGAGGCGAACCAGATGAGCCGCGCTGAGCTGAGCTGTGGGAGCCGCAGGAGCAGCAACAACCCCTGAGCAGCGGCGCAGCCAGCGAAGAGCGTCTGCAGAAACAGGAAACGGGAAACGGCCCGCGGCTGCCATTTAGGGCACGTTTCGTCTCCCATCTACCCACATGTCAATGCTGCTCACCGCGGACTCAGACTGAGAGATTCTGGGAGAATAACAATAAAAAAACAAGGAGCTCTATACAAAGGAAGGCTCTTTTCCCCAAGGGAAAGGAAAGAAAATAGAAAAAAAAGAAAAAGAAAAACCTGTTGTTTTAGATGAGGTCGGAAGAGAGAATGGGAGAGAGAGAAAAAAGAATTTCCAAAAAAAAAAAAAAAAAAAGTCAAGATGAGGCACCAAGTGATGGAACACCAGAATATTGTCCCATTTTACATTTCAACACAGGGCCATGGAAAAAGGGGGAAAGAAATTATCGCGGCGCCTTTATCAAGGTGTGTGCTATCGCACAGAAAGGTGAACATCAACTCAGCCAGAAAAGCTAGCTGAGCAGAAAAAGAGGAGTGATTCTAAACAGACCATGTAAAAAGGGTGATTTTTTTTCTCTCTCTCTCTTCTTTTTCCACCCCTCTCTATCCCTCCCTCTCTCTATCCCTCTCTCTCCCGCTCATTGCAGCATATGCGCGGGCTAATGTGAACACGAATGAGATGCAGAGAGAAAAAGAGAGAGAGAGAGAGAGAAAGCCTGCACAGACCCACAGGTTACGCTGCGCTGGTTAAGACACCGCGGTCCACTTACCACCAGCTTCCACAAGCAATGCATCTGTTCTTCTCAACCACCATCTGCTCAGTGTGAGCAAGAGTGTGTGTGTGTTTGTGCGTGTGTGTGTAGCCAGGCAGATGAATTATGGTAGTGTGCAGTGAGACTGACTGCAGGTAAGTCAGTTCATACTAGACCTTTGGATATATTGCTTTTGCTTGTGCTATATGTATGTGTGTGTGTGTGTGTGTGTGTGTGTGTGTGTGTGTGTGTGTGTGTGTGTGTGTTCGAGCCTCTCTGGGATAAGTTGCTAAGGCTTGACCGGGAAGCCATGCAAGCAGAGAGTCAAATACTTGAAGATCTTTCTTTGCAGACCTCTATATTGCCTGACTTATACATCATTTATGTGTTTATACGAGTGCACTGTATGTGTGTGTGTGTGTGTGTGTGTGTGTGTGTGTGTGTGTGTGTGTGTGTGTGTGTGTGTGTGTGAATATGACTGGATCCCTCTGTGTCTTTATGTATGTGAGAATATAAAATATGTGGTGAGTGCGTGTGTGTGTGTGTGTGTGTGTGTGTGTGTGTGTGTGTGTGTGTGTGCCTGAACCCTGTGTGTGCATGTCCCTGTGTGAGTCAGTGTGGGTGTATGTATGAATATGACTCATGAATGTGCATCCCTCTCCCTACCTCTCCATCTGTGTGCATGACAGTGAGTGTGCCTGTGTGTGTGTGAGCCTCTCTCCATGTGTGCTTATGTGTGTCTATCCTTCTCTTTGTATTCGTGCCTCAGTCTTTCTGTTTGTATATGTGTATAGATCCTCATCTCTTTCTATGTGTGTGCATCTCTATGTGTGTGTGTGTGTGTGTGTGTGTGTGTGTGTGTGTGTGTGTGTGTGTGTATGTGCCACACACTTTTTGTGTGTGTTCTTATGTCTATGTG
>JAODXP020000022.1:27101393-27108893 GCA_027497455.2 Sardinella longiceps | reverse complement strand
GGCCCACATTACCGGCAGGAGGAGAGAGTCAGTCTGGAGGAGTTTACTGCATCCCAGAATGGCATAAAAAAAAGGGGGGCCTCATCACTAAACCGACGGCCCAGATTTTCGGCACTTCTTTTATGGCGTGTCACCCTCTGTCATTTCTCGTGCCCTTGCTTGCTTGCGTACGAGCGAGAGGAATGGAAAAAGAGGGAGATGGGGAGGAGGGGGGGAGTTTGAAACTGATTTTGTCCCAAACAAGAACTCCATCAGAGAGCAAGGAGAGAGAAAACATACTTTTTCATGTGTCAGACAAGGACACGGACATCGTAAAAGAAAAAGAAAAAAAAAAAAAAAAGTGGCAAGCAATTCTGTTCTGTGCCACACATATAAACGTGAGTGCTTGGCTTCAATACGGCCGTGTCGTGTGTGTGTGTGTCTGTGTGTGTGTGTGTGTGTGTGTGTGTGTGTGTGTCTGTGTGTGTATGTGTATGTGTATGTGTGTGTGTGTGTGTGTGTGTGTGTGTGTGTGTGTGTGTGTGTGTGCGTGCGTGAGTGGTGGAGGGGGGCTGCCGAACAGAGCCCCATTTAAAGAGACGCAGCGCCAGGCACAGGGAGAACTCGATCCATCAGGAGGAAAGTGCCTGGCACACAGATGGTGTGTAGGAGGGGTACGTTCAGTCCTGGCCCGTGGGATTCTCAGAGGCTTCTCAGTCTTCCTCACCAAATCTTCCATCCATTTCTTCCCGTCCCCCTCCCCCTATAAGTAGTGGTTTAGCGAGGTGGGGGTGGGGAGGGGGGGGGTATAGTGGTCCATTTGGTCGGTGGACAAGGTGGCATTTTCGAAACCGCCAGCTCCTTATTGATCATAATGCAGCCAGTGGAAAGGAGGGGAGGGGAAAAAGCATTACTGGCTGGCAACCAACAATAAGAGCCATCTCAGATGAGAGAACACAAAATGAGGGGAAAAAAAGAAAAAAAAAGAAAAAAAGAAAAAGAAAAAGTCAGGGAAAAAGAGAGACAAAAGAATGAGAGAGAGAAAGAAATACAGACAAAAAATGAGAAAGACAGAGAGAGAGAGAGAGAGAGAGAGAGAGAGAGAGAGAGAGAGAGAGAGAGAGAGAGAGAGAGAGAGAGAGAAAGCAAGACAGAGAGAGAGAGAGAGAGAAAAAAAATCAATGTGTGTTGTAGGTCAACAGCAGTGCATGCATTGCACGGGACCACAGTGATAGCAGGCGTCTGTCTGTGCTGTGCAGGCCTGTACAGGAGCACACGGGCTCCTCGTCTCTCGGCTATGCTGGCGTGTGCAGTCACGCTGGTGCCGCCGCCGCTCACACACTCACTCACACACACACTCACAAACTCACTCACTCATGCTTGCTGCTGTAGGGGGAATGTAAACTCAGTCATCGCTCAGGCACACAGATAGGTGTGCTAAATGACCAGAGAAACCCCTTAAGCAGTGTGTGAATGACTGTCTGTGTGGGGAGAAGATAGAGATGGAGATTGTGTGTGTGTGTGTGTGTGTGTGTGTGTGTGAGTTTGTATGTGTCTGTGTGTATGTTGAGTGCGTGTGTGTGTATGTGTTGAGTGTGTGTGATGAGAGGAGGGCTGTAGATTTTGTGTGTGTGTGTGTATGTATGTGTGTTTGAGTGTGTGTGATGAGTGAGAGAGAGAGATAGTGTAGATATATATGTGTGTGTGTGTGTGTGTGTGTGTGTGTGTGTGTGTGTATGTATGTGTGTTTGAGTGTGTGTGATGAGTGAGAGAGAGAGAGATAGTGTAGATATATGTGTGTGTGTGTGTGTGTGTGTGTGTGTGTGTGTGTGTGTGTGTATGTGTGAGTGAGTGAGCGAGCGAGGGCACATTGTTTGGAGATGCAGTGGCTTGACTGGAAATTGCACTGGTTAGAAGATAAAGCTGGAATGTGGAGGGAGCCAGAGGTGAGACGTTTATCAGTGAGCCCCTCAACAACAACAAAAAACCCTCCCTCATCTACATCACTTTAAAAGGCAATTTATTCATTTATTTACCGGAACGCTGAATGTCTTTGGATTCCTGGAAGGAAGAGGGAAAACAAAGACGCCTCATCATGAATGGTGACCTTGGCTAAACGTCACATGGAAACCATGAGCAGCGTAGTGCAAAAAGCGTCGCCTGAGCGCCACCATCTTTAAAGGACGCCCGGCGCGTCTTTGTAGTCTCATCAGCGGCACAGGCCTTTCCTTTTTCTGATAGATAAACACCTGGCCTTCAGGCAGACATGCGGAGGGGGATGGACGCTAAGTAGCTGAATACCTCATCTCCCTCGACGGGGCTCACACCTTGCCTTGCCTTCCCTTCTCTTGCTGTGCTTTTGCTTTTAGCTTTGTGCCTGGTTTGCCACGGTGTACGTGTGTGTGTGTGAGTGTGTGTTTGTGTGTGTGTGTGTGTGTGTGTGTGTGTGTGTGTGTGTGTGTGTGTGTGTCTGTGTGTGTGTTTAAACGCAGCTTCCAGCTGAAAGGTCTGTCACAGCAGTGCATCTCACCACACACCTTCATTTTTTATGTCATTCCCTTGATTTTTCTTCTCCCTTCTTCTTCTCTTTCTCCTTCGTCTTCTTCTTCTTCTTCTTCTTCTTCTTCTTGTCTCTGCCTTCCTCACCCCTAGCCTCAGTCTCCACCTCCCCTCCCCTCCGCTCCTTTCCCTTCCCTTCCTCCCGGCCCCAGGAGACAGGCGCAGTGTGTTGGCTCCGATAAGCTGGGATACTTGGAGGAGGGCTTGAGAGAGATGGCATGCTCCTGCAAGCTAATTCTGGGATAACAATCCCCCCGTCTGACACCAAAAAGCTCTCCTCCTCCTCCTCCTCCTCCTCCTCCTCTTCTTATTCCTTATTTCACTGTCGCCTTCGCGACTTCTGCGTTCGGTGTGCGCATCGCTAACTAGGATTAATCTCACCTTTTTCTCTTCCCATTACCCCCCCCCCACACACACGTGTGCACACACACATACCAATATTCCTGTATGGTGGGAAATAAATGAAATGAACTAGTCTTCTCTTGGGAGCGAAATAACAAGGCAGCAACCCCCGGAAAACACACACACACACACACACACACACACACACACACACACACACACACACACACACACACAAATAATCATACCAAATAATACCAAACAAAAGTAGCACCATGACAATGCTGCTTTACAAAAAAAAAAAAAAAGTTAATGTAAAAACAGAAATAAAATGAAAAAGTGAAAAAACAAAAAAAAAAACAAAACAAAAACCACATACCCTTAATATCATCCACCTGCGTCTCAGGAGAGCTGGGTACTGCTTTGAGACAAAAAGGTTAAGCCCCCCACCCCCCCACCACTCCATCACACACACACACACACACACACACATTTATCAGCTCTGTATGTGACCCCACCATGTCGAGACATCACAAAGGGCCCTGTGGGACAAGAAACACCATACAACACAAGCGCCACAAGTACCTGGGCTTCAGGCAGGGCGACGTCCAGGATGACGGGCTGGCCCCTCGGTTCGCCATTGTCCAGTCGGGAGTAGACCACCTGGTAGCCGCGGATCTGTCCGTGCTGCTTAGCGGCGAGCGGCGGCTTCCACGTCACTCGAAGCGCTGTGGAGTTCACAGCCTCGGCCTCGACTCGCCGCGGTGGGGCGCCTGGCACTGTGGAGGAGATCAGGTTGGGAAGTTAGAACCAGGGAAATAATCACACACACACACACACACACACACACACACACACACACACAAAGATCACACTCACACTTTTTTTTTTTTTTGAATGAGCACGCACGCACACACACACACACACACACACACACACACACACACACACACACACAAACTGACAGACGCCGGCGTAAACCCGGGGAGACAAGCCTGCTTTCAGAATGACACAGCACGGGCTCGGATTCGACAAGTTTGAGAGGAGACAAGTGGGCCTCGGCGAGTGTCAGAGAGCAACTCGTCTCCCTCTCTCCCTTTTCCCTATCCCTCTCCCTCTCTCTTTCTCCCTTTCCCATCCCTCTCTCCCTCCCTTTCTCCCTCTCTCCACCCCTGAGCCACCGAGGCTCCCAGTCCCCCCCCACCCCTCCACCCTCCCTCACAGCTCCCTCCCAAAGCTATCCATACAGGCGTAAAGGTCACGTAAAGGTTGGTGCGGGGCGCACCGGGAGAATAAATAACATTAAGATTCACGGGACGACTGAGCTGGGACTTTGGGGAGCAGACTCGAGACTTGAGAGCTGGGGCCCCCTTTGCACACCCTCTGTGCGTTTGCTCGACACTGTTGATACAGCCGAAGTGTGTGTGTGTGTGTGTGTGTGTGTGTGTGTGTGTGTGTG
Organism: Sardinella longiceps; assembly: GCA_027497455.2. NCBI lineage: Eukaryota > Metazoa > Chordata > Actinopteri > Clupeiformes > Clupeidae > Sardinella > Sardinella longiceps. The sequence continues at coordinate 27,104,554 of JAODXP020000022.1, read as the reverse complement.
TGTGTGTGTGTGTGTGTGTGTGTGTGAGGGGAGTTGTGAGCGCTGCCAGGATGCTTCATCAGCTCCCCAGAGGTGGTAGTGGTGCTGGATGAGTAGAGGTGGCTGAGAGACATTCGGATGAATACAAATTTGATATCAATAAAGACAAGGCACCGACGAGGCAGAGATGTTAATGATGGTCAATTGGAACAAACGAGGGAGAGAGAGAGAACGCAGAATGAGAGAATAAAGGTAGAGTAGAGAGGGTAGAAGAGAGGAAAAGAGAGAGAGAGAGAGAGAGAGAGAGAGAGAGAGAGAGAGAGAGAGAGAGAGAGAGAGAGAGAGAGAGAGAGAGAGAGAGAGAGAGAGAGAGTCAACGCATTACACCAAGCAGGTTAAAAAGCAGCATTATTAATAGACTGATGTAGGACTATAGGAAGGAAGGAGGGAGGGAGGGACGGAGAGAGAAAGAAAGAGTGCGTGAGAGAAAAAGGAAGAGGAAGTGTGCCCTTTGATAAATGAATGCAGGCAGGAGAGAGAGAGAGAGAGAGAGAGAGAGAGAGAGAGAGAGAGACAGAGAGAGAGAGAGAGAGAGAGAGAGAGAGAGAGAGAGAGAGAAAAGGAGAGAGAGAGAGAGAGAGATCACCTATACGAGCCCAGCGGAGGAAAGCTTTAGTGGTAGGCGGCAGCTGCAGCAGGGGCAGCGGCTTTGTTAAGTGGAATCATTTAGCCATATAAATCTGCAAGCCTCTGGAATCCAGCCTTGACCTTCAGAGCCAGAGAAAGTCAATAGCACTCCGGTGTGGACGGATAAGCACAAAGTCCAAGCACAAGTGAGAGGACCTGTGTGTGTGTGTGTGTGTGTGTGTGTGTGTGTGTGTGTGTGTGTGTGTGTGTATGTGTGTGTGTATGTGTTTCAGAGGCATCCCCCTGCTGCAGGACGTAAGAGGCAGAAGGAAGACACCTTTCTGCCCTCTGCAACCGCTGTTGTAACGAGGCGCTTCATACAGCAGTAAGTGGGCTGTACAGAAACAGGGTGGCGTTGTACCGTCACTGTATCGCTCAACGTTGTTTTCTAACCTCACATATATACACACACGCACCGTCAGAATTCACCATGTCACAACTTTAACCCTAGGCACGTCCGCACACACACAAACACACACACACACACACACATTTCCAACGTCGTCACCATAGTCCTTGAAATGCTGAATTCGCCAACCCCCCCACCACCCACCACCCCTCTTCCATGGCGTCTCCATGGAAACGGGAGTGTGAAGATCGAGTGGGTTCAGCTCGGGTTCTCCATCGCAGGCTACCTTGCACCTCCACCACCCCCACCACCACCAACCCCCACCTCCGCCACCCCCCACACCCACCCCCCCCGCCCGCCACCCTGCCGCTCAAAACCACTCCAGCTGAAGTTGCTAATGCACTTTTCCCACAATCCCAGGCGTGAAGGCAATCAAGCGCACATCATCCTCTTGTCAGGTCGGGGGCGGCAGCGGGGAAAAGTGATTTAGGGGTAATTTGATAAAGATCCAAGGAGAAAATGGGGAGTATCTGCGCCCAGTCACCTCGCCCGGGCTCTGCGGCAGCGGCGGCGGCGGCACGGTGTTCATCCCCGTGTGATGTAGGACTTGTAAAGGCAGAGGCCATCCATCCACCAGGCCAGGTGCAAAACCACTCTGTCGCCCCAGGGCTCAAACACCGCTAACCAACCCCCTTTCACTCACACACACACACACACACACACACACACACACACACACACACACACCACTGCCCACCTCTGCACCAAGGACACATCCAGGCTCTGCTACTCACACACACACACACACACACACATACACACTACATTTTTTAATAATTAAAGGATGACAAATAGCCCTCCCTTTCTGGATATATTAAAAGAAATTAACACGAAATTGCGCCCATTCTCGGCGATGTGTGTCCTCGCTCGGCACGTGGCGTGGAGGTAATGGGACAGGTGAGGTAATTGACTGTGTGCTTTATGGTCTGCATACGCTGTGTTGTTCCCGGCTGCAGCAGCAGGGGAGCCAGGAGGTAGAGTTTCCTGTCCAGCTATAAACAGCTTCATCAGTTTGGACATCCTTTTTTGTGTGTGTGTGTGTGTGTGTGTGTGTGTGTGTGGTCTGGTGTCTGAAGTGGAACAGGCGGCTCAATGTCAAACAGGGCGCTGAGATGATGCAGTTTGTGTGTGTGTGTGTGTGTGTGTGTGTGTGTGTGTGTGTGTGTGTGTGTGTGTGTGTGTGTGTGTGTGTGTGTGTGTGTGTGTGTGTGTGTGTGTGTGAATGTTTCTGTCAGTGTGTGAGTGGCAAGCTGTGCTCTCTATGAGGCCCCAGAGCCTCAGTAGGGTCAGTGTTGGTGGGCAAGTGAACATGCCTTGTCATTTAAAACTCATGACTTATAGTTATGTAGCTCAGGTCTTGGGACTTGGCCTCAGTGTTGGGCAAAACTACTCAAAAAAGCTACCCCGTTACTCCACATCCGATGAAGCTACACGAAAGCTACTTCAAGACAAAATGTAGTAAAAGTTAAAAAAAAAAAAAAAAAAAAAAGTTTACTATAAAGCTAAAACTGTAAAGCTATTTATAATTTTCAAAAAGGCTCAATAGGTATCATATGCGAGAATAGCTTGAGCATATGCGCTTTGCTTTAAAAGCCTGATTTCGGTTTAGATTACATTTACATTTATGCATTTAGCAGATGCGTGTATCCAAAGCAACGTTCATTTGTCAACTATCAATTATTTCAGGGACAGTCTCCCCTAGAGCAACTTAGGGTTAAGTGCCTTGCTCATGGACACAATGGTGGCAGGGTTAGCCAGATTTGTTAGCTAGATTTGAATCCACACTTTCCAGGCTACAAGCTTAGCTTAGCTTAACCAGATTTCTAAACCACTAGGCTAATACCACCCATTTCCCTATATGGTTACAAAACTTTGGGCAATACACAGGTATACACGTATTGTACCGGTATTTCCAGTATACAATACTTTCTAATCTGATTTTTAAATGGCTATTTAAATATACCGTAATGTGCATATGAGGAATAGAATCCACACAATTGATTTCTGCATGCTCATCCATCTTTTTATTTATTTATTTCATTATCATATCTCATGTAACATATGTGCTGGATTATTGATTGGATTA
>JAODXP020000022.1:27081393-27098893 GCA_027497455.2 Sardinella longiceps | reverse complement strand
CCTCCTTGGTTTTGATCCGAACTGCTGAGCTCTCCGGGCCGGGCCCGACGTCAGTGTGGGCCCTCACCCACACCTGGTACTCGGTCCACTTCTCCAGGTTGTCCAGCACGTGGCTGGAGGCGTCAGCGGGGATGTCTGGCACCTCGTGGCGCTCCGTGTCCTCGCCGGACATCGCCTGGTAGGCCAGCGAGTAGCGGACGATGTTGCCGTGCCGACTGGCGGCAGGCGGCGCTGTCCAACTCACCTGGATGGTGGTGGAGGTGTGGCTAACCAGACGCACGTCCTGAGGGGGAGCTGAGGGAGCTGAAGGGGGGTGGGGGGTTGGAAGGAGGGAATATGGATGAGTGGGGGTGGGTCACAATGGATGGAGGGGAGGAGGAGGGGGGATGGAAACATGCACTCTGGACTGGGAGGGTGAAACACACACAGAGCCGATCTCACCACTGAGACTAATAATTAAGAGTGATTTAAGGCTAAAGTGTTTCGCGGGGAGGCTCCCCTGGTGAGAGCAAAAGTGCGGACAAATATCAGATTGAATAATGGCTGAAAGAGTGAAATGGAGTTTTCAACACCCACCCACGCTGCCGCTGCAGCCACAGCAACAACCATAGCCGCCGCCGCTTAGGAGAGGGAGGACGGGGAGGGGGAAAAAAATATGAGATAGCGATAAAGTTGAGCAGGGAGCCATTTATCCAGCTTGAGTATGTAAGGTAGGTCCTGACCTCTATATTCCACTGTAATCCCTGCTGATAAGTGGTGCTGGTGTGTGTGTGTGTGTGTGTGTGTGTGTGTGTGTGTGTGTGTGTGTGTGTGTGTGTGAGAGAGAGAGAGAGCGAGGGAACGAGCGAGCAGGGAAACAAAATGAGATGTTTGTTTCTCAGATACGAGAAAAGTACTGTGCACAGCAGGGGAGGGCTAACATGGCCGTGCACTAGATACGGGCTCGTACAAATTAATTTGAAGCAAGAAACAGATAGTTGAGGTGTGTGTATATCCCAGTCCAGAGGGAGAACATAATATAACATACACATACACAGAATAGGCTTCTTACATAGCCCATGCTGAAATGCCACTAATCACTATATTAATATACTAATCATAATCAAAATACATGTAATTATTACACTACTAATTCTATTTAATAATAAGCTTCATTATCCAACAGAATTGATTATCTATTTATATAACTCCAGTGCTAGAAATCAACAACAATTATAATAGTTTCAGTGTTTGATAAGTCTATGTCAACAAGGGCTATGTAATTTGAAGCGCAGCCAACATTTTCATTTTTTTGGCAACACAAAGAAACCAACGTTAACATAAAATAGTCAAACATGCAAACTTCAGGGTGAGGAGAACTAGTTGAAATGCATGATGGGAGATGGGGGGGGGAGTGTTTTGGGTTGGGGGGGTTATCTGTAACACACCTGTGATTTTCATGATCAGAGCAGCATGAGGCAATGAGAGGTTTTCTCATTTCACCTGGTGGACGGACACCTTCACCAGTCAAAAAGGCAATAGGCAGATTTATATATATAACACAAGGCGTGGGGGAAGAAGGAGAAAAAAAAATCCTGACTAACTGACAAGCTTTTCTATGGGGCTTTTCTTGAAGATGTCAGGATGGGGAATGATCCTCCGGAGGGGGGCTTAAAGCGTAGGACAGATTGGTACTGATACGTTTGAAATAGCGGAGAGAGTATGGATGGAGAGAAAAAGAGAGAGAGAGAGAGAGAGAGAGAGAGAGAGAGAGAGAGAGAGAGAGAGAGAGAGAGAGAGAGAGAGTAATGAAACCAGACGGAGAGAGGGAAAGTCATGAGAGAAGAACCGCACAATGCAGAGAGGGATAACAGCCTGAGAAAAAGACAAAGAGAACAAGGCGGGAAAGTAAAGAAAAGAAAAGAACAAATGTAAACGAGTGGGGAGTGGAACGCCAGAATAAAAGAGTTCTTGTTTTGTTTTATAGAAGCAGATAAAGTAAAGAACACATTAAAGAAGATAAGAGAGAAGATAAGAGATAGAGGGACAAAGAAGGACAAAAAAGGCAGGGTGGAGAGAGAGAGAGTGTGAGAGAGAGTGTTTGAGAGAGAGAGAGAGAGAGAGAGAGAGAGAGAGAGAGAGAGAGAGAGAGAGAGAGAGAGAGAGAGAGAGAGAGAGAGAGAGAGAGAGTGAGAGAGAGAGAGAGAGTGTTTGAGAGAGAGAGTGTTTGAGAGAGAGAGAGAGATACAAATGTACGCAGGAGAAACAGAGTGAGGGAGAAAAAGAAAGATAAATATGAGAGAGGGGTTGAATGTGAAGAGAAGTGAATGTGTGTAAGAAACACCAAGGGCAGAAAGGCACACACAACACAGAGAAATGAGGGAAGCGCAAAGAGAGGGAGAAAGAAAGAAAGAAAGAAAGAAAGAAAGAAAGAAAGAAAGACAGAAAGAAAGACAAACAGAAGAGCACACAGAGAGTTTCGCTGGACTCTGAGGCAGCCGTCTCGTCGTCTCTCTCCTGAGACTCTCAGACTGCCAGTTGCCCGGCAGATAAGGAAGGCAGCGGATTTTAGGGGCCACTGTTCCTATGGGAACCAGACCCTCAGTAGCAAGCAAACCAAGCCCCTTTCATGGCTGACAACTATAACAAATAGCTTTGAATAAGCCAGGCTTTCTTTTGGGAGATATCATAAATATTTCAGGTTGAACTCTATGGCTGCCGCTGAACGACAGAGGCTTTGGGCTAGGGCTGCGGGAGAGGAGGAGGAGGAGGAGAAGAGAGAAGGAGGAGGAGGGGGGAGGAGAGAGAAGAGAGGAAAGAGATTAAGGCAGGTGGCCATTTACGTCAAGTGGCGCTGCCAAATTTGGAAGCCCCCGCGAGAAATAACGTAGGATCATTCCAGAACCCATGGATAGACAGCGGGTCTTGTCAGACAGCTCTGAATCAAGCCCCGGGTTTAAGTGCCTGGATTGGTCGTTTTAGCCACAAGGTCGTCACTCTTGCTCCGTCTCGTTTCTTTTTTTTTTTTTTTTTTTTTTTTTTGCTTTCCCTCATTTTTACTGCTTTGATCTTGAAAATCACAAGTATCTGCAACCAGTGCTGTAGATCACGGGGAAAGGAAAAGAACACAGAAATTAACTTAAAAAAAGAATGAACCAACTAAATTAGAAAGGGATGTTTACAAAAACCTACCATTTTCTGGGTGGTGGAAAAATCTCACTTAAGTTTTTTTTTTTTTTTTTTTTTTTTGATGGGAAAGAGCAGGGAGGACAAAATTGCAAGCCTGCCACAGAAGAATAAATGACTTTCCTCTCCATCAGGCTGCCAAAATGTAACAACTTCCAGTCTGATAGGCTATCAGAAATCATCCCAAAAGTGAAATAGATTCTCCTTTAATGCCTTTCACCTCCTGGTGACGTATCTGAAAGACCGACGACCACCTAACGAAGGAACTGCTGGTCATGTTACTAGTTGTGAAGGGTCTAGTCGTGCTGTGTTTGATGCGAGAGCCTTGAAGTCTCTCATTTTATGGATAGTGAATGAGTTCAGGCCATCAGAGCTTAGAGCGACGTGTCGTACTTACTTGATTGGGCAGTGCGGGCCTCTACAGGCTGTGTGTAGACACCCAGGCCCATTTCGGAGCGGGCTGCCAGGGAGAACTTGTAGAGAGTGTCTGGCTTCAGGCCCTCGACTGCATATGACCCAGCAGGGTCAAAGGTCACATGTTGCTGGGAAACGAAAACCAAACACAACATACTTTAACACACAGAATGCTGTGCTGACACATGATTCTCAAATAGAACACATTGTAATACAAAAACAAAGGATCATTAACAGTTTCCGCAGAGCACAAACCTTGGGATATTGACCTTGAGTTTTGTGGTATAATTATTTCTATTAATATAATCATTTCTATCATTATATCTGAGAAACAACATTACTGCATTTTAATACTAAATAATCCCATGATCAGACAAGCAGAACCTTGATAGTGGTGTTGCATCACTCTCTCACTCACTCACTCACAAACATTCACTCGCTCACTCACCAGCTGACCAACACTCACTCACTCACTCTCTCACTCTCTCACAGACACTCACTCGCTCACAAACACTCACTCACAGTCACTCACTCACAAACACTTCCTCACTCGTTCACTCACTCACTCACTCACACACTCACCTTGTTTCCCGAGTCGGCCTCCCAGTAGGTGAGCTCGTACTTGACAATCTGATCCTGGACAGGCCAGACCCAGGAGAGCATGATGCGGGTGTCCAACTCGGCTTCAGCCTCAAAGCCTGCAGGCTGAGCTGGCACTTAAGAGGTAAGAAAGAAGGAAGAGCACATATTCAAACCCAGCTTCAGTTTTTTCTCTTCTTTTTTCCCCCCGTTAGGCTTTTACCATTTCCAAATAGCACAAATTATAACAAAGTGTCCTGAATATCAATTGCAAATTAGCAATTTGTACTAAATGCAGACTGATGATGGCAAGGAAATATGCAAAAACGAAACGCAAGTGATTTATACACGGTAATTATTTAAATATATTAATTACATTTGATACAAGACGATGGATGAATGATAATTCAGTATTTAGAGAGCATAGACAACAGAAAACGTTTAATGCTCAATCGGTGTGTGTGTGTGTGTCTGTCTGTGTGTGTGTGTGTGTGTGTGTGTGTGTGTGTGTGTGTGTGTGTGCGTTTATGTATGTGTGTGTGTGTCCGTGCGCATGTGTGCCTTTATAAGTGTGTGTATGCATGTGTGTGTGTGTAAGTGTGTGTGTGTGTGTGTGTGTGTGTGTGTGTGTGTGTGTGTGTTGGGCCTTACCTCCTTGCTGGGTCTTGACCTGCAGCACATCTGAGGGTGGTCCATCTCCGACTGAGGTGAATCCGAGCACACGCAGGCTGTACGTTATGTCGGGCGTGAGCCCGGAGATGGTGGTAAGCTCCGAGTAGTCCGTGTTGTGCTTCTGCCAGGTGCTCAGTGGCGATGACAGGTCGTCCGTGTAGTAGACGCGGTAGCCACGGATCTGACCGTTGGGCTCTTCCGGAGGCTTCCATTGCACCAGCATGGTGCTCGAGCTGAGCATGCGCGCCTGCACGTGCAACGGCGGCGAGGACGGCGCCTGCTCGCTCGTGCGAGTGTCCACCGAGCCGCTGGGCGGGCCGCGTCCGATGTTGTTGACAGCCATCACGCGGAACTCATACTCCGAGTAGGGGCTCAGACCGCCGATGCTGTAGCGCGTGGATGCTACGCCGTCCACTTCCTGGTACCCGTTGTCTGATTGTTTGGGCCGGTACTGGATGACGTAGTAGGAGACGGGCTCCGGGTTACCCGAGTCCCACGTCAGCGTCACGCTGGTGGCCGTGGTCTCCGTGACGAGTAGCGACGACGGGGATCTGGGTAGGGCTGCGTACAATGGGAGGGCATACAGGGAGGGACACAGTGAAAAGAGCAGAAGACACAATGTCAACGTAGGCAATTTCATTTCTCATCTATTTTTTTGAATGCCTGATTTGCGGGGAGGTTGAAAGGCTTTTCTCTGTGCAAACTCAATAGCTTGATAAAGTCAGAGGAGGACAGAGAGAGAGAGAGAGAGAGAGAGAGAGAGAGAGAGAGAGAGAGAGAGAGAGAGAGAGAGAGAGAGAGAGGGAGATGGAGTGAGAGAGAGAATGAGTGTGTGTGTGAGTGAGAGAGAGAGAGAGAGAGAGAGAAAGAAAAAGAAAGAAAGAGGCAGTGTAAGAAATTGCAGTCTTTTTCTCCAGCAGTCCATCACTATTCCAAAGGTTGCTCCTCTCTTCCTGCGACTCACCTGTCACCGTTGGGCACTGACAGGCCATGTTCATTATCTCTCAAAGCAAAATGTCTCTCTCCCTGCATGACATAAAGGCAGCTTAAGAGCAAGGCTCCACGCCTGCCTACGTGGAGGCATTTATAAAGATGAGGAACAACGGCATGCTGGGAGAATTCATTTCCCCAACATTCGTCCCCACTGCGCACTTTTATGTCAGACACTGGATCACTGGCCAAGTATAATAACCTCACTTTAAAAAAAATAAATAAATAAAAGAAGGAAGGAAGAAAAAAACTACGCTGTGCAATTGAGTTTGGCTGTTTCAATTGGAATTGCCTTTTGCTTGTTTCTCATTCATCAAATTGGCTGTGGAAGATAAGGAGGAGTCGGTGGAAGAAGACATTGCGAGAGCCTTCAAAGGGACTAATTTATTTTAGGGTTAGGGTCTTTACTAGATTACCCTGCGACTCTGAGGAATAGCTATGGACTACTGATGCAATAAAGACGCTGCCTTTCTGTCCACCCCTCCGCTTCGCTCGTTTTCCACTTCCTGTTTACTTGCGCTGCATCATAAACATGACGCACGGTAACCCTTGGATACGGTGACCTGCCTGAATAAACGTGCTGCATTACTTTTATCGCTGCAATCTCCGATTAAATCTGTCCTTTAGCCGCCATTGCCAAACCCATTTGCTACTCTTTTTTTTTCTGCAACACGAGTCGATTCAAGATTCAAAAACATAATGTGCAAGCACATAGTTGTCAATTTATATTTATAGCATGACTACCTGACACATGGCATGTTAAAAATGTGTGAAACATACACTGTTATGTAACCCACCTGCAGTCTGCTCTCACTATAAAAAAAATCTCATCTCTAGAAAATGCCCCCACCCATCCACCCACATACTTCAGCAACCAGCAGTTTGGTGTTTTGACAAGTCCGTGCTCGGACAAGTGGAGGGTCATGTAATGTTTCAAGTTCATGACACACACTCCAAGTGCAGTCTGACAGCCCTGACTCCGATGTTATAAAAATCGCTAACATATTCTGAGTCGCGGCGCTTCTCAGCCTTGGGTGGAGAGAAGGAATGAAATGTCTGAGAGATCACAAAGACTCACGGAAAGGCAAACGGAATGGGAGAGGCCCGCTCGGTGCGAGAGGCAAACGCAGATACATTCTTTTCTAATGCAGTTCTTGAACTGTAAACACTGCCATTACCATTACTTTGCCTGGCGGTAATGGACTTGCGCTCACAGGTTTTTCCATTTCCAGAGGCGAATGGAAAGTGCGAGCATTGTCATAAAATCGCAGTTGAAAATGACTCTAAATGACTTTTGTGTTGTATGCGCTCCGGCTGCCGACACACTTCAATTGGACGCCGCCGGGGTAACTCACAAATGCATGAGGGGGGAAAAAGAGAAAGAAAAAAAAAGAGAGATGGAGATGCTGACAAACTGACACGAGGGGGCATGGCACAGCAACCAGGGGTTTCCTGTCACCATATGGAGATTACTGTATGACATATGGTATGTTAAAAATGTGTCTTTCACTGAATACAAAATAAAGGATTTATCTTTTTCTCTCTAATTCGCTTGATACTTAAATTGTGAAAAATGTATATATCAGGCTGCGCAGCACTGTGGTGTAAAAACAAACTATGGAAAAAAAGAAATCCAGGATCCCAAAAAAAAAAGAGAGAAAGAATCCTGGCAAACATTTGGGGGTCCTCTGAAAAACATTGAGTCTGCGGGTGAGGCTGCACCATCTGTCTCTCTATGACTAACATCACAGTAATACACTTCCCAAGGAGGCTCTGCCTGTTTCCTTTACACAAATCCCTATCCCTAATAAATCTGATTAAAATTCTCCCCTCCTTCCTTGCGCGATCTAACTCCCATCAACAAACAACTACGCTCCAGTGAATGAATTCTTAATAAAAAAAAGATAACTGTGCCTGATAAGCACTCAGACGCAGCTTATTCACCGAGTCTTGGTGAGGAACAAACAATCCCTGGGAGAATGTTGGGAGTTAAGTTCTCTTCATATTTCATGGCCCGTTCAGCCTTGCTGTGTAAGAAGAAAAGGGGCAAAGTCTGAGGGGGATATTCTCCCACATCCCGGGCATTAGCTTGTGATAAACAATCCGGGTAATTAATTCTTTGACAGTTTCCTTCTTTTGGGAGGGGGGAGAAAAATAAAATAAATAAATATTTGTATTGATTTAGTAATCATGTGGGGCCTTCTTGCAGTGAAGAATGCTTTTTTGGAAGGGGTGCAATGATGATGGTGGTGGCAGTGGGGTGTTCAAAGACATTTCCCTCCAGAAAAGGCACTTTGCTATCATCCTCGTCCCGCACACTTAAGCATCATGAAGCCGGAGCTACAAGTCAGATTTCAACTTTGATGAAACATTGATGAGGTAATTACATGCACTGTCTGGCAGGGGTGTGCGGGAATACCCAGCCCTCTACATTATTAATGAGGCAGACGTCCTTTCGCCATTACCATCTCTCATTGCCGATATAAGAGTGCAGAACTTCAGACAGCTGGCTTGATCAGCAAGAAAAATTAATGGAAAGGAACAAAGTTACCACGTAGACAATTTGCACGGCTTAAAAGAGATGACACACAAAAACAAACATTGAGGAGAATACAGTTACAGTAACCCTGGGAAAATATGGGATGAGGCGTGTTTGACTCACCTTTGACGGTGATCTGCGCGGTGGTCTCGATGACGCCCAGAGACGAGATTGCCATGCAGGTGTAGTTGGCCGACCGGCGAATGTTGGTGAGCTCCAGCACGTTGCGCCCAACGGGCATTTCGTCCTCTTTCGTCAGCTCGACGCCACCCTCCATCCACTTGACGTAAGGCATGGGAGCGCCCACGGCAACGCAGGTGAGGTTGACGCTGCCGCCGGGCATCACCTCGTGGTCGGTGGGGGGGATGGAGAAGCGGGGCGGAACACGCCTCACTGCAGGAGAAAAGAGATGCTCGACAAAGGGAAGATGCAGTAGACGAGGTAACACCTAATCTAAGATCCTGAGTCTGACTGGATGGATTATGATCTAATAGGCCTGGCTTTGCCTGTGCCACACCACCATTGCAACATGGACCAGGGGGTCCGTTTCCCAAAAGCATAGTTGCTAACTTAGTTAACTTAGCTAGCAACTTTGATGGTTGCAATGCAATTTCCCATTGAGTTGCAAAACCAACTCAATTGTTGACTTTTTGCCGACTATGCTTTTGGGAAATGGACGTTAGACTAGACTAAACTGAAAATTGAAGAGAGCAGAATGGATATAAACAACGATTGTCTAAAAACACTTGCCTACTTTGTGTGCCACATTTTAAATCCAAATCTTATTGCTTGCACTTCTTTCAAAGATTATTGGAAGAATCCAAAAAGTTCAGACACCTCGCTTCCAGTTCTGGAATTGACATGGAACCCTGCAGCATTAGAAATGGGAATGTTGCGCCTACTTCATCAAATTCTACCAAAAAAGCCTATCACTGAAGCCTACAGCTTGAATAAATCCTCTGTGAATATATACAGTATATATAGATGGGTGGCTGAAGCAAAGCTGCTCTGCGCCCAGCTCGACTCTCCTTCAGGGGAAAATCTTCCTCTTTGGCCTGCCTGAGCAGAATAAACGACGGAGGAGCCCTTTTCTCATCACTGTCGCTTTCCATCAGAATTCTGCCCAAGTGCTACAGTACCGTCAGGCTCTCTACATTACATTTGTATTAAAGCAATGGCACTTGCATGGCATTAAATATACATACTGTAGCCGGCTGGTGAAGCCGATGGGAGCTTGTGCCTCATCCCAAGGTGGTCACGAAACGTGAGTCACAAAGTATAATTTCAGCTTAAGAGCCCAAGCTTCTGGACAAGCTCATCATTAAACTTTCCGTCAGGAGCTTACATTCTCCTCTGAAAGCTTTCTCTTCTAGCTCAGGCGCTTTCTGGCCAGGCCTCTCTTAAGGTACCTCTTAATGGAAAGACGACGAGGACATTACGCTTAGCTGGGGAAAACCTGGTACAAGATACAAGATTTGACGGCATATCTAGGATTTGACAGGGCTCAGCGTGCTAAATGGAATTTACTTATTGGCCGTGTGCATGATTTCCGCCAACTTTAGAGTCTTTGCTGAGTGGATCTGTGCTTATTGCAGAGCAGAGAGATGGCAAGAGGCAATTTAATGAGGATTTAAAGTCAGAGAAGGCTCCGGAAACATTTTTCACTTACTTGCCACCTCAGATGCATAGCACAAGTTTAATTATTAAAACTTCCTCTGCCTCAGTTCGGGGGTTATTTACATTTACTATGCCTTTAGAAATCGATCAGCAATACAGACAGTTGCCATGCGGTGGTCTAATCACCAAGATGGGAAAGAAAGGAAGGGGGGGGGGGGGGTTCAGTGAAACTATGGGATGGAGTTTTTGGCTGGCAGTAGTGCTACGTGCCACAGGGCTGAGTGCCTGTGCAAGAGACAAGAGGGGCATTGTCTCGGAGTTGGATAAACACTAGGCCCCAGATATGCAGATTACAGAAGGGTTCCCACAGCGACTGCCTGCGAATGGGAGGTGTTGAAGGGATGCTGGCCAGGAGAAGGAGAGAAAAGTGGGTGTAAACACAGCTTTATTCCCATGCCACGAGGAAAAAAAAAAAAAAAAACTCTTTGGTCAAAGGGACGGAATGGGTGTTCTTTTTTTTTTTTCTTTTTGTATAATCGGATACGAGGCAAGGAAATTGTATTTCTAGACTGCATTTTGGTTGGCTGGTGGCTGGTTTTGACGGATGAAAGTTGTTGCTATTGTGGTGTGTGCACAGGGAAAAAAAAAAAAAAAATGAAAAGCCAGGCCTCACATTTAATTTTCCCTGTTGATCTTCAAACACACACATCCAAGGCAGGATGCACAGCTCGCATTTTAACCACTGCTAAATGATTCCCTTGCAGATGAGGCTGTGATGCTTCACCACTAGTAAAGCAGGGGCTGATACCATCAGAGAGACAGAGACAGAAAGAGAGAGAGAGAGACAGAGAGAGAGAAGAGTTATAGAAGAAGAAAAATAGAGAGAGTACTATAAATAAGAGGTCTTTTATCACGTCTTTGAGCTGAAAACGCAAGGGCCTTCAGCTGAATGCTGGGAATGAGTCTAATTCAGAGGGAGCTGCAGGCCTTTTGGGTGTGTCTGAAGATAAACTCCAACAAAACAGCATTTAGATCCCATCTTTTGCAACCCCAAAAAAAAAAAGCTGGCTCTATCACCTTGATTTCCAAATTACTTGTGTATTCAGCCTTAGCATATCAAATAGATACAGGATCAAGGCAGGGTTATAAACATTCTTCCAAGGGCCAAGCTAGCCAGCAGTTACGCTGATGCTATATTATCAAAGTGAATTCGGGAACAGGCAGGAGACCAATAGGATTGCTATTATTATTACATTTTGTTTTGGGAGAACAAATATCTCAGTGTTTATGTGACTTGAATGCAGCAAAGACTGGGGCGCTGCCAAACTCCCCACCCCACCCCTCTCTCTCTCTCTCTCTCTCTCTCTCTCTCTCTCTCTCTCTCTCTCTTTCTCTCTCTCTCTCTCCCTCCCTCCCTACACAACTCTGTCCTCTGGAGGCAACAGACACCCAGGTATATTAGATAACGGACAAGCAGGAGACACCGTGGGGACTTTATCTAAAATAAATCCCCATTTGCATTCACAGAGGGGAGGGCGGGCGGCAGGGGGAGAGAGAGAAAAATAGGATGTAAAATATCACTAGACTGGGAAATTTAGCCCGGCTCTGACATTGTGTTGGGTGCTTCAGTCCCTTGTAATGTCTCCATGAATCGACTGAATTTTGCAATCCTTGCAAATTCCATGCCCCCCCCCCTTTCTTCCCAGGACTTTATTCATGTGCTATTGCACAGTTTATTACTCTCTGACCTTGACTTATTATAGTTTAAAAAGGCCTGGACATGCAGAATACACTATACACAGCATTTTCCTGCATTCAGTGTTGCTTTTAGTGCCTATGTGTGTATGTGTGTGGATGTGTGGGTGTATATCTATATATGAGTGCCTGTCTGTGCAGGCTTAGGTGTGTATGTGTGTGTGTGTGTGTGTGTGTGTGTGTGTGTGTGTGTGTGTGTTTTGTTTTTTTCATTTGATGAGTGTGCAGGTGTGCTCTTGTGAGTGTTTGTGTTTGCAAATGAATGCGCCACTTTTTCAGCCCACTATCAGAGGGTTTTGACTCGAGTCAAGTAAACACTGAGATAGATTTATTGTTCTTTTCAAAGCAAGGCCAATGGTTGGCTGACTCTGGGTTAGCATCAAGGAACCAGAGGAAATGAGCAGATGTGTTAGATAGATAGATAGATAGATTGGAAAAGCCAGATATCTGCCGACACCAGAACAGATCCAAGCCGGAACCGACGCAGAACAGGCGCCGCGTGGCCAGGAATTGCCAAATTATATGGCAATACAAGGCCTGGCGCCGATCTGTCCAGGAACCGCACCAAATAAGGGACAGATCCAGATCGGACCTGCCCTGAAATGGTACCAAATTGTGGAAAGTCCTGGTGCCGATCTGTCCAGGGAACATGCCAACAATAGGGCAAGATCCAGCACTGACCCACCCAGGCGCCATGCCAAATCCGGCACAGAACCTGGGTGGACCCTTTCGGAACGGTACCATTTGATGGCTTGAGCCAATGCCTAGGATCGTGCCAAATCAGGCATAGAACTTGGCAGGATCTGTTTCTACCACAGCATTATCTGGAAAGAGTCTGCAGGATGTTTTCTCTTTATTTATTTATATATTTATTTATTCTTTATTATATCAAACGTGCTGGACAGCATAGGAGGAATCAGCAGAAGACAGAGTTAGTCACTCTATACATAAAAAACATATGATGAATGTTACCGATGAACATGGAAGATGGGCGACAAAATGAATGAAAACTTTTTTTTTTTTTTTTGGTTTGTTTGTTTAGTTTAGTTTCTTTTTTTCTTTTCTCCTTTGTTTTTCTCTGTGTTGTGTTGTACTGTACTGTTTGTCGTCTTAAGAGAGTAAGAGTGGACGACAGCGCTGGAAGGGGAGGTTTATTTGCTAGATGTACTGCAGTTGCCCAGTGGCGGCGAGACCTTGCTGGGTCATGGATTTACAAAGCTCCCAGCAGTGGGGGAGTGCGTACCGCGCCACTGTTGATTTTCATACAAATCACAGTTCTCACACACAGCTCTATTTATTATGATTATTATTATTATTTTGGCTTTGCTATGTTTTTGTTTTGTTTAAGGATGGTTATTAGAAGCACAAGTGAAGCTGACAGTTAGAAAAGGCAAGGCATACACACACTTCTGACTCTCTTGCATGCCAGAAGGGAGGGGATCAAGAGGGGGTTGGGGGTAGATTTAAGGGGGTACAGGGGTACTGATATGGGGGGGTCGGGGGGGTTTACTCAGGGACAGTAAGGAGAGTATGGGGGAGGGTGGGGGGGTGGTTGTGGTTAGACAGGCAGGGCACAATCAGTTTTGCACGTACAGTACATATATCCTCAAGCAAGTCATGCATCGGTACAAGAGGCTCAAGCATCGGTGCACAAGCAATATCGGCCATGATCACAAGAGCATGCCAGTGCCAACATGAAACCTTCCCTTCCTACCCTCCCCTCCCCACACTCCCCTCCCACTCAACACCTCTTCAGAAAATGACATATCGAGAGAGGGAGAAAAAAAAAAAATAGCCTGAGGAATCCAATTTCTCTCCTTGTGATGCCAATAAAAATACAACTGACTGAGGTTTGGATCAGAGCTAGCTAAGTAGCTTTATGCTAGAGTTTCACAAAAAACTCTTGATTTTGATTTATCGAGAATGAAAACCTAATAATAATAATAAATGCCATCAAGCATTAAAAAAGCTACCCATAAGTCATTAAGAAAACTGATGGCAGTGTTTTCCAAATGTTATTAAAAACTGTAAATTATGGGCTTATGGGTTCTGGCTGTTGCATCTAACTGCCTGGCACGCTAAGAGAAGAGACCCACAAAAAAAGCAAGCAGTCTTCTATTGTTGCTGCTGCTGGTGTTGATTTTTTATTTATTTTTTTCCCCCTGCAAAAGCCCATCCTCATTAAATCCCGTTTCTGACAGCCCGGAGACCAATAAAAAACAAACCAACACAACAGAAAGACAGAAACGCAACCACAAACCCCTTTTCTTTTTTGGGATGAGCACCAACCAACATGGTATAGGCTTGTTTTATGAGCTGTTCATGGAATTGTGACACAGATGCCACTCTTTCAAAGACGGAAAAAAGAGTGTCCATTAACACAGAAATAGGGATGGGGCCGAGGCCGGGGTGCGTGTTGACAAATAGAGCGATAATATACAGTGCACTGCGGGGTGGGTGCCCTGTATACATGCTATGAAGTAGTACAAGACATGCTGCCGCATGTGAATGTACAACTATAACAAATAAAATGTGATGGGACACACTCAATTCTGATCATTCAAAATGTCAACCTTGTAGCCTAGCTGCCTAGTTTAACAAGGAAAAAAAAAAAAGAACCTGAATCTTACATGGCTACAAAAAGTATCTGTCGAGTTAAAAATAACTGTACCACAATTAGGATGCAATAGCAGTTACTCTGTACAGTCACAAGTCAGGAGAGGATAGGGAAAAAAGAGAGAGAAAGAAAAAAAAAAACAAGGCAATTGTGGGAAAGAAGAAATCCGAGCAGCTTAGCCCACTGGGCACGGCTAGCCATGGAAGCTAGAGGAGGACAAAGACGGGATTTGAATCCGCTGCTCATTTCATACTCTAGCACGTTTCTGCAGGCGAAACGAGACGTTTCACCAGAAAAAGGTGTAAAGACTAGAAATTAAAACCGGCAGCTAGATGACAGCAGGAGCTGACTATATATATTTGTAGTGTGTGCTATAAACTACATGTATGAACATAGAATTGAGAGGAGACTCAAGATGGTGCTGGTTGCTAAATGAATATTAAATGTTTGATCTCTACAAGAAAGGCAAATGACTAATGCTGGCTTTCGCTTAAGATTGTTTTGGCCCACTCTCCTCGCCAGCAGAGATTCTCCATAGCCAAGGTGTTTAAGGCTGAGAGAGATGGATTATAACATTTTCTTCTTTACAAGGGCATTCAATAATAATAAAAAAAATCCTTTAAAAAATAGCTGACTTCTCTTCCTGCTATTGTTCTCTGCACAGAATCTGGAGCAAGCTTTGAACACTCAAGTCCAAAATAAACAATCAAAGCTGCTTTAGCCAGATTAAATACTCGAAAACTCAAAAGGCTTTTCGCTGTTAACCAGGATAACACAACATCCCCCCTTTTAAATAGGCTAAGCATTGGCGGGTGGGGAGAAGCACTTATTGAAATTTGAACTTGTGTGTAAACAGGCATGATCTGCTAAGCTAGGGGAGCATTCCCATGTTTGGTCTTGGACCTCAGGAAAAGTGCCCTGCATTAACATGAAAGCATATTGGTGATCCACTGTTCAGCAGCCATATTGTGGAGAGACTGCTCATTTACCATAATAAACCCTGCAATACCATCAAAACAATGGATGTCTGAAAGGGGTGAGTGTTATAATCCTTGGTGGTCTGCAAAAAGGATTTAGCTTAATGCAAAAATTTAATAGGAAAACAAAACAAAACAAAAAAATTGTTGGGGGTTTTCCTCAGGCTGTGTGTGGGGGCTCTAAAGGACTCGTAACCATGGTGACCCCTAACCCTGACGCAGTGACACGAGAGCGCCCCCTATCAAAGTGAGGCACCAGACAATGAGGGTGATAGATACACACAGGTACTGATGTCAGACATCTGACACACATACATACAAACATACACACACACATACTGTACATCCAGGCACTCATGCAGAAGCAGAAGTCAGATGCAGTTGGAGGAATGGGGTGGGGTTTGGTGGTTCGGTGGGAACACTGAAATTAGTTTCAGAGGCAAGCAGCATCACCGGAGGACATGAAAGGAGTACATTGAAGGGACGGGGAAAGGAGAGGAGAGGAGAGGAGAGGAGAGGGCAGGGGTGCAGTTTTGGGATACTCAGGGGGAGTCAGTGCCCCTGGGTGTCATGAAAAGGAAGAGGGAGAGGGGGATCAAGGAGCAGGGAGAGCAAGAAGAAGAGGAGGAAGAGGAGGAGGAAGAGGAGGAGGAAGAGGCCCGGGACGAGCCAGTGGCATCCAGGCCAGATGGCGGCGCCACGCTCCAGTCAGCCAGACCTCCCCGCTCTAGTGTGAGGGAACTGAACTGGTGTAAAGAGTGAAAAGCAACCAACCTTCCCGTTGATCTGAGTGGTGGGTGAAGAGGATTTGGATTTTGGGGTTTGATTTGGTTTGGATTGGTGGTTTGGTTTTGGATGGCAGGGTGCAATGGAGGTGGTGAAGGAGGGGGGGGGGGGGGAGATAAACAAAACAAGAATGACAGGAGAAAAAAAGAAAAGATAAAGAAAGGGGTGGGTGGGGAGAAATAACGAAAGAAAACAAGGAAAGGGAGGTTGAGGAAGAGGAGGAGGAGGAGGAGGAGGAAGAAGACAAGGAGAAACAGAGAGAGTAAAACAGGCAAATATTCCGCTTATCCGTTTAAAAAAGAGAGTGAGGAGAAACAACATGGACAATGTAGAGAACATGGACAGACAGGTGACAGAACATGTTCATGTATGCATATGAATGACAGCCACATACTCCCATGAACACACACACACACAGCATATAGAATTGTACAACTTGAAAACATTGTTGCATGTGCTATACATTTCAGACAATGTCAAATATATATATGCAAATTTGTCACACAAAAGAAGCAAACACACACTGACACTTCTTTCACATTTTCTGTGACACACCACACACAGACAGACTCAAAACACACACACACACACACACACACACACACACACACACACACACACACACACACACACACACACACACACACACACACACAAGCAGCCCCTTTCTTTCTTTCTTTCTGCCCTATTGAGAAGCCCTTCAGACATGTTGTCTGGCCGGTGCCTCTGCATTAAGATGGCGTTAGGGACACTGGACTGCACTGACAAGCGGACTTCATTATACGCCCTAAGCAGACAGTGTCCAGTGTCCAGCCACTGCAACGGCCCACATTTATTCTGTCCATTGACTCCTTTGGAGCACAGGCACTGAGGAGAGGCCGGGTCTGGACATGAATACAAACAACCTTGGTGAATGTGAATTAGTCATACTCACGGCGTCAAATGCACGGACACGCACAAGTACAAATACACACACACACACACACACCCACACACACAGTGTGCATTCACATGGTGCACAGAGATGCACAAAGTTTCCCTCAAACACACTGTCACACACACACACACACAGATACTCCCTCTCTCTCTCTCTCTCTCTCTCTCTCTCTCTCTCTCTCTCTCTCTCTCTCTCTCTCTCTCTCTCTCTCTCTCACACACACAAAATGGCTTTTCAGCCATCCTTGAACAGATCCGTGCTCCCTTGACGTAGTGAAGTATTGTGTGTTCTCTGCCTCCTCATCCCGCTGTGCTTTTATGGCCAAACATTGTAAACACTAATTCAAAAGAGGGCTGCATTGCATGTATACTAACAACACTGCCTTTGGGCCCGTCATGTTTCTCTCTCTCTCTCTCTCTCTCTCTCTCTCTCTCTCTCTCTCTCTCTCTCTC
>JAODXP020000022.1:27073893-27078893 GCA_027497455.2 Sardinella longiceps | reverse complement strand
TGTGTGTGTGTGTGTGTGTGTGTGTGTGTGTGTGTGTGTGTGTGTGTGTGTGTGTGTGTGTGTGTGTGTGTGTGTGTGTGTGTGTGTGTGTGTGTGTGTGTGTGTGTGTGTGTGTGTGTGTGTGTGTGTGTGTGTGTGTGTGTGTGTGTGTGAAGCTTAGGCTAGGCTGAGACTAGGGCTCTGCTGCCGGTAGTGATGAATGCAGCTGGAGGTACAACAGGGCTAGCTGTCTTCTGGCTGACAGCCAAGCACACCTCAATGAAGCTACTAAGGCTGTTGTGTTTTTCCCATGCACATGATAAAGCTATTACCACACAATGGCTTGATTAACAATTGTGTGCATGTGTGTCTGTGCGTATTTGTGCCTGAGTATGTGCCTGTGTGTGTGTGTGTGTGTGTGTGTGTGTGTGTGTGTGTGTGTGTGTGTGTGTGTGTGTGTGTGTGTGTGTGCTCCTTTTCTCTCCCTCTTTTCTGGCACGCTACGGCCCATAAAGCCATGTAAGCTGGCTGAATAGAATTCCTTTTGTTAGGGCTGAGAAAAGTATGTGTTGTTGGTGGCTATCTAGACGTTTCCATGGTGGATGTTTTGCTCTGTTTTGTGTTTTTTTTTTTTCTTTTGGCTTGAGTAGGCCAAGCAGGTGTGGTGGCAAACGAAGGGTGGGAATCATTGGCTTAAATAGTACACTGCATTCAGCTGAGGAGCTGTGCATACACCATCTCTGAACACGCGGACTACTGAGTCATACAGTACGCTGGCTTTTGTGTAATTGTATTTTTCTATCACACTTGTACACATACTATATACTATCTCTCTCTCTCTCTCTCTCTCTCTCTCTCTCTGTGTGTGTGTGTGTGTGTGTGTGTGTGAGTGTTGGGGGGGGTGGGGATGGGGGGTTTGTGGTTCATGAGTGTGGAAGTAAGTAAGTGTGGTCGCGTGCAACGTTCCATGTTTTCCCTTAAGGCAAAGTATATCAATACACCAAGATCTTCCAAGTAAAACAGGCATCCGCGAAAACCAAATTATTCTTAACACAAGAAAACATAATGACATCACATATATAGATGTTTAACATTTACGGGAAAATGGTTTGACTGTGGGGAAATGAATTACTGTCTTCCATGCAAATGAGTGCGCCAGCTCCACACACAAATGCAATTCATTTCCTCAGTAGAAAAAAAATAAATAAATAAATAAAGGAAACGCTGCACCCTAAACGCTGAGGAGAGTTAATACTGTAAAAAGCCATGACATCAACACCAAATGGTGACAAATGCTGGAACAAATATGCACAAATGAATGAAATGGCAATAAATTAATATTAACGTGCAGACTTGCAACTGCTGTGGCTTAGGCCGATTTTACATAATATTCAGGTAAAATGAATGTGAGCGTTTTGAAGCAAGTCCATATCAACAACATCCATGCATAAATGCATGTGAAATAATGCACGGATATACTGATACCCTCCAAGGCTGATCCAGAGAAAACAAACACCTATAGATGTATAGTACTGTATATATGCACATAGTTTATGAGCTTGTCCGTCATAAATTAGTCATCATGCCTTTGGAGAGTTTAAGACTATGTTGTCTTAGTCATGTGTCTCGGCAATAAAACCTTTACATTCACAGACCTATGAAGGTGTTTGTTGCCATGCCAACATTAAAAACGAGGTGGGGGCGGGGGGATGGGGGGGTGGGGGATAAAACAGAGCTTCTGAGGATCTGATCTGAAGAGAAAGCTTTGAGGTTGCCTTTGAGAACCTGAGATGTGGCAGCTAATTGAAACTGTTAAGGCCAAAAACTCCGGCGGCTGTGGGCTTGAAAGGGCCGGAGGACGTTGATGACGATGGGAGAAAGAAAGAAAGACGCCTCGGTGTTGTTGTTATGCTGGTCCATCGCTTACATCCTGAGGACAGGATGAGGGAGAGAGAAAAAGAGAGGGAAGGAAAGAAAGAAAGAAAGAAAGAAAGAAAAAAAGAGAGGAGGGGGATTTCCAAAGCTCCCCTCTTCACAAGACAGCAGGTATCCAGGTGTCTTCTTCCAGCCACCCCCCACCCCCACCCACCCACCACACACACACACCCTTCTCTGACTGTCTGTCTCCACCACAAGACTCCACATGTCTGTCTGTCTTTTTCTTACTTTCCTCTCTCTCTCTCTTGCTCTCTCTCGCTCTCTCTCTCTCTCTGCTTCACGCAAAACAAGTGGGCCGAAACTACGGCTGACCCCATGCTCAACTCTGGCACGTCAATCCCTCACCTCCCCCCCCACCCCCCCACCCCCCCATCCCACCCTTTCCACCATTCCAACACCCCCTCCCCATCCACCCTCCCACCCCCCAAAGCCGCTCCTGGCTGCCCCGAGACAAGGTGAGGCAGCCAGCCGCCGTGGCAGTGCTGCAGAAGGATTAATTACACAGGCTTCAAAAACACTTAGCCGAGTCAGAGGCGGGTCACTGGGAATTAATGTGAACAAACAGCTTCGCCCCAAACAAGCCCCAAAAACAGCAGCCCAGGGAGGAATTAAGGGGGAGGGAGGAATTACGAGAGAGGGAACAGCTATAGGCGTGTTTGACTCGACTTGACCTTATAGCAGAATCTATCTGACTGATCAGATCTGCCAGAGGGGCTACAGGACTCACGGCTCACCTCTACATGTATCTGCGAAGGAGAGATATCAACAAATTTTTGTTTGCCATTAAATGCAGCTTGAACTGCCTTCATATTCATGAAAATAATCAGGTTTACTGAAATAAATGTTATGATTTGAAGTTTGAAGCATGATCACAACACAGCATTAAACAACAGAGCTAGACTATTTGTGTCAGAAATCATAGTATTCCTTAAGTTTTAGAAAATGTGTGTGCATGAAAGCACAGAGAGAAATGCGCCATCAAGCCCATCGTCACGGAGGTGGTTCCACGCTGGAGCTGTAGGAAACAGCAAGCAATCCTGCTCCTGCGATATCTTCAGGCCATGTGACATGAACTGTGGAGTTGAACTGTGGGAGAAACGCCTCCTATTCTGCTCATCATTGACAGCATGTGAAACATCACGCAAAAATGTACCACGTGTAGCGCAGTGCTCAATGCACAGCGCTATACAGGCTGCCTGGTCATGAACACGCCTTACGCTTCTGGGTGGGGAGGGGGACGGTGTGGGGGTGTCTTACCTCGCACATAGAGATTGGCTGGGGCCGAGTAGCGAGTTCCTGCGCTGTTCATGGCCACACACTCGTACTTGCCCTGATCCGACTCCTCGCTGTTCTCGATCTGCAACGCTCCTGTGGAAGAGATGGACATCACGTTATGCTCTGGCGACGCTCAGCGCAGTGAGTGTGTGTGTGTGCGTGCGGCCTGCACAGACATGGAGCCTAGCACGTAGGCAAGCGCACACGCAGGCACACACACAGACACACTCAACAAAGTTTTAACATGCACAACAAATCACAGGAAAGAACTTCCAGTAACCACAGAAGCTCTAGGAGGGGCTCTCCTGTACCGACGCCAAGAGAAGATCACTAGAATCTACTTCAGAGACAATCTCCCAAAGCCAGCTACACGGCGAGAAGGAGCCCATTACAACTGGGGGAACAATACATTTGAGGTGCATTTGCTGATACCGCACAAAACATGATGGGAACCTTAGGTAAGAGCTTCTAACTCCCATTTGTCTTCTTTGGAAGCTGAATAAGTGCTGTTTTTCTATTTTTTTCCCTCCCCTTTTCACAAACGCTGTCAGCATCCAACAATACAGAAGCTGCTGCAGCTCTGGCTTACGTTATAGCCTGTTATAAATTGAACAATATTTCACTTCGTTGTGGAGTTTTTTTTTTTTAAAAATAGAAATAAAAATAACAATAATAAAAAAATGAAACAAACAAGCAAAACAAAATGGACATGCCTTTCTTGTTTAAGAAATAACTCTCGAAAAACCCTTTCTTTTTATCTTTCTATATTTCTATATTCTGTCTATATGACTAAAGATTGCTTGTGTTTGCTTTGCAGCTGGGTATCTGGAAGCCTCGCTCTGTTACAGACCAAGACGAAGAATCACACTCCTTTTTTTCCCTTCCAAATCATTGCGCTAGCATCCACCCTGGATATGGATTTTTGTCTGGACACCGAACAAAGGCGCATCGGCTATTTCTTTCTCTCTCTCCCTCCCTCCCTCACTCTCTCTTTTCCTTCCAATTTACAGGGCACCCCGACAAAGCCAGCGCCATTAGTGCCCGGCACTGGCGTATAGGATAGGGCAGGCCAGGGAAAGGCAGCCTGACAGCTCTCTGACGCGACGGCAGAAATGAAAATCCGATAGCTCCCGCAGCTGGATCATGGGTGAACATTAGCCTCGGATGCCAATGTCGAGGCAGATAAACTGGCCACAAATCACCAATCAATTCTGCCATTGTTCCCCCGCTATGGGCTCTCACTACCCGCCTGTCAATGCGCCATTCATCAAATGGGGGCTGAAACTAATGAGAGCTTAAGAAACCGGCTACATTTACCTGTGTACAGACTGGCACTTTCCTGGCAGTAGTTTGCAAAGCTAATCTCTACAATAAAGAGGAGAACCCCCCCGCACCTCCCAAACACCACCCTTTTCACAACACTTACCTTCGGTATTTATTTTTGCTCAAAGTTCAAAGACATTGATCACAAACTGAATAGACACCACACTAATACACACACAATTATACTACATTATTGTGTGCAAGTGTACTTTTAACACAGAGTGGTTGAACATTTAATACTAAAAGTGTTTGTTGTTGTTTCTGGTCACACACACAAAATATTGTTGACCAGCTTTAACATGAAAGGTATCATGCATTTTAGGAGTGGAAGCACATAGAAATAAAATGAAAACTTTTGCAATATATTTCAGAAGTGCTCCTGAAATGCATTATGTATGAATGTTACACCATGAAGAATGCTGACCAACATCAAAATTAAAGACATAAATTATGAGTGCATGATATCATGGTACCTATCATTATTT
>JAODXP020000022.1:27058893-27068893 GCA_027497455.2 Sardinella longiceps | reverse complement strand
CCTCCACCACCTCCCTAGCCCGCAACCCTCTCTCTCTCTTTGGGAGAATATAAAAGAATCAGTCTGTTGATGGCAGAAAACATCTTTGGCAGCTATTGTGTGAACTCATCCAAGCCTTTGTCCTTGAAGCCCCCTCAAAAAAACGCTCTAGAAATGGGCATATGGTCGCATTGTCAATGATTTAGCCGCAATTATACAGAGAAAAACGAATCATATGGGCACCCCAATGCTCGAGTGACAAATATGACTCTGAGTAGGTGTGTGTGTGAGCGTGAGCGAAAGAGTGTGTGTGTGTGTCTGTGTGTGTGTGTACTGTTCAATCTCTGTCACAATAGGCAGCTACTTGGTGAATAAAACACTGTTTTGTATACCCTTCGGGAGCCCATTTCAGCTGTTTATCACTGGTGCTTTTTGAATTATTAATCAGTGCCCTTCTTTTGAGTCTACAAGTACCTCAATCAAGTAAGCTGCATGTGGCAAGTTGTAAACTTTTTAATGGATGTAGTGGGACTTTAAATATATTGATGTTTTTCCTTTGCCGTACTTTTCTTACTTTGAATCCAGACACAAAGGCAACCTAGTATTTACAGGATTATACAGCATCCCTGTGTGTGTGTGTGTGTGTGTGTGTGTGTGTGTGTGTGTGTGTGTGTGTGTGTGTGTGTGTGTGTGTGTCTATGCTTCTGGGCCCAGGATTATACAGTATCCCTGTGTGTGTGTGTGTGTGTGTGTGCGTGTGTTTGTGTCTATGCTTCTGGGCCCAGGTGCCCATTGGACATCGTTGGCTTTACCTGAGCGGAGTTGTTTGATGCGCCCGTTGCTCCCGGTGATGTCTACGGGCAGGAAGTCTTTGAACCAGGAGATCTCCGGGTCGGGGTTTCCGCTGGCGGCGCACAGCATGGTGGCCGTGCGTGTCTTCTCCACCACCTTCAGCTGGGGGCCCATGTCAATGGTGGGAAAGCCGGCTGGAACCTGGTCCTCTGCAAGAAACAGAAAAAGAAAACACAACAGGGTGAGTGTGTGAGTGGGTGAGTGGGAAAGGAGAAGGGTGTGTGTGTTTGTGAGTGTGTGTTTTAAAAGAGCGGCGCACGGGAGAGGAGAGTAGAGAGGTACAGAGTGGAGTGTGTGTGTGTGTGTGTGCGTGTGTGCACATATGTGTGTGTAGAGTGGAGTGTGTGAAAGTGTGTTTGTTCATGAGTGTGTGTGTGTTTGTGTGTGGGAGAGGAGAGGGGTACAGAATGGAGTGTGTGTGTGTGTGTGTGTGTGTGTGTGTGTGTGTGTGTGTGTGTGTGTGTGTGTGTGTGTGTGTGTGAGGAAGGGGGAGCAGAGTGGAGGGTTAGTGAGGCTCAGTGTTTCACATGGACAGGGACAGCTGGATCGACTGGGCACTGAGTAAGACATCAGTCAAGCAATGGATGCTTTCACAGGACCTGACCCCTACACCCCTGTTCCCACACACACACACACACACACACACACACACACACACACACACACACACACACACACACACACACACACACACTCGGACACATGATACCACCCTGAGGTTCTATTTTTTTCCTCTCTCTTCCGTCTTTGTACTGTGAATTTCATTTGTTCTCTGCTGCGCCCATGCCATGCCACGGCGAGCGACTGAGCGAGCGAGAGACAGAACAGAAAAGGTGGTCCCCTTTTTAAGGGTGTGAAATCCTGTCGTAATGTAAATATCGCTGGGCCGGGGTGTGACTAATCCTCCTATGGTATTTCTCGTCACGGATCTGCGCCAGCAAGCGTGAGGGCAGGAGCGGCAATTTCTCTCTCTCTCTCTCTCTGCTGCTGTGAACGAGTGAGCAAGAGAGAGAGAGAGAGAGAGAGCGAGAGAGAGAAGAAAGAGAGAGAGCGAGTGAATGAGAGAGAGAGAGAGAGAGAGCTATAAAGCCAGTCCCCTCTTCTCCTGCTTAGATAATCTGAAAAGGCTAAGTGTGGTCAAATGCCAGCTCTGCCAAATTAAGACTGAAACATGTAAAAAAAAAAAAATATCAATGTCCCAGAATTCCATTTCATGCACTCTCAATGCTCTACCTTCCCCCCAAAACACACACAGACACACACACACACACACACACACACACACACACACACACACACACACACACACAAAGATATCACCCCAAACACACACACACACACACAAACCTCTACCACTGTCATCCCCCTAGGTGAAAGATCGAAAATAGAAGACAGACGGAATTGTGGAGATGAAGGTATTGCCCTATGAGGGAGGGAGAGAGAGAGAGAAAGAGAGAGAGAGACGGAGAGAGAAAGAGAGAGAGAGAGAGAGAAAGAGAAAATTGAGGCCAAGAAGCAACTAGGTGGAAAGTGGTTTAATTCACAGAGAGAATAAGGAGACCCGAGACAGTGTTCCCAACCCATCAGACGAAATTAAACAGCCCTAAAGTAAGATGGTGTAACAAAAGCTACTTAAAGTGCAAATAGGGTTTTAAAAAAAATCCCCCACAGTAAATTAATTCTTTAGTGTTTTTTAGAGTAAAAAATTTAAAAACAATCCGCATTTTAAAATTTTGTGCATACTACAATATGAAAAAATATTATAAAATATATAAAATATTAGGCCACACTTTGGGATTTCCTTCTCCGCGAATGAGATAATAAGCACTGATGCGCTCCGACTGATCTCCAGCCTTGATTATTACAAAGGGGGAAATAAATATATATATTTATATATAAATAAATAGAAGACGAAACAGCAAAGGAAGGCACCAGCTTTGGCCTGTGATATATTCAGAGTTTCCAGTGGGAACTGAGTAGGTTGTGGCAAAAGAAAAATACAGTGTGAGACTGGGAAACCCTCTAATAAAGAGCTTTAAAGCCATGCCTTTGAGAGAGAGAGAGAGAGAGAGAGAGAGAGAGAGAGAGAGAGAGAGAGAGAGAGAGAGAGAGAGAGAGAGAGAGAGAGAGAGAGAGAGAGAGAGAGAGAGAGAGAGAGAGAGAGAAAGGAGGTTCCCACTGCGCGGGGCACAAATGAACTCAGGAGGGGACTCGTGGGAGAGGCGGGTCTGATCCGGAGTTCTGGCCCGGGCGAGGAAAATACCTGCGCGCTTTTGAAAAGCCTCTGCCCTGGATCCAGATCAAGCTGGAACAGCCTGTTCATCTCTCTCACACTCACACACACACACACACGCACAAGCTCTCTCTCCCTTTCTCGCTGCAAGAGCGATGGCTCTCCTCACCTTTTGTTGTTGTTTCAGCTTGAAACTAAGGACAACCATTGTCAAGGGAAGGAGAAGTGTGGTAAGTGGTTGGGGTGGGGGAGTGTGTGTGTGTGTGTGTGTGTGTGTGTGTGTGTGTGTGTGTGTGTGTGTGTGTGTGTGTGTGTGTGTGTGTGTGTGTGTGTGTGTGTGTGTGGCAGGGACTCCACAAGGAAGGCAGGCAGGCAGGCATGCATGCTGGCAGACAGCGTCCTCTTTACAGGGTAAAAGTCTTTAGTGTACTTAGTTTGGGGATGGAGACAGGCTGAGATGTTGTAATGGTGCCCACTGGGACCTCCGCAAACTCGTGCTCGCACACACACACACACACACACACACACACACACACACACACACACACAGACACACACACACGTTGTAGTCATGAGACAGACGAGTGTGTGCTGGGGATCAAAACAACCCCAAGTGAGGCCATGCCAGCAGAGAACAGCAGAGAAGAGAGAGAGAGAAAGAGCGAGGGAGGGAGAACAGAAAAGCGAGAGAGAGAGAGAGAGAGAGAGAGAGAGAGAGAGAGAGAGAGAGAGAGAGAGAGAGAGAGAGAGAGAGAGAGAGAGAGAATGAAAAGGAAAAATGTGATAATTGGACTGACAACACCATTCCCACCGCAGTGGACCCTAGTTTGCCAAACTCATTTGGAGCCCACTCCAGTGCAGCACACAGCAAGAGAACAGCTGAGAACCACGAGTAGTTATGCGTAAATATAACAGTACATAAACCTGTCTGCAGGAGAATCCACTATCATTAGCATTCAAAAAACCTCAATTACTTAGATGGATCTTAAGTATATATTATTATGGGGGAAAGTGATTTTTTTTTTTTCATACAGTGACTTTCAAGAAGGCAGCAAAGGTTGAAATATTCTAAAATATTTAAATGGAACTGCCACTGAACATACTGCTTTAAAAAAAAAAAAAAAGTAAAAAGAGGTATCTTGGGTTGGCATTAAAATATTTTAAATCTGAAAACCTTGAAGATTCATTAAAAGTGTAAGTTGAAAGTTGAGAGGAGCCGTGGAAAGAGGGACAGAGAGAGAGAGAGAGGGAGAGAGAGAGAGAGTGAGAAAAAAAAGAAGGAAACAGAGAGACGGTGAGCGAAAGAGAGAAAGAGACAGGAGGAGTGAGGAGGAACTTTTCTTAGCCCATTTTCCCCTCACTGCAAATGAGAGTGGGTGAGTTACAGAACCCATTTGCGGGGAAGCGGGTAGGTGTCACTCTCCCAAGGGGGCTTTCAAAGGCAGCCCAACCAATCCCTTCTGGAAGCCCTTTGTTGGCGGTGATGAGCGAAGAAAACATGTCATATCTCTGTTTGCTAAAGTGCAGAGGAGGCTGGGAGGGAGAGAGGAGAGAGAATGAGAGAGCAAGAGTATGAGAGAGAGAGAGAGAGAGAGAGAGAGAGAGAGAGAGAGAGAGAGAGAGAGAGAGAGAGAGAGAGAGAGAGGGTGAGAGAAAAAGAGAGAGAAAAACTCTCAGGCCCAACTGAAAACCAACACCCTACCATTCCCTCTAAGATGACGTGATGATAGTTAACCACGACTAGAGTTTCATTAGCGGTTTCTTCCCACAACAATGCTGTCCAGCTCCCTACCCTTTTTGATTGTTTTTGTTTTGCTTTTTCCTTGTTGTTTTTTCACCTGTCTCATGACGACTATGTGAGTTCCAGCTCTCACGATGAACACTGCATTCAAATAATAACCATCGCATACCCACGTTTCTGTTGGAAAGAATTTTTGGTTCACTAACAGGGGAATTACGTGTGTGTGTGTGTGTGTGTGTGTGTGTGTGTGTGTGTGTGTGTGTGTGTGTGTGTGTGTGTGTGTGTGCGTGCGCAGTGGGGTGGTATTGGATGGAATGACTGAGAGAAAAACAACAGCACCGTATCCAATGGCCTTTGGTGGAATTCGTGCAATGGGGGATTACTTTCCCACCTTGCTAATCCCCCACATACAATGAGCGGCGGTATAGTAACACAGTTGACGGGCCGTCACTCTGGAGGTATTTGCGTTGAGAAAAACGACAGCGCACCAACATGTCCCGTCTGTCTGCTCCCGTCATTCCTGCCTGCTAGCGTGCCATTTAAGAGCAATGTGTGCGTGTGTGTGTGTGAGAGTATGCACTTTGTATGCGTGTGTGAGAGTGAGTGAGTGAATGAGTGAGTGACTGAGTGTGTGTGTGTGTGCATATATGTGTGTGTGTGTGTATGTGTGTGTGTGTGTGTGTGTGTGTGTGTGTGTGTGTGTGATATACAAAAGGAGTTCCAGGCAGCCCCAAATCCTTGCAGGAGAGTCAGGGAACTGCAGCATTCGATTCAGCCTATGTTGAGTCTAAGTCTGTCTTGCCGACGTGCCTGCCTGTCCTGTCAGTAAAATCAAATGCCCTGGCTTCTCTGGCATTCTCTTTCATCTGCTGGAGTACGAAACTCACTTTACTGCGGGAGAGATGTGTGCGTTCCACAATTTTTTATGACGGTGGTGCAAACTTAATGAAAATTTGACAGCTAAGCCTGAGCAGCTTGGGAAAGAAAGAAAGAAAGAAACGCGTTCTCATTCTCAATGCATTGTTCAGGTAGACCACAGGGTACCTTATACCGTACTGGCCCAAATATAAGACGATCCTGAATTTGAGATGCCAACCATTCCAAAGATCAAATTTTGCCTTTTGAGGAAAAGTATCTTATTTGAAAATGCTGGTGAAAACTAATTGGAAAACATTTTAAAATTCAGCTAACTGTTAACTGTTAAAAATGTGCAACAATGGGCATTGGCTGTATGACTTGGGAGAGCTACAACCTAAGGGGAGGGTTGGCCATAATCAAACATAACATTGTCTCGCTTTTGTCATGTAATTACCACTGCACAGTAGCCTAATTGATTTTCAAACTTTCTTAGTAATAACAACAGGTGTTGGCATGCAGAAAAACACGTTTGGTATTTGATCGCCATTACTTAACTTAGCGAGGGTGTTTGAATGAATGTGCCTTAGTTTGACCATAAGCTACTACTGAAAAGACAGATACTCCTCAAAGTCTACGCAGGCGCTGGACTTGGTTACACAGTGACTGGACCACAGTTATCCCAGAGTATGTGCTTGAGCCTGAATTTCTGGGTGTTGCGTGTATCATTGTGTGTTGAGTCTCAGTGTGTGTGTATATGCGTGCATATGTGTGTGTGTGTGTGTGTGTGTGTGTGTGTATGTGTGTGTGTATATATATGTGTGTGTGCATGTGTGTTTTTGGCACTTTGGCCAACAGCTTGTAACAGAGGCTTAATGAAGAGAGTCGAGTGTCGAGTGTGTGAGGAGTCTCTCTCGCCCTCCCACCGCCTGACCTCAATGTCACAGCTCGCCGTGGCGACGTGATGCTCAGGGCATGTGGCACTGACACACACACACACACACACACACACACACACACACACACACACACACACACACACACACACACACACACACACACACACACACACACACACACACACACACACACACACTACACACACACACACACACACACACACACACACACACACACACACACACACATACTGGTGTTATTGTTCTCGGGGCATGGCCGTGACAAGGTGTTTGGCTCCAACTGTGCCACACATTCCAGCTGTAATTTAGAAGTCGCCTTGTAAGACTGTGGTGGAAACCTAATAAGCCGGGATAAAAGCTGCAGGAGGGAGGAGAACTGTGTGTGTGTGTGTGGGAGTGTGTGTGTGTGTGTGTGTGTGTGTGTGTGTGTGTGTGTGTGTGTGTGTGTGTGTGTGTGTGCTATGCGTGTGTGTGTCTATGCGTGTGTGTGTCTATGCGTGTGTGTGTGTGTGTGTGTGTCTGTGTCCTATGGCTGCAACACTGAAGTCATCAGTGTAGTTACACTTGGGTCCAGATGACAGGTGTTCAGTGGAAGCACCTACAGTATAAATGCAGTGCTTTTGAGTGATCTGCTAAGTTTTTCCGGGGGCAAGCTGTCTACCCTGGCTTCTTCTATTTTACACGTATGTGGTTGTTTATTTACTGTCTGTCTGTCTGTGTGTGTGTGTGTGTGTGTGTGTGTGTGTGTGTGTGTGTGTGTGTGTGTGTGTGTGTGTGTGTGTGTGTGTGTGTGTGTGTGTGTGTGTATGTGTGTGTTCTTGCCTTTTCCCTTTTTGCTTCTTTCATGCAGTGTGAAGGCTTTCAGAGCTTTCAGGGCACAGTACTTGAGCAAATAATAAAAATGTCCTGTGTCAAACAACAGCCTCTTGGCACTGGCAGTCAAAGGACTTCAAAGAAAAGCCTTTTTTCTACTTCTTCTGTCTTTGCTTTGAAAAACAGAGGTGGCACACAGACACAGACACACACACACACACGTATACAAAAAATAAAAAAATAAGACAAATAAAAAAGAAATAAACTGGCAACAGTGCAATCATGTCAGATGGGCACTTGAACCCCTCTTAGAGCTGTTTGTGTAAACCACAGGACAATGGGCTCCATTACTGGCCTCTGCTGTGAGTCTAGTGCTAAGGATTGATGGCAGCTCCTCTATGCTCTGGAGCTAACCTTTGAAGGGAACGCAAGCCAGAGAGTGGTGACGATTTTGCACTGCGAAATGGGAAATCCAAGTAATTCATCGCAAATCCTTGTTTTGTTTTTTTTTGTTTGTTTGTTTGTTTATTTTATTATTTTTTCCCCAAAATTAGTTTGCCAATTTGGAGCTTTGGAGAATATTCGTAGGCTAGCTCACTCATTTTTTGAATGGACTTTCATCATTTTTATTCCAAATGAAAAAAAAAAAAAAAAAAAAAACAGTACATGACAGTACACCACCTAGATTGAGTTTGCCTTTAAATAATCCTGAAGCATTTGCCAACAGAATACAGTATATACTGTAGGCTTAAAGCTTACTGTATGGAGATGGCACGCAGCATGCATGGAAGAACAGAACTTCAAGCAGACAGGCATTGTGCTGAAGCACAAAAGCTGCAGAGAACACATGTGCCAGTGTGCATGATCTCATTTGTTAACATGCAATTTAAACGAGAACAGACTAAAATAAAATGTGTCTGCACCGTGAATGCACAGATTTTGATGTGAATCAAGCGTTACGCTTCAGCTCAACGCCCCTTTCTTCTCGCGACAAATTCACTTAATGCAGAATGGATGTACAATACAGTACATACTAGGCCCTTGCCTTTCTGCTTTCTCAAGTTCACGAGACACCCCTCCACCCCCCATCCCTCCCCAACCCAACCCCTCATTCCAACCCCCAACCCTTGCAGATTTACACATCTAAACTTTCCATAGCATACAGACTGACAGGTCAGCCTCAGGAATTCAGGTGCATATCAATTACGGCTCTGGACTTTCCCATGGAAATAGCTACAGTGAGGAAATATTCGGGACATGAACTGATGGCAAAAAAAAAAAAAAAAGTGGGACAGGCAATGAAAGTGTTTCCCTTCCCACAAAGCTATGATTTAAAAAGAGTGTGTAGGGACAGCCTTGACCAGCGTTCTCCCTCTCTTCACAGAAAAGCCAAATAAATCTGCAATATTCATATTATGCAAGCGAGTCATGAAGAGGCTAAACCTAACCCAAACGATACTGCTGTAGCGAGCGCTGACGCAAAGCCAGCTGCCATCGTCGAGAGAGAAAGAGAGAGAGAGAGAGAGAGAGAGAGAGAGAGAGAGAGAGAGAGAGAGAGAGAGAGAGAGAGAGAGAGAGAGAGAGAGAGAGAGAGAGAGCAGAAGGGAGTTCAGAGAGGGTCCTCGCATGCTGCTTAATGGCATTTTCCCTGGCACTTAAGTGTAGTTTTTATTCTGGCAGGTTGTCTGTGTCCATTCCACTTATCAAGCGGCACAGGGCAGCTCGCAGGGGAGCAAGGGCCAGCTTCTGGTGCAGCGTTCAGTCCAAGCTTTTCACCTCTGGCAAATCAGGGCTTTAATTAATGCCAATCCAGATGGCAGCACATGACGCTGGCATGGGGCTTTTTGGGGTCCACATCTGGCACAGATGCGGCTGACATCCGGACCGAGCCGGGTCAGAACTGAACCACGATTAGCAGCTGGGACAGCTGGGACATGTGGTGCAGTTTTTTGTTTTTTTTTTTGTCAGTGACAAAAAAGAACTGTCAGAAGGGAAACCTCACCTATTCCATTGACATTTGCTCTACACTTCTATGCCCCCCACCCCCCTCCCATCTCACACACACACACACACACACACACACACACACACACACACACACACCCCTCTTTAATCAAGGAGATGCCAAAACACCTCAGAGGGAACTGTCTGAGCTTAATAAGATCTTCCACCCCGGCAAATTAAAAGGGCCACACAGTGTTTGTGTCAGAGGAGGCCAGTGGGACACTGCCAAAGGCTGATAGGCATTGAAACAAAGACACAGGGTGACCAAAAAAAGAAGCCAATGACAAAAAAGACACCACTGACAGGATATGGAAGTGAGGACACTTCCCAATTAACAGGGGAACAGCTCTGCAAACTAGGCTACATTTCCACCATACACTTGTAAAGAACCCAGAGGGAAAATAAATAAATAAATAAATAAATATATTAATTGGATACTGTGGTCATTAAGTATACCACTTAATGCTGATGCTTTCTTTGTGTTTTTTTTTCCATTGGTTTTCTTTTATTTTCTTAGTCCATTCCAATTGCAAACACACTGAGTAAGATTAAGATTAATTTCTGTTTTATTGTATGAAGACTGAGAGATCTCCTTGCAGTGCT
>JAODXP020000022.1:27016393-27026393 GCA_027497455.2 Sardinella longiceps | reverse complement strand
GGGCATTAACACACACACACACACACACACACACACACACACACACACACACACACACACACACACACACACAAACACAAATACCACTTGCATTCATTGCGAAACAAGTTTGTTTACCTCGAGTTAAGGCTTAATGCACCTTTGCCCACGGCTGGGACTCTGTTATGATTTGTTTGCCTAAGAGGGACCAGGGTTTGTGTCTCTCTCTGTGTGTGTGTGTGTGTGTGTGTGTGTGTGTGTGTGTGTGTGTGTGTGTGTGTGTGAGAGAGAGAGAGGTGAGAGTGTGTATACATCGCTTTTCGTTTTGTTTAAAAGAACATGTTCAATTTTTGGAGAATTGTCACATTAGGGAAAGAGTGAAACTGAAAGGCAAAAAAAAAAAAAAAAAAAAACTTGGTGAGCAAGCAAGCAGAGGGGGGTGAGATAGAGAGTGAAGAGTAGAGAGACTAAACGAAAAAAAAAAACAGATGGAGCGAGAGAGCAAGGGAATGAGAGGGGAAGGAAGAGGAAGAGAGCGAGAGAAAGAGAAAGCAAAGGAGAAAGAGAGGGATGGAGAGAGGGCGAGGGTGAGAGAATGAGAGGGGGAGAGGAATGGAGAGAGAGAGAGGGATATAGAGGGAGAAAGAGAAAAAGGAGAGAGGGAGAAAAATGGACAGAGAGAGAGAGTGTGAAAGCAGAGGTAATGATGTGCTTGTGTCTGTTTCTCTCTCTACACTTCTCTATTCTTTCCACACCAGGAGGCTGCCCTCTCAGGCCCAACGCTCAGCTTGAGTTTCTGCCGACTCAGAGTGATGTAATGGCACTGGTAATGGTGCTGGTACCACTGCTACCACCGTCTCTCTCTCTCCCTCTCTCTTTCTGTCTGTCACTCTCCCACTCTCGCTTTCTCTCTCTCTCTCTCTCTCTCTCGCTCTCTCTCTCTCTCTGTCTGTCACTCTCCCACTCTCGCTCTCTCTCTCTCTCGCTCTCTCTCGCTCTCTCTCTCTTTCTTTCTGTCACTCTCCCACTCTCTCTCTCTGTCTCTCTCTCTCTCTCTCTCTCTCTCTCTCTCTCTCTCTCTCTCTCTCTCTCTCTCTCTCTCCATCCTTTTCTCTCTCTCCCTGTAATGAAAGGATGTTGCATTCCAGACAAGCTCCTGGCTAGAGGCTTTTACACCTGATGTGGTTGGTCTGTGGTTTGTGGCTACACTGCACATTGTGCTCGCGAGAAAGCAGGTATATTATTATGGCAAGGTAAGGCACAGCGTGTGGGTGTTTAGGTGTGTGTGTGTGTGTGTGTGTGTGTGTGTGTGTGTGTGTGTGTGTGTGTGTGTGTGTGTGTGTGTGTGTGTGTGTGTGTGTGTGTGTGTGATAAAAGCTTAGAGTGAGTAGGGTGACTCATGGTCATGGAGCAGTGTGTAGAGGCCAACTGTGGAACCTAAATGAAGCAAGTGAGTTCTAGAATTTGATACCCTTTCGAGGGATATCCAATCACAACTCAGTGTGCCAAAGAGCTTAAACTAAAGAGGAAAAAAAAAAAGAGAGAGAAAAAAAAAACAGATAAGGATTTATTGTTTGTCTTGTCAAAAAAAAGAAAAAAGAAAAACCTGGCGCCATGTGTAATAAATAGAGGATAATGAGAGATCCCTATCTGCATTATAACATTTGGCTCTCGTCTGCCAGAGAACTTAACACACTGGAACAGGCGACAGTCAAGCAGAGAGACTTCTTTAACAATGCGTTCTTTAAATCCCTCACGATATCCGCCGCGTCCTGGAGAGAGGCGGATTCTCTCGACTGCACGCCAAAGCGGAATAAACAAATACACACCCCAGGGACGCTATCTACGGATCGTTAGCGATGAAGGGCCCCTACTGTTGCTAAGTTTGTGCTTTGTTTTAAATAAGCTCAGTCATAGGGGCAGCAATCGCAGCGAATGCATCATGTCATCGTGAGCTAAATATAGGGAGGAGGAGGAGGCGCACGGTGGGGAAACTGTTTCGCTGAAAGCACACGTGCACGGGGTCTGGGTGACTCAGCGTACCGCCTGTCGATCTGCATGTCCGCCTAACCGCCCATTTTCTCTCTCGCCCACCCGCCCATCCGCCTGCCCGCTCGAGTACGGATCAGTCAGAGTGGTCATCTGAGGTCTGTTGCTGTAAGGGTGACAAGCTTGTTCTGACGTCCTCTGTTCCTGTTCCGCTGTTCTGAGATGCAGGTCATTTCCGTCAGCGAAGGACCTTGGTGGCAACTACTACACGATACTCTCTTACAGTCCGACACATGATGCACACAAACACACACACATACTCACACACACACATGCGCAATCCTATCCCAATGCATGATGCGCGCACACACACACACACACAATCCTTTCCCAATGTATGATGTGCCCACCTCACACCTTCACACACACACACACACACACACACACACACACACACACACACACACACACACACACACACACACACACACACACAATCCTTTCCCAATGCATGATGCGCGCGCGCGTACACACACACACACTCTTTTCCCATCTGCTGTGACGTCAGAGCTCTAGTGGAAGGACACAGTAGGGAAAGGTTAGGGGGTCAGGTCGTTATTCATTTATTTCCTGGGGCGAGCTCGTGGTTGGCTGACCTCTCGGACCAGCGCCAGAAGAGTCTGACATTTCAGATGAAGAAGCAACTTCCCCCCTACCACCACCACCACCACCATCACCACCCTGGTCCCAGCAGCAATTCTACTGTAACGCTTATTTTGATTGACAGCTGAATCTTTTTTTTTTTTCTGGCTCAAGTCATAAATGACACAGACTTGTTGATTTTTATTTTTTTTTCCCCCACGCTTGTTTTGCTTTTTGTTTCCGCAAGGTTATTTTCTAACTCGGGTCTTTTCTTCAAAGAAAACGTTTTCCACAGAGAGATATGCTGATGCTCTCTCTCTCTCCACACACACACACACACACACACACACACACACACACACACACACACACACACACACACACACACACACACACACACACACACACACACAAAACACAAACACATTAATTCAACATAGATATGAAAGCAGGAAAGCGTGAGAGGTAACCATGTATAAGCATGTGGTCAAACTGCTCCTTTCATTCCATGTACGGAGGCAATATCACCTGCTTGGAATGTAGGGAAGAAAGAAAAAGGAGGAAAAAAATCTTCTCCTGACGCATAAATACTTTATCGGAATATCATGATTTAGTCATAAACAGATTAAATTCAAGCTCAACCGTGTTCCACCAAGACCGTAAAGGACATCAATTGATTGAAAACGGAGTCATGGGGTGTGTTTGAGTGGGTGTATGGGGGGGGGGCAGCATCCATTTGGAGGATAAGTCTTTGCTGTTACAGTTATGCAGTGATGGATTCAGGCCTATAGCCGAATCTCCCTCCTGTCTTCATTCAGAGGTGAAAAATAGCCAGCATGCTATGCTATGCTATGCTGCCTGTGCCACTGACGAGAGTGATGGTGTGCCACCGCAAGTGCTATTTAAATGCCCGCCAGCTATGGCACAGAAGCAATGCTGCTTATGGTGGTGGTGGCACTCTTTCCTCCAAACAGAGTGGATAAGACATTGTGTGTGTGCGTGTGTGTGTGTGAGAGAGAGAGAGTGTGAGTGTGTTTGAGAATGTGTGTGTGTGAGAAAGTGTGTGTGTGTGTGTGTGTGTGTGTGTGTGTGTGTGTGTGTGTGTGTGTGTGTGTGTGTGTGTGTGTGTGTGTGTGTGTGTGTGTGAGAGAGAGAGAGAGAGAGAGAGAGAGTGTGAGTGTGTGTGTGTGTGTGTGTGTGTGTGTGTGTTGAGGAAAGTGCCCGAGCTGAAATATGCCACCCAAATCCTATCGGCACTCTCCACGAGCGAGACAGCTGCAGAAAGTCGGGAGATAATCGGGATCAGAGGACGATTAGGGGATTTATGCATATCAAGCACAACAACAAAACAAGTGCCACAGTGTAGAACATGATTCGCGGGCGGTTAGAAATCCAGTCCTGGCCACAATCGGATGACGAACGCCGTAAGAAATCTGAGCGAAGGTGCATCAGAGCATCTTCAGTTACAAAGCAGGGTAACAAGCAGGCTAAGCAACAACATTGCTTTTACTGATATTTAGCTAATAAACTGATATTTAGCTGATTTTATGATATGTAGCTAATAAAACCAGAATAATCCTTGCAAATATATATTTACAAGGTACAATGTGAATTCACTGGTTGACATTCAACTTATTTCAATTTTTATTTCTTCTAATTTTTAAGTCTTCACGGCATCACTTGAATGCTAACTCTGCAATGATTTTAGGCCTGTGAAGCGTCAATAGAAACTTTGGTGATTGTTTATGAAACCCCACCATCAGAATAGCCCTCAGCTGAAGCCAAATCAAAATTCCCCTTAATAGTGTTTGTCTGGGTGGCATTACTTGTCCCTGTCTATCTTCTGGGTGGCCTATATCTTTTCAAACACCGGAGGAGCTGAGGATCCTATCGGAGCCTCTGAGGCAAGTGTGACGACAGTTTAATAAACTCGGGAGGGTTCCAAATCCGTCCTCAATAGACATCAAAAGACACTGGATCCTCTTCAAGCAGAGAGTCTGCACAGTGTGACTGGTGGGAAGAGAGATACTCTTTCACAGCTTTGGCATCTCTTTCACACACACACACACACACACACACACACACACACAGTGTTCTCACTCCTCACAGCTCAGTGCACAGTGGTAGCGATGATGTGATTCTGGGAGGGGTCTCTCTCTCACACACACACTCTCTTTCTCTCTCTCTCTCTCTCACACACACACACACACACACACACCGTGTACCCCCTCAGGCACTCGTATACTCCACGACTAAGCATTGTTTAGAGTCAGCAGTAGACAGCGTCTCTCACGCAGCCCAACATAGCATTTCTCTCAGTCAGCCAGGGCTTGTGTTTTACCTAATAATGCAAAACTAACTGCTGCTGAGACTGCAGACTGTGCATACCGGAGGCCTCGGGTCGCCAGAGTGAGAGTGAGCAGTGATGGAGACAACAGAGGCTTAAAACAATAAGGGATGAGGGTTTAGATGAGGACTAGCCTGGCTTTGCTTTCCTACATAGTTCCGCTCAATAATCAT
The DNA here is from genome assembly GCA_027497455.2 of Sardinella longiceps. NCBI lineage: Eukaryota > Metazoa > Chordata > Actinopteri > Clupeiformes > Clupeidae > Sardinella > Sardinella longiceps. Next base: position 27,021,263 of record JAODXP020000022.1, on the reverse strand, counting down.
CTCCATCCACAACTCTGTCTGGCATTCCGGCCATTGGCATCGATCAATTCCATACCGAGCTAAAAAGCTAGCAGGATCGGGAGTTGTGAAAGATTACGTCCGGTAGAGACGCTCACTTCATGACCAAGCTGGTGCATAATGTTTGGGCGATTGGGTGAAATCAGATTTAATCGTTTCAAACTTCTACAGTTCACACCTCCAGCTTGCAATATTTTGTCAATGGTGAAATGCCAGAGCCTTGTACAAAGCTAAAGTGTAGACCAAGGGGATGGCCATAGACAAGCTAGGTGAAGACTGGACAGGACTGAGTAAGACCAAAGATCACTAAATAACAATAAGAGATGAGGGTCTAGATGAGGACTGGACAGGACTGAGTAAGACCAAAGATCACTAAATAACAATAAGAGATGAGGGTCTAGATGAGGACTGGACTGATCACTAAATACTGACCAAAATAGAGCAACATAACACATTACTATGTGGGAGGAAGCATGAATAATTCTGACCTGCATAAGAGCATTACATCATAGTATCAACTTATGATCTGTTATATCAGTGTATGAGCACTATGTATGTATGAGAACTCATTCAACTATGATCTGCATAAGGATTTCCCCATCTTCCCCCTTGCAGAAATAGTACACAGAACTAATACCACTCATCACTGGTATCACTCACTCCGCTTTTACTCTCTCTGGTTTGACTATGTGTGGGTAAGAAACTGTACATTACGGCAGTGGATTATCCACCAATACATTTACTATATATAGTTGGGAATGGTTTGACCAGGAATCATTGTGTATAATGTGATCTAGAACAAACACATGCTCTCTCTCTCTCTCTCTCTCTCTCTCTCTCTCTCTCTCTCTCTCTCTCACACACACACACACTGACATCATCACGCATCGCTCTCTCTCTCTCTCTCTCTCTCTCTCTCACACACACACACACACACACACACACACACACACACACACACACACATACACACACATATAGAGTGCTAATATATAGTAAATTGCTGTTAGCTAATCCCAAGTAAGCGCATTGATCAAAAGAAAATACTGCATGAAATTACATGAAATTGAAAATATGAAATACGAGGGGAGCAGCAGACCTATAGCAGAACATAGAAGAGCAGAAAAGAGGAGAGGAGTGGAGAAGGGGGGAGAGGAGAGAGGAAAAGAGGAGTGGAGAGGAGAAGAGCTTTAGAGAAAAATTCAGCTTCTTTGGAACTTCGGAACTGCTTTGATTCTATGATAGGGAACTTCTTGTACCCCTTGCAGAGTCATAATCTAAAACTCTTTGGGATGCTGAAGTAGAGTGAGATTGAGAGAGGTGTAGAGAAAGAGTAGGGGCTGTAGCGAGAGAGAGAGAGAGAGAGAGAGAGAGAGAGAGAGAGAGAGAGAGAGAGAGAGAGAGAGGAAGCAATCTTGAGAGACAGCTGCACAAGATGGAAGGAGAGAGACCCAGCTGAAGGAGAGAAGAGAAAGAACACGAGAGATTAGAATGAGAGAGAGAGAGAAAGAGAGAGAGTGAGAGAAGAGCAGGAGGACCGGTGAAAAAGCCAGAGAGATGGAGAGCCCAAGCCGCAGCTCAGCGGTCCTGCAGAGAGGAATGCAGCTGTGAGACCATCCAAACATCTGGAGCCATTAACTCCCACCTGCAGCTCCACTACTGACTCCCTTAATCTTTCTTCTCTCTCTCTCTCTCTCTCTCTCTCTCTCTCTCTCTCTCTCTCTCTCTCTCCCTCTCTCTCTCTCTCCACTCTCTCTCTCTCTCTCTCTCTCTCTCTCTCTCTCTCTCTCTCTCTCTCTCTCTCTCTCTCTCTCTCTCTCTCTCTCTCTTTCCATTCCCTCACCCTCTCTCCCTCCCGGCCACTAACTTTCCAGAACTGACAGGCAGAGTTATCAATTCAGACTTCGAGGAGCAGATTGGGGGTTGAAGGGCAAATGAGCAAATGTCGAGATTTTGTGTAACGGTAAACACTTGAGCTCCACGGAGCACAATGGCTTACATTAATCACATGTGGCTAAAGCAAATAAAGTATTAGCCATAGACATTTCTATTGCATTAGTGTTTGATAATGTCGAAGCTTAATGGTTATTCTAACTAATTGCGTGACTTTTTTTATCAGAGAGGCACATTGGGCCTTTTGAAAGAACAATGCTGTTAACATACTAGTGATAAATTGTGGGTGTTATTTACAATGACTAAATATTATTTACTTATGCTAACTAAGCTATTAGCCTCTACAGTATTCAGTATTTCTGCTTGAAAGGCCTTAGCATAGTTACTAGGCCAAAGATGATGATTTCTTTTTTTTCTAAGACACTGTGTTTTTGCATAAACATGTTTTGACAACAAGCTGCTGTTTAATTGGTAATAAGCAATGATTCTGTTCAACACTTTCATCATTAAGCATACAGCTACATAACAGCCTCCTTAAAAGGCCTTTTGTTCCATATGATGGCTTAATAATAGGCTTTTAGTCAAATTCTCTTCCTAAATATCTCTCTTCCTTCCTTCCTCCCTCTCTCTCTCTCTCTCTCTCTCTCTCTCTCTCTCTCTCTCTCTCTCCCCATCTTATTATCATCCCCCTCTTTTTCCCTGCATCTCTCTTCCTCTCTAATTCCACTTCTCTCTCCTTTTCATCCGCAACACCCCCCACCCCACACACACACACACACACACACACACACACACACACACACACACACGCTAACACACTCTAAATTGGCTCTTGCTCCCTTTCAGACCATGTCAGTACAGTACAGTTCAGCTCTCCTCCTCCTCCTCTCGCTATCTCCCATCTGGGCCCATGTTCAGACCTCAGCTCTCAGCTTATACAGCGTACATTAACCTATACATTAGACTCAGTCTTGGCTGCACCATTTGCAGCAATGCAGTAGTAGAGCGGTAGCACTTCCTCAGCCTTGATAGGGGCTTGGCAAGAGCCAGGAACCAGGCGTGCTGGTGCTGTTGCTGCCGCCGCTGACCCACTCCCAGAGTCCACGGCTTCCCTATTAAGAAGCAATCTGGGACAAGTGATCGATAATTGCGCTCGAGTCTGGCCCATTTGGCCTCATTAATAATGGATTGGCCACTTGCGTTCATTTAGACTCTTAATATGTACATTTGTTGGACAGGATCGCTGGTGTTTGCAGGAGAGAATGTCTTTAATGTGGCTGATGCCATTAGCACATACTGTACTATGTGTGCTAACACTTAACTGAATGGACTTGGCAAAGCGCTGGGAATTTCTCTCTTTTTTTTTCCCCCTCTCCGTTTTTTTTTTTTTTTTCTCTCTAAAACAAGAGAGTGCGTATTGGGAGTTTTGTTTTCTTGGCTGTTGATTGCCAAGTGCATTTGTTTTTGGAAAGGTAAAGCTAGGCTCCTCTTCTTCTATCGCAATGAAAACTCATTATGTACCAATCATGGAGAGTAATGTTGGCTTTTATCCTCGTCAAAAACTCAATGATCTCTTTTCTGCCGCGTATCCTTAATTAGGCAACATTGTAAAGCCTGTATTTTGTTTGCACAACGCTAAGCCTCAATTCATTTGAGACTTTTTTTTTTTGCGGTGAGGAGCTGTAATTTTTTTTCTTTTTTTTTTTCTTTTTTTTTGCAGTACAGGGCAGAGCTCTGAGAGTTGCTTGATCAGTTGCACTATGTCATATGTGATGTAGCGTGTCAAACTAGCGACATCGTTTCAGTAATCACAGTCAGTGAGTCCCCACAGAAGAAAGAAAAAGCTAACATCAAAACGCTTTATCTCTTTTAGTCTTGAGTAAGATTTGTGTACACAGAGGGAGGATGCATCTTGGAGGGTGGCACATATTTAATTGCATTTTAGTCATTTTCACGGCATATGGAAGAACATAAAGCGTTTTTCAACACGAAGGCTCGGTTAATAAAACATCTGCTTCAGTACCACACCCCCCCTTCTACACACACACACACACACACACACACACACACACACACACACACACACACACACACACACACCTCCTCTCCCTTTTTTATATTCTGTTCGAGGACGCACTGATTTTATTCATGTTGCATCGCTCAGTGAAACTAACAATGTTCTTATACTGTGTTTACCCCAACTCTAGAGTGTGATCTTATGCCAACACCACATTCACGAGCTGCAGTATCGTTCATTAGAGAAACACAGTGATAATTCCCATTAAACACACACACACACACACACACACACACACACACACACACACACACACACACACACACACACACACACACACACACACACACACACACACACACACACGAATATCAAGGGGGACTAGGCTAGTTCTCAGCTGTGAATATCTAAAAGCAACATGTTCAAGCCAGGATTGCTGCTTTTCCAATTTTATGTGCAAATTTGCTCTGGCGAGAGGAGCCCATTAACTGCATGTCATACATCATGTTCATGGGCTTTGACGTATCTTTAACAGTCAAATCACTTTCACTCCATTGCGTTTCACATCATGTCCCACACAAAAGTCGGCAAATAATTGCTCGTATTAACCAGTATTGGTCACAAGTGCATATTTTCATGGGTGGTATGGTATGGCCACACAGGGGGGGCTGGGATGGAATGGATGGGGAAACGTCTAGAATCTGATTACACAGCTCTTCTTTCTTTCCCTCACTTACCTCTTTAAAGCATGGGCATGTCAGATCGGCACATTGGCGCTTGATTCCATTTCAGCGGTCAGCGCAACACAGTAGCAGAAGGACAGCTAGCGTATTCAATTTCTGGCTAAATGGTAGTTACTCCTGTCAGCAGTGAGCTGAGGAGTGGCTTTTTTCACAGCCATTACACGGTAAGACCAGGGAACTACACTGGCCAGGAAAACAA
>JAODXP020000022.1:26986393-27011393 GCA_027497455.2 Sardinella longiceps | reverse complement strand
CAAACAAAGTGTGCAGCGGATTGAAAAGCGCTCATTAGAAGGAGAGCGTGTCTCCTCCGCCGTCATGCAAATCCGCCCCTGATCAGTCAAAGTGACACGTAAACAACAAACGTGTTCACTGTGCCTCCTCGCTAGGCAACCACAGGTGAGATAGATCCCGCTTCGGGAGCTCGCTAAAAGGCAGACGAAAGGCAGTTTTTCCCCTTCCTCGCTTCTCTACATATGACAGTGAGAGAACAGGACAGAGAGAAAGAAAGAACGAAAGAAAGAAAGAGAGAGAGAGAGAGAGAGAGAGAGAGAGAGAGAGAGAGAGAGAGAGAGAGAGTGAGTGAAGGAGAGAGAAAGAAAAAAAAAGAAAGAGACAGAAGGGGGGAAGAAGAAGAAGAAGAAGAAGAAAAAAAAGGAGGCTAATCCTTTAACACGACTCCTTCACTAAGCTCAAAGATCCACATAGGCAGTAATGCATCAGGCATTAGCAGGTCGCGGAGGGGGCCACGTCACTCTCTTTGTCAATATTAGCCGAATCAGAATATGACACGCCCTGCAAGGTGCTTTTATGGTGGAGAGAAATCCATTAGTACAGCACACACTGCAGCTACAAAATGTGCTCTGACGCTTCTGACATCGGAGATGCACAAAATGAAAAAACAAAAAGAAGGAAAGAAAGGAAGAAAAAAAGAAAGAAAGAAAGAAAGAGGGAAAGAGGAAAAGAAAGAAGGACTAAATGAAATGAAATGAAACTTGCTCTGATGTCTATCTATCGGGGAAGAGCATCTGGCCTCCTCTGACAAGAAACTAAATGGCAAATAAGTCATTTGTTTCAGCGAGAAGGTTAGGGCTAGCAATTCTGGGCCTTTACTGTACTGTATGTCGGCTCTAGGCCCGGCAGGCCCGACCAGCCAGTGCTTCCAGCGCGCATCTGTGTTCGTTATCAATCCCTCAGTCCAAAGTGGTTCTGATTTGCTCTTGCTCTCCGTCTCATGACAACTCAACCTGTCAAATATAATTGCAGGATGAGCATTCAAAGGCAAACAGGGCGCCTGTTTTTTTTGTCTCGCTACCACAGCAGGCAGGCAGGCAGGCAAGCAGGCAGGCAGAGGCTCTGCTGGATGCTGGAGAGACAGAGAGAGAGAGAAAAGACAAGGCGAATGCTGAGGCGCTCCGAGGGGTTATTTAAAAAAGCCCATATATGTTTGTGTGTGGATGTTTGGATATGCTTGGGATATGACCATGTTACACTCAAGGAAAAATCTAGAGAGACAGACAGAGAATAAGAGAGAGAGAGAGACAGAAAGAGAGAGATAGAAAAGGAGAGAGAGAGAGAGAGAGAGAGAGAGAGAGAGAGAGAGAGAGAGAGAGAGAGAGAGAGAGAGAGGGAGGGAGAGAGAGAACTAGTGGAGTGGTGAGGATGATGAAAAGAGAAAGATATAGATAGACGGAGAGAGCAATCTCCCTCACAGCTTTGGAATGGGCGATCGAGTGCAATGTGTGTGTCTGAGAGAGAGAGAGAGAGAGAGAGAGAGAGAGAGAGAGAGAGAGAGAGAGAGAGAGAGAGAGGATAAAAAAAACCCTGGCTCATTTAGTTTCACAGCACAAACCTCGGGCTTCTAATACTTTAAAACCTGCCAGCTCCCAGAGTGTTGCTCAGTGAAGTGGCTGACAGCACGCAGAAGGCATAAATTGTCAAGCATGTTTCTCTATTCCTCCAGCTCAATGAGCCTCTGTGGCTCCCAGCCTAGCCGTGCTGGTGGGTTTTATTTATTTTATTTCATTTTATTTAATATTTTTTTTTCTTCGTTTTTTGTATTTTTGGGTAGGGGGCAAACGCTGGTGGTGGTAGTTGGGGGGTGGAGGGTGAGGGAATGGGGTGGTAGTGGGAAGTCACATGACCAAAGGAGGCCGTTTTAAGGGATCCACGTGCCTAGGGGTTAGGATTGGAGGGGTGTGTATGGTGTGTGTGTGTGTGTGTGTGTGTGTGTGTGTGTGTGTGTATGGGGGGTAGAAAGGTCAAGGCAACTCTTGGATCATCCTCTCCGGCATGATTCATTCCAACCCCCTCACAAACACACACACACACACACACAGACATGAAGGCAGCTGCCTATGGATCTGAGGATTATCTGCCTGTTATACGCGCCAATTAAGCCAGTAAGTCTGTCCATGGTGGATGAGGAGTCACTGATCTGACACTAACATGTAAGGAAGGGAGGTGTGTGTGTGTGTGTGTGTGTGTGTGTGTGTGTGTGTGTGTGTGTGTGTGTGTGTGTGTGTGTGTGTGTGTCAGAGAGTGTTTGGTGGTTGTGTGGGTGGATGACATATATGAGGTTCAATCATAGAGGTAGTATGTTAGATTGCCCTGCAAGAGTGAGTGTTAATGGTAGCATCGCAGTTAAAGAACCTGTCTACCATGCTAGAAGCCTGGAAGTTCAGGGTTCGAATCCCAGCTGCAACAGTTGGGCCCTTGAGCAAGGCTCTTAGTCCCAAGTTGAGGGGAGACTGATAGCTGACAAATGTAAGTTGCTTTGGATAAAACTGTCTGCTAAATGCATAAACGCAAACTTCAACTCTAGAACTCTTGAGTAAATTTGTTATTTTAATCTCCACCGTGCAACACAAGGATATAATCCAATGACATTTAAATAATTTATTTTGCTTAACCTAATGGGGCTGCTACACATGCAAACCGACCACAAATGCAAAGTGACTGAAAGATGACGCGCGCACACACACACTCAAACAGGCTTGCCTGGGATGTTCCTTGTACATTTCCGTGGTACCTTCGAGCGCTATTGAGTGCCAGGCATCGGCGTTACAGGCGTAACAAGGAAAACCGCCGCCCTCTTGTCTCACCTGCGACTGGCTCAGTAGCTGTAGATACAGTTGCATTTCATTAAGAGAATCAATTTTCATCTACGTCAATTAGGCCCGGCGTCAATACGCCGTAGACACTTAAACACAATCCAATATCCAGCCCCCTCTGGATACGCCATTGCTGTACCACACTCCCAAGAAACACACACATTCTCAGCCACTAGTTTAAAAGGACCAAACGACTGCTCCCATCACTGGAAGAGCATTTCTTTTCTTTCTCTGTGGATCGCCTGGCTTTCAATGGCTTTAATTAGCCTAGCTTAGTAGTAGGATGCTTATCAAAGCAGTTATTCCATCACGAAACCTTGCTAACAAAGAAGTGAGTGAAAGAAAAGTACAGAAAAGAAAAAAAAAGTGTTTCCTTTTAAAATGAAAAAGAGCTAGAATTAAACAGGATGGGGGCCCAATCACTGTCACAGGGAATTTCTACTAACATACACACACACACACACACACACACACACACACAGAGAGAGAGAGAGAGACACTGATCACTGACACACACACACACACAGACACACACAGACACACACACACACACACACACACACACACACACACACACACACACACACACACACAGTGACACACAAACACACACACTCGCACACAGACTTTCCCCTTTTTTCTCCTAAATCAAACGCAATGACAGGGCTTTGGCATGACCTTGTCCGCAGATGGCCAGTCCTCCTGGGTACTGCAGTGCTTAACTGGGTCAGGAGCAAGCTCAGATGTGCATATGTGTGTGTGTGTGTGTGTGTGTGTGGGGAGGACGGGGGGGATTGGGTCTGGTGGGACACTGACTACAGCTCCCTCCCCTGGTCCCCTGGCGGATAAGCGCCAGAGCGGGTGTCTGTCAGCTGCATGACCACCACCACCACCCTCTATCTCTCTGCCTCTCCATCTCTCTCTCTGCCTCTCCGTCTCTCTCTCTGTCCATCTCTCTCTCATTCTATGACCCATCTCTCTCTCTCTTTCTCTCTCTAGCTCTCTCTGTCAGCCCATCTCTGTTCTCTCTCTTTCTCCCTCTCCCTCTCTCTCTCTCTCTCCCCAACACATCTCGGTTTCTCTCACAGGAATCTTTCCAGAGGTTTCCACCACTAGTAGTAACTGGTGTGTGGATTTAGACAGCTGAGGAGGACGAGGAGTAGGAGGGAGGGGATATACAGGAGGGAGGGAAGAGAGGAAGAGGCAGCTGAAGGGAGAACACATACATGTACACACACACACACACACACACACACACACACAGAGAGAGAGACAGACAGACAGACAGACAGACAGACAGAGAGAGAGAGAGAGAGAGAGAGAGAGAGAGAGAGAGAGAGAGAGAGAGAGAGAGAGAGAGAGAGACTCAAACACAGAGACGCACACACACATGCACACACACACACACCTTTAATAACATATAGTGGGATTTACAGTGGGCCACGGAACAATGGGCTCTCCTGGTCTGGGCTGTGAAAAGACAGTGGGCCAGGGGCCCAAATCTCCCCTTAAGCAAAGGCCTTTACTAGAGAGTGAGCACAAGTAGCAGGAAGCAGCAGGCCTGATCTTACATTAGCCACTAACACTCATCATCTACACCCCCTATCCACACCCAACACCAACCACACAAACACACACACACACACACACACACAAACAAACAAACAAACACACTCACACAACTATACTGTCTGAGAGCCACTAGCACTCATCTACACCCCCTATCCCCACCCAACAAGTCGCCTGCGCCCCCCCACCCCCCCTTGCCCCAACACACACACACAAACACCCACACAAACAAACACAACTACACTGTCTGAGAGGGGAATAGCAGAAAAGAGAGGAGACGAGAGGAGAGGAAAGGAGAGAAGAGTGAGTGAGGGAGGCAGGGGGGGGGGTGGGTTGGCAGCGGAGGGGCGGAATGAGTGAAAAAGGGACGAATGCAGCAAAAAAGTATCAATCAGCGTGCGGCGGAGTATAAATCCAAGCAGTCTGTGGAAGGTCTGCATGCTCAAGCACCACCAGCGGTCATATTTGCTCTTATAAATAATACATTGTTCTCTCCCATTCTGTTTGCAGCGCCTGAAATTGCCTCCCACACGAGGCAGCGAGAAGAAGTACCACACAGACTTGAAAGGCAGGGAGCAGAGAAACAAAAGGCAGGCGAGAAGAGAGGAAAGCAGAGAGAGAGAGAGAGAGAGAGGTTGAGAGAAAAAAAAAAGATTCTATTTTGCAGATCATCATGAGAATGCGAGCCAGGGGACTTGTGAGCACAAAGGCTTCACACAATTTGTCTGCGCCGTGACGCGGAAGAGTTCAAGCAGCTGGTGAGCACAGAAAACGTACGTGTCTGTGAGTGTGGTGAGTGTGTGTGTGTGTGTGAAGGGGGGGGGGGGGTGAGGCAGGGTTTGGAGGCGACCGAGGGTGAGAGAGAGTGAGAAAACAGAAGAGAGAGCAAAATAATAAAAAGAGTGCACACTTTTGGGGATCCAGACAGAAAGAGAATGTCTGGGATAGTCTGCGGTGCTGCAATGCAAGTGACGGTAACCTCGAAAGGAGGGGAAAAAAAAAAAAAAAAAAGAGAGAGAGAGAAAAGTTCATGCCCCCGTTTCAGTGGTTGGCTATGGGGAGAAAAAAAAAAAACAGAGAGAACATTATCCTCACATCCTGACCCAGGGCATTGTAAGTGGTACAGACACACTGACAATACTGTCTCCTTGTCTCAGTTGTATGGGCGCCCTGTAGAAACACGTAGGAGTCTGGTAGGCTGCTTGCTGTTTAATTACTAATCCGGTTTGGCAGGTTGTTTGAGGGGGTAAGTTAATGATTTAACACTCGATGACCGCACACTAGTTAAAGAGAAGGGGTTTGGTTTTCTATTGGTGTAATAGGCCTTGAAGAGGAAGAGACAACTCATGAGATTTATTTTGTATGGTTTTTGTGTTTGTTTTTTTATCATTTTCTTGTTGTTCCTTCAATGATTTTGGACTGCACCAAAGATTTTTTGGCAGGAACCTGCACTAGCCAGATGGCCAGTGCCTGCTAACTTCCAGCACTGAAAATCTGTGCAGTTATACAGAAAGGAGAGGGAAAAAATATCCACTGGTAACATTATTATTGAATTACCATCTCTATGGCTACAACTATGTAACTATGGCTACAACTAAAATTGCAACCAGAACTTTAAATATTTATACAACATCCTTCAGCTTATGGCCTGCAGCCAAACCAAAGCCGTGGCAATATCTGCAACCAAACCCACTCCTACTCATGTTATAATGCTTATAATGCTTATCGAGTGGGGACCTCACTAACCAACTAACCACTAACTGGCATAAACTAGTACTGATAATGCAAACTATTACAAACATACTCCTGTCTGCAGAGCTACTACTCTTGACCACTATAAGACTATTAATGACTAGAAAGGCACTCAAGACTTCCGCTAAGGCAATAGGGGTCACCGACACAATACAAACGGTGTTCTGGATCACCATTCACCACAAAAATTTAATTACCTTGTCTTAATGCTCCCAAAATTACATCAAAATCCGTGCATAACATTTTGAGCTATTTTACAGACAGACAAACACCGGCAAAAACCTAACCACCTACTAGCAACTAGTGGCAACCATGATGACAATAACCTACCGGTACACATAACCAAAATGACAATAACCTACACACAAATGTGTTGTGCTGCCTGACGATCTCCGGCTATGCTTATTAGTAACTTTATCCACTGGTTATTACTGAAGAATGTCTCCAGTCATTTTCAATTCAAATGTAACTGGGAATTCCAAACAGATTTCCTGTCAAGGAAATTCCAGCAGAAGCATCATCATCATATTCATTAAGCAGGTTAATCATATAGTCAACCGCAAGAGGTGTCAAGTCCTCTGCATTGTTCACAAGGAGTGCCAGATAAGCTATACGATACACACACAGTCATACGAGACATTCAGAGTACCGCACTCCCTCTCTCAAAGCATAGGCCTATCACTCAGCTCCAAGACAGGTAACCCTGAAAAACTTGCAATGCAACCCCTAAGACTAAAAACCTTCACCTTGGCTAAGCGTTGCACGTAAAAATGGCATTTTGGAACAAAGAACTGTTGAGGCCGGGTACTGCACAACTGCTGTCAGTCAGTCCCACGAGATCGCCTGTCTGTGGACATACGGCACACAATTAAAAGTGATATGCTTTATTGCCGCCATAAAGCTGTGCTTTGGCAATAAGTTACTTGGTATTCGGGAGCATTGTCCTCTGTGGGGTTCAAGAGCCGTAGGTTCAATGAGAAAGGATTCAAGCTCTAATGTGATGGGAGAATTCGGCAAGCTGCTCAGCTTGTCTAAATGCAATGCAGGAACCGGAGCAGAGCGCCCAGTGCTGTTAAAAGGTACAACGAAACAATTTCTGTAAGCTTTAGCTAGACTTTGCGCAGCTCAAGGCTTCAATTGTGTTGACAACACATTCCTGACATCTGGAAATGCATTCAAGCAGTGATCTATCAGTCCAATAAGGAACAGTGGTTGTTGTTTATTTATTTGTTTGTTTGTTTGGTTGGTTGGTTGGAAGGGGAAGAAAACACACTGAAGTTTCCGACGAGCAGCAAGCTCGATAGTATTTTTTGCCCTCAACGGCACCTTCCAGGCAGAATTGTCTGAAAGGCAGTACCTTAGCCCTAACCCCATTAACCCTAACCCTAACCCAAGATTTGGCAGGAGTAGGGTCTTGAAGGCAGCGCTGCCAGGAAGGCGCCATTGTGGGCCAAAAAATCACTGTGCTGCACGACAGGAACTTCAGCCTGGAACAGAGTGAATTTTCAGTCTGCTCGATGGTATTTTTGCCCTCAAAAGCACCTTCCAGGCACCACTGTCTGAAAGGCACCACCTTAACCCTAACCCTAAACCTAACCCCCTTAACCCTCACCGTAAATTTGGGGGAGTAGAGCTTTGAAGGTAGCTCTGCCTGGAAGGAGCCGTTGAGGGCAAAAAATACCAAAGACCGGAAAAAAAAGCCACTCTGCTCCACGCTGAAGTTTCCGACGTGTAGCAGCCCGAGCAGCACAGCACAGCGCAGCACAGCACAGCGAAGCACACTGGCAGTCAGGATTTCCATTTTCTGACTTATTAATTCTCTGCCATTATAAATCCGCCTAAATTTGACGTGAAGCATGTCATGTTCATTAGAGAGAGGCGCGCGTCCCCTCAGGAACGACATTGAGTAATGAGTGCGTGGCTCACGGCACTTAATGTGGCCGGCATGGTAATGCAGAAAACAACACGCAATTGATTACACTTGCTCTGCTGTGGCTCGAGTTCATGCTGACTTTTCTGATTTTCTAAAAAATATTTCTTTTTTTTCTTTTTTTTTTTAATCACCCCACCTCTTTTCCTCCTCCTCTATAGCCACGTATTAGGTAACACCATCAACCTCTCCACCTTTTGCCCTCCTACCTCCTACACAGGTAAAAAAATAAACAAGTTTTGCCATAAACAGCAGGTGTTGAAAACATGATGGTGAACAAAAGGAAGCCTGCATGAGAGGTCTGTGCTGCTATGGCGGATGACATGCTTACATTGAGAAACAAGTTCTTTTGTTTGTTTTCCCAACAGTCGGGAGACTTGCACTGCTCTAGTCCATACTGTAGCTTCCCCAAGGATTTCTTCATGACATGAAAAAAAGGGCAAGGTCCAATATACTGCACCTTGCCTCATGGTCTGTCTAACGCTCTCTCTTTCTTTCTCTCACCTGGCTATTATCATTGCCTTGAGACTTCTTTTAATCACAAAGGCTTCTTTCTTCAAAAAAAAATAAATAAATAATAAAAATAACATCGTATGTTTTTGTTATCTTCAGTTGTAGAACACCACATAAAAGGACCAATCCTTTGCCCTTTATTTTCCTACAATGTATGCGGGAGCTGTCTGCATTTAAAGACGCCATAGAGGGCATTCAGAGAAGCAGTGTTGACGAGTCCTGCTGTTGACCACAGGCTTTTGTATGAGGGCTGTAAAGACAATCTTGGAGAGCAGGGCCATTGTATTACCTGAATGAGAGGCATTTTAAGAGTGGAAGAGAACTATAAAACTTGCATGCTGAACAAACGCTCTTTCCAACAAGAAGCCTTGCAGAACAACAACAGACTGACACAGAGGCAAGTCAGAACACTCCCAGAGTGCTAGAACATTCTTTAGAAACATGTAACTGAAGAAAAAAAAAGAAAAAAAAAAAAAACAGCAGACTGTCTCCTGAACTCCATTTGACAGGTATGCTAATAGGATTACCTGGCTTCATGTTCATCTTTAGGGAAAAAATATACACAACTGTGCTATCCTATGTTGAACAAATGATTTTAGTACATTTGTTGCTGTTACAAAAGTAAAAATCAGGATCCCTCCTCCGCCCCCTGTTTATAGGCACTAGACGTGAACCGCAACATCCCCACCTGATCTGACATGCAAATGCTTCGGAGCAATAAATTATAACAATGAGTAAATGTACAAGGATTTACATGCTAATCTAAACCAACCCCACCACAGTATATCAGTGATGTGTGAGTGTGTTGAGAGAGAGAGAGAGAGAGAGAGAGAGAGCACTTGTATGAGTGGGAGAAAAGGGAGAAAGACAAAAGAATTATGAGTCATGTGCCTTGGAGTCGTCTTGTCTGTGCTATGCTCACTTTTTTTCTCCCAACAATGAGGAATAGAAAAATCTTTGCATTCCCCTCACTCTTTTTGCCAGAAACTGAAGCACTCTCACCACACCTGCCTCAATCCTGGCAATCTGTACAGAGAACCCGCTCACCGCAAACAACACCCTGCCATTTCATAATAAGGATCTATTTCAACCACACCGAAACTCATACTACCTGACTGCCTGACTAAATCTTTCGTTCCATCTCTGGCCTTACTAATAGCTCTAGCTTTTCAGGATTTACGCAAGCGAAATGCGATGATGGTAGGTAGCCAAAGTTAAGCAAGATAGTGGTGCGCACATCCAAGACGCAGGTGCAGGACAAAAGGGTCAAACCACTATAAATATAGTTGTTGAATGTCCGCACACTTGCTACCGTTTTGCTTTTTTTGCTTTTTTTTCACCAAGTGAACGTTTTCGAGCTACACGCTCTTCATCACAGACTAGGTAGGTAGGTAGGTAGCTAAAATTACTCACTGTCTGCGTGGGCCGGTCCCGTCACCCAGCCGAGTAACAACAGCAGCAGCAGCGGGAGCAGCAAGGTAGGCCTTCTGGCCAGAGGAGCCGGCTGTCTGTGGCGTGGAACCATGATGTGTGGTTGGCACTCGCCCCGTGGATCCCAAAGCTCCTGCTCGATGCCTGTGGGCTCACGCTATCATAGGGTGATACCTGGAAGAAAAGAAATGGAGAAACTTCGTAAGCATTCAGAAAGTAGCCTTCAACTTCTAAATTCAAGATTTTTTTTTTCAGTCGCACAAACTTTACATGCTCACAACTTTATTTGCTCAGTGTAAAATAGGTCAGTGCAACATTAGATCCAGAGTAATGTGGTTGTAACAAGTATAATGTAGCCTACTTAGCACGATAATAGTATTAGCAATGCCATACATACAGTACTAAATGATATCCTTGCACAGTTGAATTGGTATGGAAAAAACACGCACTAATCCACACAAAAAAACAGGCAGTAATCCACACTCTTAAACACCCTTTAACAATTTCTCTAATACAAACAATTTCTCTACAAAAACAAATGAAAACACAAAGCAACAATTCATGCTACTAGCGAACATTATTTACCCCACAAACACTGTATTCAGTTTATTCTAGTTCTCCTAGTTGACTTCACTAGCCATGCTCAGTAATGACACAAATCTAATGTTACAACAAAACAGCAATAAATTGTCAATTACTAAAAGCAACATAATGAAAAATATACTGTAAGTAAAAGGGTTATTTAAAAGGCTTTACTACCAATACAGCCGACAGGAAGACTGACTCAAATGTACAGTTGTTTGCCTACCGTTACCTACCGGTTAATTAAATGGACAGCTCTGTAAATGAGCAATCTTCATACAAATCTCTCAGATCTTGTCACAGATAAGGTCGAGGGTTTGCTATATTTATATATATTTGATATATGCATTAGCCAACCAACAGTTAGCCTACAGAATAATAAAGGCACTGATAGCACTGGTAGCTTGACAACTTTGACAACTTGCTAACATCAGTCACGTGCTCATGCAACCTCTGCATTTGCTACTGTTCCATCAAGGCAACTATGATTCATGCGCGGGCGAATGTAATCCCTACTAGTTCATGCTTTACATTAAGGCAGCAAGAGTAATGGCAAGTGAACCATTATGCCATATGAAACATTTATCTAAATAAGCATGTAGTGAGCTCTCAAGTTCATTTGTTTTTGACAAGTAAGCAAAATGAGTCAAAATTCTGACTGAATCCTCTGTCTAGCATAAGCCAACTGACTGAATTTGTCTTGTAGTAGGCTAGGCCTATTCCTATAATGCATGACATCACCAACAGATGCTTTGGGGGGGGGGAATGATGTAATTGAATTCATTTAGTAAAGTGGTAGTTCTAGATCAAAATAAAACAATAAGAGAAGCAAAAATTGATCCCTGGAGATCCTCATACTTGCTTACATCAATAGAACCTTGAACTTTTACCCATAACCCCCCTGTGCACCCAGAGTCAGGGACCATAGATCCAGACAGCCAATGAGACAAACCTTTTCCTCAGGGACCTGCTTTAGCTAATATGCTAATAGCCAGTTAGGTAAAAGGCTTCCCGGGGGACCACCCAGTCCCCAGACTGCAGTACCATTAAGGCAGTCACAGAGGCCCACTGCTGATGATTAAGATGACGCCTGTTCTTATTAACCAAGATTGCTCATTGCCTGAGAGCCTTAC
Source organism: Sardinella longiceps (assembly GCA_027497455.2). Classification (NCBI taxonomy): domain Eukaryota; kingdom Metazoa; phylum Chordata; class Actinopteri; order Clupeiformes; family Clupeidae; genus Sardinella; species Sardinella longiceps. The sequence goes on along the minus strand of JAODXP020000022.1, from coordinate 26,999,624 downwards.
CAAAGTCTCTGTGTAATTAATCATGTCGCGTGCCATGGAGAAAGACATCTGTTTCCTGAGACACACACACACACAGACACAGTTTGGGCTGAGAGGGAGCCCAGAGACAAACACACATGGATCCGCATGAGGAGCTGCCAACTCAATCTCGTTTTCGCCACACACACACACACACACTCAGTGCTGACACCCAGAAAGACATACAGCCTTTTTCGCCTGCAGTGCAGTCACCACTCAGGGGAGAGACTACAATTCCCAGAAGGCCTTGTGCTAACGTAACAACCACCTAAGCGCCGGCCTCGCACAGCACGAGAAAGAGGCCTGAGCCATGGAGGGGCCAGGCAGGCAGGCAGGCGTAGCCCGTGTGGAAATGTCAGGGCATTTTCTTGGCTCCTCAAATGGCCGCTCTCCAGAGACCGGGCTCGCGCTTGACTGCGGCTAGTACAGGGAAATGACTCCTGCTTCAGTGCTCTCAATTCGTCCCAGGTTATTATGGAAAATCATGCACCTGGAACAGAGGGCCGCGCCTGCCGCCTTCACCGATTCCTCATCAGGCCTGCCGGCATAAAGGCAGGGCGGGGCTGATCACTCCAGCGACCTAGGAGTTACCTTCTGCCTCAGTACACTCACAAATTATAGAGGAACGGTGCGGTGTGGTACAGGCCGCCACATGATTTTATTTTTATTACTACCTTATTTATTTATTTATTTATTTACTTATTTCCTTGTTGTGCTTGCCACTGGTGTTTCTGCTTCCATTTTCCATTTACATTACTCATTTTGGTACGGGTAATGGAGATGTTTGCAGAAACAAATCAACTCAAAATGGAGACAAGGTTTCTTTTTATTCCTAAATAAGGTGGCATGAGTCAATACCTTCTTTAAAAAAAAAAAATGAGTTGATGATTAAGTAAAATATCCTATCCTGTTTCAATGGAATTGGGTCTGTAGGCCTAGTACAACAACAACAAAAACACGCCTTTCCTCTGTGTGCAACTCCAGAAGGAACAGCAGAACATTGGTATATATACTCCCTGGGCAGCCACTTCAGAGCTCAGAGAACAAATGGAAGTTTGAAAGTGGTGATGAGCACAGGAATTGCTTCGGTGTGTGCTGTTCCCATGCTGTACGCAAGATGAAGTGGAGAGAGAAAGAAAGAGAGAGAGAGAGAGAGAGAGAGAGAGAGAGAGAGAGAGAGAGAGAGAGAGAGAGCAGTAGAATCAAAACAAAGAACGCCCGTCTCAAAAGCAACAACAAAACACAAAACCAAAAAAAAAAAAAAAAAAGAAATCCCTTGTCTCTGTGTCTTAGCGCATATTACAGTGTTGCTGTACATCCTCCCTAATGTCTCTTGACACTGCTGCGTCACAGAGGAAGACAACAGGAGACGCACGTGTATAGGGAAAAAAAAACATTGTGTAGTTAAGGCTTCAATTCATTCCTCTTCATCAGCTCCACCACAGCATCAAGCTCTATCAGTCTCTCTCTCTCTCTCTGTCTGACTCATTCTACCAGTGTGTGCTGTCTGCTATTGATGGCACTCTCTGTAGAGATGCCTTGGTGAGATTCTTCTCTTTATGGGGGTGTGCTTTCTTTACAATAACACTGTCATATTCCGGGTTTTATTGCAATGCAGAGTCAACCATGGCTAAAAACAGCAGCATATAGCATTAATATAAACCCATTGAATAGGCCTAGACGTCTGCATGTGGTTACAGATCTGATTTTGCCAAGGCACCTATTGAAGGAATCAGTCAACACAAGGTGACATGGCCTGTGCCTTTTAGTACCAGTCGGGCTGGATAAACAACACGTTTGTACGCCGCACTAGACAACAATCCCAGACAGAAAGCTGTCAACCGGATGTTTATGTAAAGGTTAGCGGAGCGACTAGCAGTGGTTGGGCCACAAAAGTCAGAGGCAGGGAATAAGATGGACAGTAAATTTATTTTTCTGGCTTGAAAGTGTAAAAATCAAGCATAAATGTCCATACGCAAAATTTCAAGAATGGCAAAAATTATAGTAGCAAAAAAAAAAGACAAAGAAAAAAAAATAATCAAAAATATTCAAAATTCAAATAAGGTCAAAATTCAAATTCAAAAGCAGAAAAAGCTCACCTCTAAATTCAGAGGGAATAGTTTTACCAAATTGCAACACGCAATACAATTAGCTAGAGCTCAATGCTCACTTTCACTCTCACGTTCACAACAAGACTAGACTGAAGACCTAAGACAAGACAAAGGACATATATACAAGACGAGGGCGCCATTTACAAACAAGGGGTAAATTCACAACAATCAATTAACACATGAACAACAACAATGACTCTGAGACTGAAACACAAGCTCACATTCAAGTAAATAAATCAATTCAACCAAATAAACATAATAAACATTCATCCTAATAACACATGCAAAGACAGAAACAGAGGTGGCTTGATCAGGGCCGCCTCCAACATCCCCATCCCCGCAACCAGGATGAACTAACCCAATTTGGCCCGGAACCAATAAATGAGCTAACGTTTCCGGACGGCACTCTTTTGCCGCCGGATGCAACACTGCCAAACTGAAGCCTGCAAACATTCATTCTCCATAAAAACGGTAATATTTCCTTGACAATAACATTTCATGTGCATTAAAACACAATAAAAGTTAAGGCTACGCATATTCTTGTACTTGTCATCTTTTTTCCACAACATTTATATTTAAGCACCAACATGAGGCAACCCATAGGCGCATGTGAGCGTAAATGTAAAAAGTCCAGGATTATGTTTGTGTGCGTGTGTAAGCAATTGTCTGGTCTCTAGAAGGTATTCATGTGCGGTTGCTTCACAACCGTCACACTCCCCCCACCTCAGGTCTCACACCAGCAGGTGGGAGAGAACAGTCAGCTGTAACGCCGCTCCACCCAAGTACAGTGTCCATCTTGACTAGGACGCATTGGGCAGAGTCAACAATGAATACTGTAGACGTAGAAACAGGTACCAGTCTTGCATGCGGCCTCTCCGTCGCAAAGGCCCGCAGACCCAATTCTGACCATGGCTCACGTTCCCTCTGGCGCCCCACATCACCGGCGGCATCCACAGCAGCCCCAAGGGTGGGTGTGATCCCGATGCACACCTCCTGTCGCCGAAGGCCAAAGCGATGCTGTAGCAGCATCCTCCACCAGGCATCTGGATAGGCCACCCCTTGTGCCAGCTGAGCATCTCGTGCCTGACGCCCTGATATATGGGTTTGGAGCACATCTCGCAGCTCCTGGGGAACATTTCTCAGCCACACTGGACCATATCGGCTTAGGACCATCATCGTCCTCTTCCTAGTGGTCTCAGGCACCACCTCTCTTCCTCAGACGGCGAGCCACTCACCATTGAATGCACTAATGGTGCGAAGAAAAAAAAACGCAGAAAAATTCCCAAAAAATGAAGGGGGAAAAAAACTCTACTCACTACTGCCTCTAGTGGCCATCCTGACTTCTGACACCAGTTGTAAAGGTTAGCGGAGCGACTAGCAGTGGTTGGGCCACAAAAGTCAGAGGCAGGGAATAAGATGGACAGTAAATTTATTTTTCTGGCTTGAAAGTGTAAAAATCAAGCATAAATGTCCATACGCAAAATTTCAAGAATGGCAAAAATTATAGTAGCAAAAAAAAAAGACAAAGAAAAAAAAATAATCAAAAATATTCAAAATTCAAATAAGGTCAAAATTCAAATTCAAAAGCAGAAAAAGCTCACCTCTAAATTCAGAGGGATAGGTTACCCAAATTGCAACACGCAATAATATAGCTAGAGCTCAATGCTCACTTTCACTTTCACGTTCACGACAAGACTAGACTGAAGACCTAAGACAAGACAAAGGACATATATACAAGACGAGGGCGCCATTTACAAACAAGGGGTAAATTCACAACAATCAATTAACACATGAACAACAACAATGACTCTGAGACTGAAACACAAGCTCACATTCAAGTAAATAAATCAATTCAACCAAATAAACATAATAAACATTCATCCTAATAACACATGCAAAGACAGAAACAGAGGTGGCTTGATCAGGGCCGCCTCCAACATCCCCATCCCCGCAACCAGGATGAACTAACCCAATTTGGCCCGGAACCAATAAATGAGCTAACGTTTCCGGACGGCACTCTTTTGCCGCCGGATGCAACACTGCCAAACTGAAGCCTGCAAACATTCATTCTCCATAAAAACGGTAATATTTCCTTGACAATAACATTTCATGTGCATTAAAACACAATAAAAGTTAAGGCTACGCATATTCTTGTACTTGTCATCTTTTTTCCACAACATTTATATTTAAGCACCAACATGAGGCAACCCATAGGCGCATGTGAGCGTAAATGTAAAAAGTCCAGGATTATGTTTGTGTGCGTGTGTAAGCAATTGTCTGGTCTCTAGAAGGTATTCATGTGCGGTTGCTTCACAACCGTCACAGTTTAGGAGAATTAGAGGCTTTCAAGGAGATGATACCCCCACAACCCACATAGTCTCACACACACACACGCAGCGTGCCCACACACACGCACTCACACAGACAGATTGGGTGTACGCACTCACACTCACTTTTTCACTACTTGCTAGATTTGATGTATAATAATCTTGTATAATCCCATAAGAGAGTGATTGCCACATGTCTAGCATCAAGGATGTTTTTTTTTTTGTGTGTGTGAGTGAAATGGGGTGAAGGGATGTGTGTGTGTGTGTGTGTGTGTGTGTGTGTGTGTGTGTGTGTGTGTGTGTGTGTGTGTGTGTGTGTAAAGCAGGCCAACATGTCGACAATACGTCTACAAAAATGAACCTGACTGCCATTACATTCTATTAACACACACACCGGGAGCAAAAAGGCACTGGGTGAACCCCTGCTGACTTTTAATTAATAATACATCTAATTTTTTCAGCTTCATAAACACTCACCCAATGTTGTCTGTTGTCATTTAATACCTAGCCACAGACAGCCTGAGACGTATTCAATTTAGTAAATGGAAAAAAAAAAAAAAAAGTGTGATGTCAGATATGAGAGACTAGGGGGGCCTCAAGAGCACCTTTTGTGAAAGCGGCTACTTCATCTCGTCAATATTATTTAAAAGACTATCATTATTATTCATTCAATTTTATTCAAATCCCTGAAAAACGGGGTTAATGCGGATATCAGGAATTATTATCTTACATGGCTTAAGGCAAATTGAATGAAACATTTACCTGGAGTGGGGGGAAAAAATCTCAGAGATACTTTAAAAAATGCCCATTCAAAGCTCTCTCTCTCTCTCAGCTCAGCCTGCTCTCCCCCACTTTCTCTCAAATCATCCTGGCATCATCAAAAAGAAGATGACCTCTGAAGGTGAACAAATCATGACATTCAGAAGCAGAAGCGAGCAAGAATAAGAAAAGCTGACAACCACGAAAATACATACATACATATATATACGGTATCTAATGTATTAGATCAACAGTTTCCATTCATACACCTACACTGAATAATGCATATTCGATCTGACTTTTATAGAGGCACTGCACATTTATTACCCTATGGTGGGTGACAGACACAAATCATAAATCCACACACGCCATATGCCTTCCTAACGGGGCTCGGAGCTTGTGACTTTTGTCACCCTTTTGACTTAGTATGAAGTTCAACTGCTTTTAAGCACATCGGCCACGTGCATTTACACCCTGTGCTGTGCTTTGGGGCCCATTAATACATAGATCCTCCATGCGAGGAAGGGTAGGGAGGGTGTATATATGTGTGTGTGTGTGTGTGTGTAAATTTGTAGCCTCTGTGCAATATGTGTGTGAATGTGTGTAGGGGAGTTGTTTATGGCCAAGTAGTGAGAGAGGGAGAGAGAAAGTCAAAGTCAAACATGTTTAAGGACAGAGACTCCTCTCTCTCTATGTTGCTAGTGTTGCTGTTGCTGCTGCTACTGCTGCTGCTGTTGCCGCTGCCCCTGCTGTTGCCGGAGTGCTATCTTCTCCCAGCAGACGCGGAGCGCGGAGGCAGATCGTTTCCTCCTGGAGGAGGTAACCTCCCGGGGCTCGCCTCATGTAGTTATCTGCTCCCTCATCCCCAGCATCCCTCGAGGAAGGACAAACCCTCTCATGGAGGGGTGTGTGTGTGTGTGTGTATCTGTGTGTGTGTATGTGTTTGTAAATCTGTAGCCTATGTGCAATATGTGCGCGTGTGTGTGTGTCTATTAGGGACCTGGTTGGGTTGGGTGTATCTTGTCATTGTGTATGAGTATGTAGGGGCGTGTGTGTGTGTGTGTGTGTGTGTGTGTGTGTGTGTGTGTGTGTGTGTTTGTGTGTGACAAGCAGCCATGGCACAGGGATATGTGAGTCTGTAGACTTGTGTGTATTTGTGTTTTTTATACATGCACGCATGTGTCTGTGTGTGTGTGTGTGTGTGTGTGTGTGTGTGTGTGTGTGTGTGTGTGTGTGTGTTACTGGGGTGGTGAGGTTAGGCAAGGAGAGTCTGTGCTGTGCTATCATCAAGTCGTCCTTCCGCTCTGCTCCGCCACCCCACACGGCGCCACCCCCCCACTACCACTAAATTCCATTAAGAGCACCGCCACACATCAGACCAGGTGACAGCGGGACGCCGCCCGGGCGACAGCTCGATGGGATCCCTTGTCGGCTTTCATGGGCCTCGCCGGGCGTCTGCGTTATCTGCGCCGTGTTGTGACACCGGCACGCTAACAAACACTAATGTCAGCCACCTCAGCGTTTTTTTTGTCGTCGGGGGATCTGCGGACAGGGTGGGCCGATGGGACAGCACTGAGTCTGACAGGCTGAAGCATCGACTCTGATTAGCCCTCAGCCATTGCAAATAGGACATGTCCACAGGCAGAAAGAGAGAGAGAGAGAGAGAGAGAGAGAGAGAGAGAGAGAGAGAATGGAGAGAAGAGGAGGGGAAGAAGAGAGGGGAGAGAGGAAATGCCTTCATCAAATGAAGTTCTATCTTGCGGGAATGAATGCCATTGATGTGAGGTTGCTTTAGAGAGAGATCCCCCCCCCCGTCTACAGAGAACACTGGTCAATGGGACTGAAAAATCATAACAAAGCCCCAAGGACAACACACCTCATTATAAAACATGAGGACTAGGAGGAAGGGGAGGATGGATGGAGTGTGTGTGTGTGTGTGTGTGTGTGGGGGGGGGGGGGGGGGGCAGTGGTTGGGTGGTTGAGAGAAAAATAGTTAGGATTATATGCCCAGGGCTGCAGACATAGAGGTGAGAATCAGATGTTGACCTTGACGTGAATTAAGGGCCCCTGGACCAAGCACGAGTCACATTCATCTTCAAAGATTTAAAGGGAGCTTTTAACTCACCCTTTTGAGCAAGGAATCTCAGGTCAGATGATAAACCGAATATTTTCTACTCCCCCCCAGCCCCACCCCCCCCCCTCCCTTCTTTTCTGCTTCTCTCTCTCTCTCTCTGTGTCTGTCTCTGTCTCCCTCCTCTCTCGCTCTTTTTTAACACAAAGCCAATGTGGTGTGATACCGCTGGCTGGATTATATTGTATCTCCATGGGGAAGAGTCGGAGCAAGGCTCACTTAAGCACTTCCAATACCGCAGTGGCTAATTACCACAGTGGCGGTTATGAAAGTGGTGTGTGTGTGTGTGTGTGCGCACTGTATGTAGTGTGTGTGTGTGTGTGTGTGCGCAGTTAGTGTGTGATGTATGTTGTGTGTCTGTATGTGAGATATGTGAATGTGTGTGTGTGTGTGTGTGTGTGTGTGTGTGTGTGTGTGTGTGTGTGTGTGTGTGTGTGTGAGAGAGAGAAGAAGGGTGGTGGTGGCAGCGGGTGTTTGGGGGGTGGGGGGGTGTTAGCAGATTGATAATAGCAGCCCCAAGAGTTACCTAAAATATTATAGGCGCAAAGAAGCGCGAGCGGCCCCACAGGACATGCTATCTCAACACGCGCCGCTGAACGGTCATAAAAGATTTATGAAATAACTTTGCCCCCAAGTGCAAAGTATCAGCACTGGAGTTAATGGTGCGATTATACTAATAAGGGCAAAAAGGGGAGAGAAGAGGAGAAGAGAGAGAGAGAGAGAGAGAGAGAGCAAGAAGTGAAGGGGAGGGGAGGGGGGGTTAAGGGGGGGGCACAACACATGATGACCCGAGAAGTACAGAGGAGAAGAAAAGGGCCAAATCAGAGCAGAGAGCGAGGGAAGTCACGAGGGGAATGTGGGGGTGAGGGGGTTAGGATGTTAAGGGAGGGGGGTTGGGTTGGGTTGGAAGGGGGGGGCACAGTGGGATCTCATTAAGACCCTACAGGTGATCTACTCCGCGCCATTGCCACTGATCCGGCTATCTACTTCCTCTATTGTCTGAGCTGTCACAGCTGGTTGCGTGACGGGTTTGATCTCTTCCTTTTCATGGAGTCCAGCTGGGCAACACCACACTGGATCAATATCTCCCTTAACAACCCCTATGCCCCCCCCACACCCCCCCTTCCTGTCCTCAGTAGCCTAACACCCAGGCAACATACAGAGGAGAGCAAAGGTATGACAACTTGCTTGGCTGAGACATCAAAAACTTTAAAAGTGATTTTATAATCAAATGTCTAAGGTTGACAATACCTTATGATGTTGCATATCCTGAAGCTTAATGCTTAGGCCATGTCTGGTGTGAGTGCTTACTCTATGTCTGGTATTACAATCTGACACTAAATTGATTACATTGCTTGATGAAGTGTAATTCTTTAACCTTTAATTTGACCTTGAAACACACGCACACACACACACACACACACACACACACACACACACACACACACACACACACACACACACACACACACACACAGTCAATTCAGTTACTGACCCAAACCCTCTGTGTGTATATTTTTGACCGATAAAGGCCAAAAGCCTCTGTTTTGTGTCTCTCACTTAAATACTTTCCCCATCTCTGTGTTAGCTCCAGAACCCTGAACTCTGACATTTGCAGCAGCTTCGATCACTGTCATTTTAAAAAGCTGTCAGGTCCACGCCTCCGCATATATGAGCTCAGGGAGCTGGGGACGTTTGTGTTTGATACTGCTAAATGGAAGCAATTAAATCAACAAGGTTTGGTGATTTTCTTTTTTTTTCTCTCTCTTTTTCTTTTTTTCTTTTTTTTAAAAAAAAAATACACCACGCTGCTTCAGCTCCTTATTTAATGTCAAACGCTGAAATTAAGGATAACATGTTTTTCGGCATTTTACTTAATGGTAAACATTTGCTTAGGAAACTAATTAGCGGCAATTAATCACTACTTCGCTTTCCGCAGTGGCTTACTGACGTGTTTTCCTGTCAGGGCCAGCCACCTTGTCAGTCCGCTATGATGGCTGCTAGTTCATTGATGATAATATCTTTTTTGAGGGACAAAAAATAAATAAATAAATAAAAGAAATGGCGCTTTAATAACCTCACAGCAAAGGCAAAGGACATAAATATTTAAATAAACTCACTCGAAATTGAAGGTGGGGAATAATTTATCAGGAATCAAATGCAAGGGCTGGGGGAAAAAAAATAGGTAATGGAGAGTGTAAAGTAGCTGTCAGGGAAGTAATGAGCAAAATTAAACAAGGGAAAATTATATACAAAGCCCGAGCTCTGCACTGGTAGCATGGGATTGTTTCACAGTGCCATGACCTGACGCAGTATTTTGGCGTGCTGAGTGCGTCACGGAAATAACAAGCAAGTAAGAGATGAGACGAGACAATTTAAATTCACACACACACACACACACACACACACACACACACACACACACACATTCCATTTCCTTTGCCCGCCAAAAAAGACTGGCAGGACTGGCTGCTTTATTGGGCCAATACACATGTATCAATAACTCTCATCGTAAAGCTGCCTGGTTTCTCAAAGCAGGCCAAGAGCTGAGGAGTTATTTACACCAGCCCACAGAATAATAACGAGTTAATGATTAGCCAGGGATGACCCATCACTCGATAGTTATACTACTTATGTCTAGCCAAGGAGGTCCTCAGAAGTCATGGTTGATAAACAACAGTACGTTTTATCCATGCAGCTACCACAGCTGATTGAGATCCAAAGTTTGGTAACTCCATAAATTACATGGAACAACACGATTTATAATCATCTCACAAGGATTACTCAAAGTGTACCAGTTTCGTCTGTTCAGACGACACAAATCACACACACACACACACACACACACACACACACACACACACACACACACAGAGAGCCGAGAGAGCGCTAGCATGACGCAGTATTAACAGGGACGTTAAACGCTTTTGCGGAGGACTTTCGAGTGCTGCACATCTTTCATTTCATCGGCAACTTGTCGTGCTACACTGGCAGATGTGCTGAGCCAGACTCTGTATAATGGGCAGTCGGGCACGCACACACACACACACACACACACACACACACACACACACACACACACATACACAGAGAGCCCTGCCCACCAGATATTCACATTACCGAGGAGGACAGTCTTGATGGATAACTGGCAGTGCACCAGAGTAGACAAATAAGGGATTTCTGTTGATGCCTAAACCATCCCGTTTCCTCCCAGCATTGCTGCTCCTATGGTCCAGTGGTTAGGGAAATTACGGGACAGGGGCATGAGGGAGTTTTTTTTTCCGTTCCGGTTCCAAATGGGATATTCTGTTGTCCCCATGGGAACGTCACCAAAACCTCAATTACTCTGGCGAAGTGTGTGTGGCGGTGCTGGTCAGTGACCCCTGCAATGACCTTCTCCGTTGCCTTTCGGTGTGTGTGTGTGTGTGTGTGTGTGTGTGTGTGTGTGTGTGTGTGTGTGTGTGTGTGGAGGACAGGAAGCTCTGTGATGGGATCCAACTGAGAAAGTTTATCCCAAAAAGCAACCCAGTTGCAGAGTGGTGCAGTACAGCAGTGGCGTGTCGTGTAGAGTAGTGTTGTTCTAAAAGCTTGTGGCCCATGTTTGCATTAGTATAGACTATGAAGTCCTTTTAAGCCTGCGGCACATACACACACACACACACACACACACACACACACACACACACACACACACACACACACACACACAGACAGACAGTGGAAATGAAAACACACAACACACATGAAATGCTTCACGTTCAATTCCCATTCAGTCTATAGTGCAAACCAGTTGAGTCGAGCAATTCCCCACATAAGAAAATACTATACAGCGTGGGCAGCTACCAAAACATATAGTAGGGAAAAGAAAACAGGAGGGCCTTTTCTTTCCTGATCGTTAATGCGCTTACTCAGTCAGATAGGGGTCACAGCATTGATTATTGGACAGCCATAATATTTAATTTCATTGACCATACTTACGGAGGTCCTTTGAGGGCTTAATTTTATATGGTATGTGTTCATCAGATGATTCTGACAGCCCCCCCATTAATTAAATGGCTTAGAGATCAATGCTCCCAAAGAGACTGGAAAATCAAGATGCCTCATTCGGGAGCGTAAGCGTTATAGGCTTCCTGCTGCTCTCCTGTGATGTGTTTGTCTCTTAACATTTGTCACCGAGGTCATTTCCTTTTAAAATCCCCCACTCTTCAGGCTGTTTGTGTAGTCACTCCACAAAACAGGGCTTCTTTCATTGGTTTAGAGGGGGCCTTGAATAGGCTCGCTTATACCGGCAGAACGACAACAAGAGAGGAGTCCAGATTGTTTACACTGCCATCAACATAACAACGTAATCAATTTGTATAGCTGCTGTAAATCCTCTGGCCTAGCATGCTCCATTGGCCATCGAGACTCTCGCTTAAACACTCGCGGTGGGTGAGAAATTATTGTCAGGTGTGTGTGTGTGTGTGTGTGTGTGTGTGTGTGTGTGTGTGTGTGTGTGTGTGTAGGGGGGGAGAGACAGAGTCGTCCCTAATGGCTGTTGTCGTCTGCTTATGCTGATTGTCAAGTGCTTGTCTCCTTGTGTTTCTCCTTATAAAAAAAGCCAAACAGTAAATCACAGCTGAAGAATTTTTCTCTCTCGTCCTCGTCCTCGTCCTCCCACTCCGGCTGTCCTTGTGGGTTTTTTTATTCTGTCTGAATGGACAAAATTCTCTACCATAAAACAAATCTCTACCTTAAAAGAGCTGTATTCTATCAAAAATCACTCAAGACAAAAAGAAATGCCTCACAGTCATGATCACACAAGGCCTATTGAACAATATGAACCATCTCTGTCCTGTTTAAAATAATATGAAACACTGAATATTTTGCTGAAAGGAATATAATGCAGTATTTTCTTTCTATTATGCAACACTGATAAAAAATTACTGCTGTACAGAGACGGCTAGTGCAGACAGCAGCATAAGACAACAGTCAGGGTGTTATCTTGATACAATCTACAATCTTCATGACAAATATTTGATTTGGTGTATAAAAAAATAACACGACTAACAGTCTATGTAAGATAAAGCCTTGAAGCCTTAGGGGTCAGCACATTGTTCAGGCAGCTGCTTTGTATGGTGTTATAGCGTACATAGCATAATGACTTGGCAAATATAAATCTTCTCAAGTTTGGCAATCTGTGGTGCTAGAGCAGTGACATGACACCCCTCCCCTCCTTTCCATATTACATCACCCACAAGGTAGGCTACTGATGGATCTATTCCCGCTCTTAACTCAGAGCAATGACTGTGTATTTTTGATGCCATGTCTGGAGTCTGACAACAAAATCAAACCTAAGCCAAACCACTATAATCAAATATGGTTTTTTAAATAAACCCACAAATTGGTTCAATTTCAGATAAAAGCTGAGGCCAGAGATAAGAGAAAATGATAAGAAAACTCAAAAGAACATGGCTTTTATGACAGCGCACATGGCTTTCATTAAGAAAATAAACCAAATCTTAAATGATCTTAAGTCCTGACGTTAAAACCACTGTGTACACGACCTCAGGGGTCCATCGATATCACAGAACATCTAGAGGTCAGGCAGATGGCATCATAACAAACAATAACTAGCCTAAACCCAGTCCACTTGCCACTCGTGAGAACCTGCCACTGGCTAACCGGAATGACAAAGATTCACAGCCGGAGCACAGCATTTCGACTGAGGAGCGACGCCAATCTATCACCGATTTCATTTCAAGAGGTTAGCTGTCGGACTGGCACCCCTTGGGGTAGAGGATCAGCCAGCCTCCCCCGCTCCATCACGGGCGGTGCCGAGCCGGGGTTACTACCACCGCCGCCGCTGCTGCCGCCCGTCTCCTGCTGCAGACGCTCTGTTCCGT
>JAODXP020000022.1:26960304-26983793 GCA_027497455.2 Sardinella longiceps | reverse complement strand
AAGTTTTGAAAGGATTATTATTTCTGGTTTTGAATATGTTAGGTGCTTAAAATAGCATTATGAATGTAATGTGTATTGATTTTTATTTTTATTTTGTTACGTGATTTTTGTGCAATTGGACTTGGTGTGACGTCATGGTGTCACGGTCACAGGTCAAAGGGTTATATGGCGGCGGCTAGTTAAGTTTGGTGATGGAAGATGCAGCCGGGTGCTTAAACACTGTTTTGACCACGTTTTTTTGTAACATTTCGTTGATTCCACTACCTTTTCGTTAAGTTTTCATAATATAGTTTTATTTTAACCAGTTTTCATTTGCATCATTTTTTGCCTCAAGGACAATAAATCTTTTTTGTTAACGTTACATTGGAGCGTGCGTTCAATCCCCGGCCCTGGCCCAGCGTTTATCCATCCACTTGGATTACTCGATGGAATTGCTACGACATAAAGTCAAAACAGTCTAAGGATTGAAGGACATGGACTTATGGATTTGGAGAACCCAACCTTAAGCCGAATTTCGATGTTGTGTCAACTAATCGTGAGTAATACGGTGTTAATGTAACGTCGGGCCGCCGTGCCTAAACGTTTTCACCGGCAAGAGAGCATACGAAAACGAAGCTTGCATTGAGTGGAATATTCTCTGGATGTTGTTGTGCTCTGAACAATAAGTTTAATCGCTAAAATGGAACCTGAAAATGTTGAAGAAAATGTTATTGACGGTGGGGTGGAAGAAGAAAATATTGACAATGGGGTGGAAGAGGAAAATGTTGTTGACGAGTCAGAAGCAATAGCGGAGAAAGAAAAGACTTTGTTTAAACTGATCGGAAGTCGCAGAGGAAAGTTGAGTGTGTTAACAAGGAAAATAAATGAAATTGATGCACTTGTTGAAGCCGGTGATACTGAGGAGGAAGTGAGAGCACTAGTGGAACAGTTTAAGCAGTACTTGGAAGAGTTTAATGCATTGCACGCATCCGTTCAAGCTTTATTATCTGACGACGAAAAGGTTTACGATCAAAAAGACTGGTACGAACCAAAAACAAAACGTTTTAAAAATTTCCTGGGTGGCATTGAGTTTTGGCTAAAGGCCGACGAAGTTGTTGCTGATAATGGTACAATCGAAAAACAAGATGAATTGATTGCTGAAGTTGCTGAGTCTGTGTCACCTTCCGACAGTGTTTCTCAAACAGCAAAGAAAAAGTCGCAAAGCAGAGTTTCCAGTCGGGGCAGCAAAGACACTGACGCGCTTAGTGAAGTGCGCGTAAAACGCGCTGTGTTGATGGCACAAGCACAATCAATGGACAAGCAATTAGAGCTCGAAATGAACGAATTACGTATAAAATCAGCAAAGAAAAAGCATAAATTGCAATCAAGAATAGCCGAAGCTGAAGCCGCTATTCGAGTGCTTTCAGAGACCGAACAACTTTTGCCCGCTGATTTTGCCACTCCATCTGGCACATCAACGGAGTACAAAATTCCAACAACAAAAAGGAAAGTTCAAACAAAAGAACACGCATTGCCATTGCCAACACACAGCACCACAAGTAAACATAATGTTGTTAAACTTGATTTCACTCAAACTGAACTTAAAACGGAACCAAGCTCATTCTCAAATGCCAAACCAGCTCCAGTCGTAAAAATAAAGGAATCTTCCGAACACGCTTCAAACTCCAATAATAACACTTCTTTGCTGGACGTAATGACTAAACAGAACGAAATAACAGAATTACTTGCAAAGCAGCATATGTTGTCTCAACTACCCCAACGAGAAATAACCGTCTTTCATGGAGACCCACTTCAATACCGTTCATTTATAAAAGCATTTGAACAAACAATCGAAACGAAAACAGACAATATGCAACAACGACTTTATTACTTGGAACAGTATACCACCGGAGAGCCAAGGAACCTTGTAAGGAGTTGCTTTCACCTACCACCAGCCAGAGGTTACAAAGAGGCCAGGGAACAACTCCAATGGCATTTCGGTAACGAAGTCAAGGTTGCATCTGCTTTTTTGGACAAAGCATTGAAGTGGCCTGCAATTAAGTCAGAGGATGCAGTAGGCCTCAGGTCATATGCACTGTTTTTGAAAAGCTGCCACAACACCATGTTCGAAATGGAATACACTGTGGATCTGGAAACGCCATCAAACTTAAAGGTCATCGTTTCAAAATTACCGTTCAAACTCCGTGAAAAATGGCGAAATGTTGTGAGCAATATCTACGAAAAACAAAAGCAAAGAGCCACATTCAGAGATCTACTGGCATTCATTGACCGACAAGCCCGCATCATGTTGGATCCGATTTTTGGAGAAATACAACACCCTGCAAATAAAGCACCAGAACAAAGACAAGCAAAAGTCTACACAAAAACAAATAAGGAAGCAGTTTTGCTACACTGCTACAGTGCATCAATGCCTGAACAATTCAGATGCATTTATGCCAAGCCGTGCATGTATTGCAAAAGAAATCACCCCATGAATGTGTGTGAATCACTGCAAAGTAAACCAAACAATGACAAAGTGGAGTTTTTCATGGAAAACGGACTATGCTTCGGATGCATGCAAAAGGGACACATGAGCAAAAATTGCCAAAAGCGTCTGACATGCAACATCTGCAAACAAAATCATCCAACGCTTCTGCATATACAGACCAAAGGAAATAGCAAGTCTCAACCTGTAGCAAAGGCATCCACAAGTTCCGATGCAGTCGTCTCTATGGCAACCGGTAGCAATACTGGGGCCGGAAATAAAGAATGTGTTCTTGCAATAGTACCTGTGAAAGTAAAGCTGGAAAAAAGAACTAAATGTGTTGAAACATATGCATTTTTGGATCCAGGGAGTTCGGCAACTTTTTGCACAGAAGAACTGGCAAATCTGCTTGCAGCTCCTGGAATAAAAACACAGATAATTCTGAAAACAATGGGCCAAGAAAAAACTCTGTTCACACACAAAGTGTCTGGCTTGGAAGTAGCTGCACTGGACAGCGCAAACTTTCTCAGACTTCCTGATGTTTTTACCCAAAAGCAAATCCCCGTGACGCATGATAATATTCCAAAAGAAAAAGACATAAGAAAGTGGCCTTACCTGAAAGAGGTTGACATTACCCCAATCAGCGCTGGCATTGGGCTCCTGATTGGTGTTAACACTCCGAAAGCATTAGAGCCATGGAAGATTATCAACAGCGTTGGCAGTGGACCCTATGCCGTGAAAACCCTGCTCGGCTGGGTTATTAACGGCCCGCTTGGCTTTGATGGAAGCATGAATGGAGCCTTCACTACAGTGAACAGGATATCTGTTGAAAGCTTGGAAAATCTGCTAGTGAGGCAATACAATGAAGATTTTATGGAACAACAGTATGGAGAACAGACTGAATTGTCACAAGACGATAAACAGTTTCTGGAGATTGCGTCTGATTCAGCTGAGCTTAAAGGTGGTCACTACCACCTGAAACTTCCATTCCGTAATGTCAGTGTGAACATGCCCAATAACAGGCAGATTGCCCATCAAAGAGCTCAGAATCTTGTTAAGAGGTTTGAAAAGGACCAAGCATTCTTCGATGAGTACAAAGCCTTCATGAACAACATTATGGCAAAAGGACATGCGGAAATTGTTCCTCAGAGTGAGCTGCAGTCTAAACCTGGCAAGCTGTGGTATCTGCCACACCATGGTGTTTACCACCCACGCAAACACAAGCTGCGTGTGGTTTTTGACTGTGCAGCAGTTTATGGTGGAACCTCTCTGAACAAGGAACTTCTCCACCAACACCAACACCCTCCTTGGCGTTCTAATACGCTTTCGAATGGGCTCTGTCGCATTCATCACTGATATAGAAGGGATGTTTCATCAGGTCCGTGTGGCGAAGGAACACATCGACTTCTTGCGCTTCCTCTGGTGGCCTGATGGGGACCTCTCCAAAGATCTCGTGGAACATCGAATGCTGGTGCATATCTTTGGCGCAGTTTCGTCACCCAGCTGTGCAACATTTGCTTTGCAAAAGACTGCTGAAGACCACCAACATGAGTATTCAGCAGACATCACGAACACCGTCAGGCATAACTTTTATGTCGACGACTGCCTGAAGGCAGTTGGCAGCACTGAGCAGGCATTGTTGCTTTTTCACCAACTAAGTCAGCTGTGCGCTAAAGGAGGCTTCCATCTGAACAAATGGATCAGCAATGATCGCACTGTCCTCGCTGCAATCCCAGAGAAGGACAGAGCCAAAGAGGTACAAACTTTGGACCTGAGTAAAGAAAAACTCCCAATGGAAAGAGCCCTTGGTGCTCAATGGAACGTGGAAAGGGATCAGTTCACTTTCAGCATAGCCATCAAGTCACACCAGGTAACCAGAAGGGGAATCCTATCCGTCGTCTGTTCCATCTACGACCCCTTAGGTTTCCTGGCCCCCATCACGCTGGTGGCAAAGCAGATCCTTCAAAGACTGTGCAAAATGAAACTGACCTGGGATGAGAGAATCCCTCAGGACATCGCACAAGCTTGGGAACATTGGCACAGCATGCTTCACCTTCTGGACTCTGTGGGGGTCAATAGAAGTTTCATCCCCTCCGGCTTTGGCCACATCACGTCAGCACAGCTACATCACTTTTGTGATGCTAGTGAGGTGGGTTATGGCGCCGTATCCTATCTCCGGCTCACAAATGCTGATGGTGACATCTGCGTGTCATTCGTCTTTGGCAAAGCCAGGGTGGCTCCTATCAAGCCAACAACCATCCCCAGAATGGAGCTTGCTGCTGCAGTCTTGTCTGCTCGTGTGGACCATATGCTGAGAACAGAATTGCACATGTCATTGTCAGACTCAGTCTTTTGGTCAGACAGCATGACACTTCTTCAGTACATAGCCAACAGAACCAAGAGATTTAAGACTTTCGTCGCCAATCGTGTCTCTACCATCCACTCCCTGTCGAACACGGATCAATGGAGGCACATCTCTTCAAAAGAGAACCCAGCAGACGCAGCATCACGTGGCTTAACGGTCAAAGCCTTTCTTCAGTGCCAGACATGGCTCAATGGACCTCGGTTCCTTCAAGACCACACACAGTGGCCACTAGTGGTCGAAGAACTGAATGACATCCCAGAGGATGATCCTGAAGTAAAGCAGGAAGTTTTTAGCCACGCCACAGCTGTTCTGCCAATGGAGTCTTGTCCCACTACCAAGCTGCTCTCGTATTTTTCAAAGTGGGCAGATCTAAAGCGAGCAGTTGCATGGATTTTAAAGTTCAAAGACGCACTAAAACAAAAGTGTGACAAAAAGAAAGAAACAAATGTCGTCAAACCTAAAATGAAAGTGGAAAGGACTTACTGCCTGACAGTGGATGACCTGGAAAAGGCTGAACAGGCCATAGTCAACTTCGTCCAGAATCAGCACTTTCCTGATGAAGTTTCACTTTTGAGTGATGGAAAGGCCATAAAGAAGACCAGTACCTTATACAAGCTGGACCCAGTGTTGGTAAATGGCACATTAAGAGTCGGCGGTCGGCTGAGCAAGTCTGCATTACCTGAGGAGGCAAAGCATCCCGCCATCCTGCCCAAGAGCAGTCACATCTCCCAGCTCATTCTCCGTAGTGTTCATGAGAGGATTGGGCACGGCGGGAGAAACCACATGCTCTCCACACTCCGCAGACAGTTTTGGATCCCTCATGCTAATGCACTGGCAAGAACAACCATTGGAGAATGCGTGAAGTGCCGCCGCTCCCGTCAAAGGCCTGGACTTCAGAAAATGGCTGACCTCCCGCCTGATAGGCTTGCCATGGACCTCCCTTCATTCACACACGTGGGCATGGATTATTTTGGACCCATCGAAATAAAGAAAGGAAGAACCACTCTAAAAAGATATGGAGTCATCTTCACATGCCTCACATCACGTGCTGTCCATCTAGAGGTGGCCCATACACTTGATACGGACTCCTGTATCAATGCCATAAGACGGTTCATCTGTAGGAGAGGGCAGGTGAAGGAGATCAAGTCAGACAATGGCACGAATATCGTAAGCGCAAACCGCGAACTCAAACAAGCCATTCGCAGCCTGAATCGAAACAAGATCCATAACACATTCGCTCAGGATGGGATCAAGTGGAGTTTTAATCCTCCTCATGGAGCACACCATGGAGGAGTATGGGAGCGTTTAGTGCAGCAAGTCAAAAGGATCCTCTGTTCTATCACAAAAGAACAAATAGTCGACGACGAGGCCCTCCACACAATATTCTGTGAGGTTGAGGCTATGTTAAACGACAGACCACTTACTCCATCAAGTGACGATCCAAATGACCTAGAAGCGCTAACACCAAATCACCTCCTACTGTTAAAAGGAAAACCCATCATCCCACCTGGCCTGTTTGATAAGCGCGAAACATATGGACGAAGGCGCTGGAAGCAAGTTCAATATCTCAGCGACCTGTTTTGGAAAAGGTGGATGAAGGAATATCTACCGCTGATGCAACAGCGTCAGAAATGGAACAGACCACACAGAAACTTCTCAGTTGGAGATCTAGTTCTCCTAGTGGAAGAGTGTTCTCCAAGAAATTCATGGCCTCTAGGGCGCATTACAGACACAGTCAAAGATGCCAAAGGCTATGTACGTAAAGTACGTGTGAGAACACAGAACAATGAGTTTGAAAGGCCCATAACTAAGTTATGTTTATTGCTTGAAAGTGATTGATTTTTGAAACTTTCTTTTTGAAAATTTGGGTCTATTGACATATGCAATCTTATTTATAAGAAATTGAATGTGTGGTGTACACTTTGAGTATAATTTCAGCTCTTATGTTGATATTGAATATTGAATGCATAGCGTAACATGGTTATTACAGATGAATAACTTAATGTGGCATGTGTGTGCTATTGTATGGACTTTGCTTGATACAATGGACATTTGCTTAAAAAAAAAAGGAATGGACTTTGCATTTTTTGGACCTTTTTGTCCGAAGACCTTTTTTGCATTTTTCTTTTTTATTGAACTATGGACTATGCACACACAGACACACAAAAAATATCACTGACATTGTGAAATGGACACTTATGGACATTAATGTGCTTTGATATATGATTATGCAAATATGCAATGCTGGTCTTGATTATGCATTTTGATATGCTATGCTTGGACATTTTGTGCTGAATCTTGACTATCGCCATTATGAATGTGGGTTTTTGATTTATAATTTTGGCACCCAAAATTAGGGGCCGGAATGTTTCGGCCGTTTTGCCGTTGATATTTTAAGTTTTGAAATGATTATTATTTCTGGTTTTGATTATGATAGGTTCTTAAAATAGCATTATGAATGTAATGTGTATTGATTTTTATTTTATTACATGATTTTTGTGCAATTGGACTTGGGTGTGACGTCATGGTGTCACGGTCACAGGTCAAAGGGTTATATGGCGGCGGCTAGTTTAGTTTGGTGATGGAAGATGCAGCCGGGTGCTTATACACTGTTTTGACCACGTTTTTTTGTAACATTTCGTTGATTCCACTACCTTTTCGTTAAGTTTTCATAATATAGTTTTATTTTAACCAGTTTTCATTTGAATCATTTTTTGCTTCAAGGACAATAAATCTTTTTTGTTAACGTTACATTGGAGCGTGCGTTCAATCCCCGGCCCTGGCCTAGCGTTTATCCATCCACTTGGATTAATCGTTGGAATTGCTACGACACTCTCTCTGTCTCACACACACACACACACTCTTTCTCTCATTTACATACACATACTCTCTCTCTCACACACACACACACACACACACACACACATACACATTTGCACTCTCTCATACACACACATTTTCTCTCTCACACACACAAACAAATACACATCTGCACTCTCATACACACACACATTCTCTCTTTCTCACACACACTCATATACACACACATCTGCACTCTCATACACACACACATTCTCTCTTTCTCACACACACTCACATACACACACACATCTGCACTCACATACACACACACATCTGCACTCACATACACACACACATCTGCACTCTCATACACACACATTTTCTCTCCTGTCCTGAAACTCCATGACAATAAACTTAAGCCTTAAGGTTAGGCTATTGTAGTGCACATTGCCCAACGTCGGCCGAAAATGTCTTTGAGTGTCTTTGTGCAAAATGTGAGAGGTTTCTGAAGCGCAGCAGACATGGGGCGGGGTGACCTCTGCTGCCTGGTGTAGGGGAGAGTCAGCGTAGAGTAGAGTAGAAAGGAACTCCTGCTTGTTTTTGGGTAGCACAGCATTGCAGCTGCTTTCTGTCATTAGCATTAGCATTGCAGCTGCTTTCTGTCATACTCAGTTTATTCTCTGAGATTAGCACAGCATTGCAGCTGCTTTCTGTCATGGATGGAAGCTGGTCTCAGCTGGACTCCTTATTCTCTGAGATTAGCATACGTTGTTATGGTAAATAAAAGACGATCCTTAGCAAAGCTTCAGCCCGGGACACCGCGGGTGATTGACAGCTATGGGAGCCTGTCACTTGTTGCACCCACCGCACACCTGCGGACAGTTAATTACTGTGATTACAACTTTGCCTGTTCAATCTGTCTCTAATGCTTAGTTTACACTTCCCCGGGTCTTCGAGAAACCGGTTATCTTCCCCTCCCCCGAGTAAGAAAACAATCGCATTTACACAAACATCAAAAACGGCTAAGAAAGGCGGTGACAATTAACCACCACGTCACAGTTTTATCAAAGATCTTTCAAGGGAGCAACATCGTGGCAGATGGCCACAAACGTGAAGTGTTTCGGTCTGCATTAGCAGCAGTGTCACATTAACGTTACGTCACATCATTAACATTTTCCCTTAAGAAATTATAGAATGATATTAATGTATGTGTGCCATAATATTGTCTGTGATCATTAATGAAACCAACACATGACAATTCAATCGCTCCTCTGCAAAACAATGTTGTATGAACCAAGTGTGCTTTTTAGCTTTAGACAGAGAGGGTTTGTTTGGCAGTTACCATGACGACATAGCTATATGCTAACTATAGACCCTTTCTGTGTTTGTAAACATTCCGTGTTCTAACGTTCTATAAACTGCAACTGGAGGCAGAAAGCCTCCAGAAGCTATCAGAACCAATACAAAAGTAACCGTTTTCAGCACTGCCTTTTAATGCTTTCTCAACAGCTTATCCTACATTTTATAATTTTGGCGTTATCTATCAGATGTATACTAAATAATATCCAACTACAGTAGCGATCCTGTATGCCTTACAGTGTTTACAAATTGTATGAGTTAAGGTGCACTTCAAGAGAAATGCGCTTGATCCTATGGGAAAACGACTAACGTTAGTAACGTCTCTTAACAAGGTAGGCGATCTACCGTCAGCTAACAAGCTAGCGGGCTATTCGGTGGTGAAGTTTGGCTTTTAGGCGTAGTGTTGAAGTGATACAAAATCCCTGTGTTCGGTTAAATATGTGGAGACTGTCGATAAGTTTGTTTGCTTTGACAAGTGGTTTAAATCGAGAGAGGTCGCTCCGGTGGCAGTAGGCATCACTACGTTATCCAGCAGCCTAAAGAGGCAGATAGCCACCTGTGCTACTTTCAGTCTCTGAACTTTGAGTACTCGTTCAATCATCTTGGTGGACATATATTTTGTTGTTTGTGAATCATATCGTGTTAAGAAATAGATTCTTGAGTTATATTATGATGACAAGCTATATTTTCAAAGATGGGGAAAGTTGTCAAATTTACAGCCATGTCTATCAGAACAGACGATTTTCTGCCTCCAAAACTCAACTCATGGAATTGTGACGTAGCTTCAAAAAGGGTCTATAAGCTAGTTGTTTTGGACTTTGCTCAAACCTCACAAACTGTAAACTATGTTCACGTTTGCTCTGTCCACTTAAAATGAACTCAGTAATGTTACCCGCAGGCTGTCAATAAATTACATCTCAAATATAAATGTAAAACATTACGTTAGCTAGATCGCTAGCGTTAGCTCGCTAACAACTTTTAGTAGGCTATTTACTGCCTGGCAGCTTCATCTGATAGAAATACCAACAGTAACAGTTTACATTAGTCTTGAAATCATGTTAAACACTTACAGAATATGAGAGATACATGCCAAAAAAACCTGATAACTCCAAAAAGACGATTTATTGGTAAAAGTCCTGACATCATTCAAAACCAGGTGGTGCCCCTTGTGAAAATAGAACTACTATGCGCGAACGTAGGTGCTTCTCGTTTGCTCCAACTGTCTTTGGTGCTAGAGCTCCGGTTATGGGTAGTTACACAAATCTCTGAAGACGGGGTTCTCCGACATCTCCACCTTGCCCGGAGTTCGTGAGATTCTCCGTCTTCACCTTCGGATAAGTGTAACTGAGAGGTGCAACCGCAGAGAAACATGTGCGTCTTTATGGTTATCTGTGTTTGTGTAAACGGGGTCTCAGACAGATACAACCTACACCAGGGGGTCAGGATTTGGCTGATTAGCTTCGCCAATTAGCATTGCACTTCCTCGTCGCCATTTTCCAGAAATTACATCATATCCGACTCCATTTGACATATGCTGATTGGTTAATACTACACTTTCAGCTCATGCTAATGAGCTCCCTGTGCACATCAGGTGTGTGCCGCCCGGTGCCGCCCTCATCTAAGTTAGTAACAAGGGCCTTCATTGGCCTAATGAAATGGAGTCGGAATTGAGCTCCATGAAACGCCATCTTGACAACTGAAAATTTTGTTCAATTTTGGATGAATTTTACTAGCCTAGCATTCCACATTGGAATGAATGGGAGGCGGGACTTAGTATGTTTCTCCAGGTTTATTAATACCTCCATGACCTACACTAACTATGCTTTGGTATCTAGGCTACTTTGCTTTGGTATCTAGGCTACTAAGTATTAGTTACTGACTAATCCCACACGCCAACTACTGACTCCATCCCTTGGCCCTGACTGTCACACAAACTATGTGTATATCATCTCTGACTACATTCAGTAGGCTACTCATACTGTTTTGCGTTAACCATGGTCAATCTATGCATCAGACTTTACGGATACTTTATTAGGCCCCAGGCAGGTAGGCTGAGTCCATGAGGCGTGGATCTGCCCAAGGTTTCTTCCTACATAACAAATTATTTACAAAGCGAGGGAGTTTTTCCTTGCCCCTGATTCTCATGGATGCTTCCCGTACTGTCTGTAAAGCGCCGTGAGACAATGTACTGTATTTGTGCGCTATACAAATAAAATTGAATTGAATTGAATTGAATTAAGTCTGGCATCGTATAGGCCTACTACATCTGATGAAAGACAGGCGACCCATAGCTACTTTTTTGTAGTTCTACTAGTTCACCATAAAACACTAACTTTGCTTTGGTATATACTAGTATAGTCCAGTACAACACTAACTTTGCTTTGGTATACTATAGTCCAGTACAACACTAACTTTGCTTTGGTATATACTAGTATAGTCCAGTACAACACTAACTTTGCTTTGGTCTTGTGTAACTCAAGAGAAGCCCCCAGCTGCGGACTTGCAGCCTCAGTGTGGGCGCGGCTCAATAGCTCGTTAAGCTTCGTGTACGTGTTTCATTTGTCTGTCGACCTATGCATTACTTATGCCCCACAAATGTGAGGGCTGTGCTCAACATTGAGCCGCGCCCATATTGAGGCTGCAAGTGCGCAGCTGAGGGCTTCTCTTGAGTTGAGCAGAGCCATAGAGAGTGTTTTCTATACCGCTCTTGAGTTGAGAATAGAATAGAATAGAATAGATCTTTAATGTCCACCAGGGATGGAAATTTGCCTTTGGCTCACCGAAAACATGAAAGACAGACACACACAGTCATTATAAAAGAATACAGTTAGCACAAAATACAGTCATCACACCACTCAGTGGACATGACACATACAGACGGTGCGATTTATGAAAAAATCAGAGGGGGGGATGATTCTGAAACGGCATTGCATTGGTGACGTCATTGCTAGACATGTGTGTCGAGCGCAACATTTTTCACAAAACTTAGAAACTCTCTCGTTCAGACTTAATTCTCCTGCTGCTTACTGTGTGTTAAATAGTTAAATAAAGTGCTGCAGATTACATTGTTTAATGTTGCCGACAATAGCCAAATTACTTTGATATCTCAGAGATGTGTTGACCCAAGTCATTCGTTAGATCCGATGGTAGGCTATGCGCGGTATAGGGCGCTGGAGACTGTAACCTAAACAATTTGGTTTTTGCAAATGTGAGGAAAGCCAGGGCATTGAGCATAAAAATAGCCAATGCAAATAGGGCCAGCTAGGCATTCCTTGGGTATTGTTGAAGCATTTTGCCTAGATTATGCCATTTCTTGGTAATTTTCCACTACTGGCTGAATGACCCCGCGATTCAGAAGGATATTTTGCCTGATACGTTGACAATACACACATCAAACTTAAATTATGCCTATGACAAACAGTTCGTTTTCCTTTGCACAAAGTTGTTCAAGCAATGTGATAACATCACGAAGTTTCCTTTCGTTTTCCAAGCTTTAGTCTTTCCAGTGAGAAAAAAAAAACACCTGCGCATAGGCTGAAGTTCGCGGCAAAGTTCGCCAGTTGTCACGCACGCAATTCAGGACACAGGACGCATTTTTTACATTAATAAATAATAAAAAGAATAATAAATATACTTAGAAACATTAAAATATGAATAAAAATACAAAATAATATCTCATTTTGGTGTCATCAAATGGCTTGGTTAAGTGTACTGATGGCATTTGGAATAAAGGATTTCTTAAATAGACCTTTTGCCAGGGGCACTCTATAGCGCCTCCCAGATTTCAGGAGTTCAAACTGGCTGGAAAGTGGGTGAGTGCTGTCTGCAGAGATTTTCCTAGCCTTCTTGGTCCGTGACCGAAGTATAATTCAAGTTCACAACTCGTATTAAACAATGGGAAAAGGCATTTCTGGGGTGTTTCGCTATTTCAGTATCCAAAGACGTGCAATGCAATTGAGCGCAACGACACAGTGCATTAAACCATTCTCAACTTGGAAAATGAAAATTGAAACAGGAAGTCGACCGCTAACAAAATGCTTCAAAATAAAAGGCCTGTTAGCTCACAGTAGCGGCTACAGCAGTTTCGCTGAACTAAGCACATATGAATACTTTAATTAATTCATACACAGTATGCAAGATGTAGATTCGTTTTATAACTTTTGGACATAAAAGCGGAGAACCTTGGATATAAAATGAAGAACAGAGACTGTTCGTTCCCCTGACGAAACGGACCAGTCCGGGATTTGCCTTCCAACGTCACAGCAACAAGGAAAAACAAACCCTGGGCCACTCTGCACACACCATGCCATGGAAAAAAGGTAAGTGAAGCGTTGGTGTAAAAGTTATATTTTTGGTGTTCAAAATATAGACTTAACTTATCAAACCGTCCTTCTACCGCAGCGACTATTTTGAGAGTAAAAACTTCACATAGTAGAATGCAGGTATCATAGCTGTCATCAAGTACTACAGGTAGGTGAAATAGATAGCCTATCTAACGTAAAATAAGATATTCTAGGCTAAACCTTTGATGATATTAGTGGGTTTAAGGTACTAAATGCGTATAGTTAGGCTGAATAACCCATTACTTTATGCTTTTTGAGATCGCATTCTAATCTTTGACTGAATGCAATAGCAGGATGGTTTAGCCTAGGTTATGTTAGCAAACATCATCACCCGAACGTGCATGGCCAACCTGTAGCCTAATGCTGATGATTACACCATCTCATAAAACAGCTTATTTTATATATAAATTCGTGGAAAACATTGAACTAGATATGGGAAGTTTTTTCTACACCATTGTATTTAGCCTAGTAATACGTCAAATCACCAGCCGTGGTGGAAGTCAAATCTAAGTTTAGGCTAGATGCCCTGGATGCAAGATCTGATGCCATGATGTATGATTATGTCCAGCATGTGGCCCTGATGCATGGGAATTCTATAGATTAGTGTTTAGAAAAATATGAATCCTTAGCTGTCAACAACTTTCCATCGTGAAATCACATGACTGATCATGTGGGATGTGTATCTCATTCTCTTTCTCTCTCCACTGTAGAATATTGGCCAACCTGACCAGCTATGGGATGACAGTCTGAATTCTTCATTGCCATTAAGCTAAAGCTGCACTGTCAGCCACTGCCATCCTTGTTGTGCCCCTCCATGAAGTAGCTGCCCCTCTTGACACAGCCTCCAACCACTGGTAAAATCTAACTCACATGAAGCCACTATAGTTGTCAGTAACTAGAGGGACTCAGTTAAGTGTGAATACATAATCAATAATATCAATGTTGTTTTTGAAAAGACTCTGGTACCTCTTAATAAGCTGTTAACTTCCTGGAACTTTCTGTGAATTAAAACTATGCACAGAACCATTCTCAGCAATTTGGTCATGGCATTGCTTTCAGCTCTCCCATCATGATCATAGCTCTCTGTGTTTGCTCCTTCAAAACCTGAGTCTTTGAATAGGTACCTTTAGCAAAGAGTATAGAAGCCTGTAGGGAAATATGATATGGTATGGAAGTGGTTGGTGGGCACTAGTTTGGCTAATTTGTGCTTGCCTGTTTTACACATTTTTTATGTAATTCATATAATTATTGTGTTGTTAGAGTAAATTAAGTTTCCTTTTGATCTTTCAGTGACATAATTTGATTGTCAAAACTAACCCCAAAAAACTGTGCGTGTAATATGACCCTGTACAATTACTGCCACTTCTGTATGTGTCTTTATCAAAAGGAAGACAAATCTTAAACACACTTCAGTTCATCTCTACAGTATGTTAGCCTGACACGTCAGACTATATCATAAGAATGTATAGTCTGAAGACCACTGATAGACTGTACCTCAATGGAGGGGCGGGTGATTGCGTTGTCTTTCAAACTGCCTCTCCACGTAATAGGCTAGCGTTCCGGCCAGTGGTACCAGCTGGTATATCAAACTTTTCCCGTAGCCCGTCGGTAACACGGCAAAGACATCTTTTTCAGAACGAAAATGACAAGTGCAATTCGTCCAAAACTAAAGCCAAAGACGATTCCGCTCTGGTTTGAGCAGGGCTGTCGTCATCGTACAAAGCCCGCCTATACGATTTCCTGTACACATACCGCGCTGTGATTGGTTATCCGCCTCCAGAGGAAGGCTAAAACGGGTTTCTATCAGTGGCCTCTAGACGTACCTCTGTGCAAATTCAAATTTGCTACCACTAGGGGTACGTCTAGAGTCTAGGCTAACAGTATGTGACATTTTTCTTTCTTTCCCCTCTCTGCATGTGCTGTATGTGTCTGTAGTGTGTGTGTATATAGTGGACAGTGTCACCAATGTTGATGCCTGACGTGCCACTCATTCCCTTTTGGAAGCATGGAAGTGTCCTCCCAAGATCTCCTCCACCCATGACCAACAGAATAAACACAGGTATGCCACACACTGTTTTATGAATTCACGTACTATTGTCATAGTATTTTTTTTTTTCATTTATATATATTTATGATTTCCAGGTCATTGCTAGAGTGAAAAGTTATAAGCAAGAAGACCCAGCCCAAAAGATTCTGAAGGACTTTTCCCATCCTAATAATGGACCGATCTTACTACTGAAATCAAGAAGATGCATATGTAGTCACACGACTAGAACTGAGAGACTAAAGAGAACTTTTTGTCCCTGGGACTAAAGCCACACTGTACTGACAATGGACATATTCACTCCTCAGCACTCACACATCCTAACACACTGCACTACACATACACACACATACACACACACACACACCTGAATTTGAGCACTTTTCATATCTCCCTTTAGTCTATGAACCTGTCTTACATCTCTCTCATACATACCCCCCCCCCCCCAACTCCAGATGCGCACACACACACACACACGCACAATATCACCAGTAAACCCTGTACCACACAAGAGTTCCCCCCCACACACTTACGTATCACCAACCCACACCCTCCCTCACCTGTCACCACCACCAGTAAGCCCTCTCTCCACATACACCCCATCTCACATGCCATTATTTTTTTTTAATAAAATAATTTATTACGAGTCTCTGTATTTAAATGTTTACTTTTTGCTTTAATTACTTAATATTACAATGATATGAAAACATACACTTGAATTCACAAGAATGTGTATTACGTTTATAAATGAATGAATTTGACCTGTCTTGATTGTGTTGCATGCAGTTACTCAGAAAACATTCACATTTTGAGCTAATAAACACTGTTGTGCTGAAATAAGTCCAGAACCACTCATTTATCTTCTGTCGTGACGTATCTAAGGCAGCATGCCATTGGTATACTGTTCAGGGACCATGCACAAACCACTAAAAGGCCCATATTTTGAGAGGATTTGATACTTGATACATTGCTGAAATAAATCCAATTTCCTTTTCTTTGGCAAATTGGGTGACAAAAATGTAATGTACTGATTTTACACCTAGGGTTTTGTAGAGACCAGTAACAGTATCAAAAATGTTGAGTTCTGTTGAGTGCTCATACAATACATTGTCTCGTTGTGCAGTATAGGCAGTATGGGGAGCACTGTCTCCTGAGATGTCCGGTAGAGACAAGTATCAAATCATTAAAAAAAAAAAAAGAATCTGACCTCATTAATGCATGTTGTGCTGTTTTTGGTGTATGTTGACCTGCTATGGCAAGTCTGAGTAAACAGATGTTTGGAAATACACAATTGTGGCATCAAGAGGTTGTGAATTTTAGGAGGTTAATTCAGAATACTGTGAAAGATCTGTATTTTGAGTTGACATCATAAATATGTAATGTGCTGAAATAGATTAAAATTTACTACTTTAACCTGCGGCAAGCCTGAGGAAAAATATATGCTTGGAAATACATGATTCTTTCTATGTGTCAGAAATCTCAGCCGAATGGCCTCAGATGCATAGATTCAAAGGGTGTGTTGCTGAGAAAAGTTGACAGACCGAGCCAATACATGGAAATCAAGCTTATTTCAGTAAAATACACATGCATTGGGTGGACACATACCAGATATGACAGATTATGTATGTGTCTTTTGGAAAAAAGACTTGTGTTCCTCTCTAGCATGTGTCAGAAATCTCAGCCGAATTGCCTCAGATACATAGATTCAAGGGGTGTGTTGCTGAGAAAAGTTGACTGACAGAGCCAATACATGGAAATCAAGTTTATTTCAGTAAAAATACACGTGTTGGGTGGACACATACCAGATATGACAGATTATGTATGGAGAAAAGACTTTTGTCCCTCTCTATGTGTCAGGAATCTCAGCCGAATGGCCTCAGATGGCTAAATTCAAAGTGTGTGTTGCTGAGAAAATAAGCTACTGAACAAGTGAGATTTTCTTGCTTGATTATGATGCATGTGGGTGTTGCCAAATAATGATCTTCTTTGTTATGTTCTTAAATTTGAAAACAGTCAGGTTTCCATGAATGCAAGCCCATGAAGATTTTCCAGGCAAAATTGCCTGTGTCTCTTAGAAATTTGTAACTTAAAGATGCCATTCCAAACCCTCAAAATATAATTTATTTGCTGTCTTTCTATGCATTGAAGTCCATGTTAAATGTTTTAGCAAAAATTGAAAATATTTCTGTGGGTTTTCCTATTCATAATGATTGTTGCATGGTCATGAATCTATACAGTGGAATGCCATGGTATGCCAGGTTGTGAAAAAATTAAAATAATGTGAGTGAAAAAGAAAATAGCCTATCTTGTTCAACTTGATGTGAGGAAGCATTGTGTAAATTTTTAGTGCCCTATGACCCCTGGTTTACACAGCAGGGCCTCACAAATGTGTAAAAAATGCATACTTTGAATGCATTTCTTTCAAGAACCACTGATCGGATCTGTCTGAAATTTCATATCATGATTACTTAAGACATAGTTTATAACATATATTTTTGTCATTGGTCCACCTCAAACATAGACATGGATAAATAATGTTTATTTATAAAATATAACATCAATGCAATCATTTCACTTCATATTCAACTATGTGAGAAATGTTACTATTTAAGACATATTTCTTCAGTAATTTGTATTTTTTTCATCTGTCTTTTGGCAATATAGACATTTCTAGGATTGAACTACATTTCCCATAAAGTGTACCAGGCAATTCAACGGTGCTTGCAACAATGGCGCCGAAATGTGTAGTTCGCTGAAGCATTTTGTTTGGCGCGGGAAATAAAAAAAAAAGGGTTAGAAACGGTGCCACTTTGTAGAGTTTTAAAATCACAGAGAAAGCACAAAAGCAAGTTGTTACATGATTTTCATCCTTAATAAACCATGAAAAGAAGATCAAGTTAATTCTGTAAAGAAAAACATAGCTTTCTGACCACTGTTATTAGGCAACGCCGAACCCGCTTATCTGAGCCCAAAAGTTGCCAGAATGGACAGACATCCGCAGAATTGAGCTTGTTTTCCATTCGTGCGAGTATTAACAGAGACACTTATATAAGCCTTAGAAGGACTTTGGTATTAATGACCGATTAATTAATTTGTCTAGATTAAATTGACATTTTAAAAGCAATTGTTTTTATCACATGAAGAGTTTTTATTTGTCTGTTTTTCAATAAATAATTGGAAATCGCTCGAGGGGATCAGGCAACACAAAGCCACCACGAATGCTCCTCCACAACTCCAACTACAGGCATGAATGAGCTGCGCGTGCCTAAAATAGTGTTGCTCAATCACAAAACATTATAAGAAACAGTAGGCCTACATTGTCCAGCCATCCTCAACTTTATCTTGAAGTGCAAGATGCAAAGTTCAGTTGCAAAATCTATGTCCAATTTCAGATTTTTTTTTTTTTTTTTTTTTAAAAGGTTATTTCATATTGATTCAGTTTCATTGATTCAAACTGAAACTTGACTGATATTATAAATTAGACAGATAAAGGCAAAACAACACTGATATAGTTTATCAAAATTATAGCCTAGCCTTATTTCTGTTCATTGCAAATTGACTTGAATAGGCCTTCAGGCTAGCCAATCCTAAAAAACTGAGTGTAGGTAGCCTACATTGTAGCCTAGTAATTCAAATGCACCTGCAATTGCATTTTTAATGAGCCTAGACCTATCTTACAACTTAAGTTATAAGTCCTTGGGCATCAGAGGCACCAACTTGAAGAGAGCCATCCGGAGTGAGGCTGAAGAGGAGCAGGGGAGGTTCTGGCTATGGCTTCGCAGAAAGGATGGGCGGTGGGGAAAGCAGGAATCTTAGGGTCAGTTGCAGGAGATGACCCTGCAGCTGGTCAATAGGCACCGGCGGAGGTGCATCAGGCAGAGATGCCAAGCAGGTGGTTCTATCTACCTGTGCTTAGTATTGTATGAAACCTCTGTGCCAAATCTATATATCATCAGCTCCCGGCTGATGACCCTGCAGCTGGTCAATAGGCACCGGCGGAGGTGCATCAGGCAGAGATGCCAAGCAGGTGGTTCTATCTACCTGTGCTTAGTATTGTATGAAACCTCTGTGCCAAATCTGTATATCTCCAAGGACATTGTCAAAGCACAACATGCAATAATCATTTAATTTTTCTTTTCAACTTTTTTTGAATGACTATACAAACAAACACATACATCCCATTATGTGTAAAATCAGTACATTAAATTAATAAGGACATGTTTGTCACCCAATTTTCCACAGGTGGTTTGTGAACAACCTCACAGATTAATAGGTCCCTGAACAGTATATCAAGGACATCCTGCCTTAGATTAGCCACAACAAGTAAAATGAGTGGTACTGGAGTGATTTCAGCACAACAATGTATCAATGTTTTCATGGTTCCTGAATAACTGCATGCAAAACAATCAAGACAGTTGTAATTTATTTAATTATAAATGATTTAAAATACAAGGTCTTGTGAATTCCAATGTATTAATTCCAGTGTAATAATATGTAATTAAAGCAAACGGTAAACAAACTAGTAAATACACAATGTAAATACACAAACTAGTAACCTATGATCCAAGTTGAATAGTTGGATGAAAAAAAAAAAAAGTCAGTCAAAGCGGTGTGACATGTGTGATGGGGTGTATGTGGAGAGAGGGCTCACTGGCGGTGATGATGGGCATGGTGGCTGGGAGGGGGGGCTGGGGCAGGGTCACTAGGTGATATACATACAGACATCAAGTACGGTACACACATGCGCGCGCGTGTGTGTGTGTGTGTGTGTGTGTGTGGGGGGGGGCGTTGATATGTGTATGTATGTACATAGTATGTATATATGCAAGAGATATAAGACAGGTCCATGGACTAGAGGGATGTGTAAAAAGTGCTTATATTCAGTGTGTGTGTGTGTGTGTGTGTGTGTGTGTGTGTGTGGTGTGTTAACATGTGTTGTGAGTGCTTAAGAGTGAATATCCATTGTCAGAACAGTGTGGGTTTACTCCCAGCGATAGAAACTTCTCTTGATTCTCTCAGTTCTGGCCTTGTGACTACACATGCATCTTCTTAACCTCAGTGGTAAGTACAGTCCATTGTTAGGATGGGAAGAGTCCCTCAGAATCTTTTGGGCTGGGTCTTCTTGCAAAGCATCTACACCTCCAATATCCTTACCATCAAAACAATGACAAAAACAAAACAAAACAGTAGAGCAACATTAGTAAACAGCATGATCACCTCAGCAACCAACATGACAACAATCATAACTATCCCAGCAACTGCCAACCACCAAACTTACCCTAGCAGCTGTTGATATTGACATTGTGGGAAGTGGTAGCAAAGGTTTTGCTTAATTGCTGCGTTGAAAATTAGCCACGTGTTATGGCAACACTTCCTCGATACAGTATGTAACATAACACTGTATATATCTGTACGTCATGACAATTGTAAGAGAATTCATAAAACAGTGTGTGGCATAGTATATAACATAACACTGCATATAACTGTATGTCATGATGACAATAGTACGTGAATTCATAAAACAGTGTGTGGCATACCTGTGCTTATTCTGTTGGTCATGGGTGGCAAAGGAGTCCAGCATGGGAGGAGATTTTGGGAGGACACTTCCATGCTTCCAAAAGGGAATGAGTGGCACGTCAGGCATCGATAGTGGCACGTCAGGTATCAACATTGGTGACACTGTCCACTATACACACACATACAGACACATAGAGTGAATGCAGAGAGGGGCGGCTACTTTACGGAAGGACACAACAAGGATGGCAGTGGCTGACAGTGCAGCTTCAATTTAATGGCAATGAAGAATTCTGTCTGTCATCCCATAGCTGGTCAGGCTGGCCAAGATTCTACAGTGGAGAGAGAAAGAGAATGAGAGACACATCCCAGAATTCCCGTGCATCAGGGGCACATGCTGGGCATAATCATACATCATGGCATCAGATCTTGCATCCACCAGGGCATCTAAGTATCCACCACAGCTGGTGATTTGACATATCACTAGGCTAAATACAGTGGTGTAGAAAAAACTTCCCATATCTAGTTCAATGTTTTCCACGAATTTATATAAAATTAAGTTGATTTTGAGATGGTGTAATCATCAGCATTAGGCTACAGGTTGGCCATGCACGTTCGGCTGATTAGATTAGAATGCGATCTCAAAAAGCATAAAGTAATGGGTTATTCAGCCTAACTATACTCATTTAGTACCTTAAACCCACTAATATCATCGAAGGTTTAGCCTAGAATATCTTATTTTATGTTAGATAGGCTATTTCTTAACTACCTGTAATAGCAGTACTTGATGACAGCTACCTACAAGCATCCTACTACGTGAAGTTTTTACTGAATGATGACAACAGTACGTGAATTCATAAAACAGTGTGTGGCATACCTGTGTTTATTCTGTTGGTCATGGGTGGCAAAGGGGGGTGGCAGAGGAGTCCAGCATGAGAGGAGATCTGGGGAGGACACTTCCATCCTTCCAAAAGGGAATGAGTGGCACGTCAGGCATCAATAGTGGCTCATCAGGCATCATAATTGGTGACAATGGCCACTATACACTCACATACAGACACATACAGTACATGCAGAGAGGGGAAAGAAAGAGAAATGTCACATACGGTACTGTACAGATAAAATTAAGTGTGTTTAAGATTTGTCACCCTTTTGATAAAGATACATACAGAAGTGGCAGTAATTGAAGAGGGTCATATTACACACACAGGTTTGTTGGATTAGTTTTACCAATTAAATTACTTCACTGAGAGATCAGAAAGAAACTTAATTTACTCTAAAAATACAATAATTAATACCATAAATTACATACAAATTGTGTAAAACAGGCAAGAATAAATTAGCCAAACTAGTGCCCACCAACCACTTCCATTCAATATCATATTTCCCTACAGGCTTCTATACTCTTTGCTACAGGTACCTATTCAAAGACTCAACTGAGAAAGCTATGATCATGTCTGCCTTCCATGAAATCCAGTGATTGAGGTGGCTAACAATAGCGCTTGGCAGCACAAAACAGTAGGACTACGTGTTGATTCACGCCAGCTTTCTCCTTTAACATTAGGCTACAGGTTGGCCATGCACGTTCGGCTGATGATGTTTGCTAATATAACTAGGCTAAACCAGAGCGGTAGGCTAAACCAGAGGGCTAAACCATCCTGCTATTGCATTCAGTCAAAGATTAGAATGCAATCTCAAAAAGCATTAGTATTGGGTATTTCAGTCTAACTATACTCATTTAGGACATTAAACCCACTAATACATCAAAAGTTTAGCCTAGAATATCTTATTTTTCATTAGATAGGCTATCTCTCACCTACCTGTAATAGCAGTACTTGATGACAGCTACCTACAAGCATCCTACTACGTGAAGTTTTTACTGTGCAAATAATCGCTGCACATTTAGGTAGAAGGACGGTTTGATAAGTAAGTTAAGTCTATATTTTGAACACCAAAAATATAACTTTTAGAGTTAGACCAACGCTTCACTTACCTTTTTTTCCATGGCATGGTGTGTGCAGAGCGGCCCAGGGTTTGTTTTTCCTTGTTGCTGTGACGTTGGAAGGCAAATCCCGGACTGGTCCGTTTCGTCAGGGGAACGAACAGTCTCTGTTCTTCATTTTATATCCAAGGTTCTCCGCTTTTATGTCCAAGAGTTATAAAACGAATCTACATCTTGCATTCTGTGTATGAATTAATTAAAGTATTCATATGTGCTTAGTTCAGCGAAACTGCTGTAGCCGCTAACTGTGAGCTAACAGGCCTTTTATTTTGAAGCATTTTGTTAGCGGTCGACTTCCTGTTTCAATTTTCATTTTCCAAGTTGAGAATGGTTTAATGCACTGTGTCGTTGCGCTCAATTGCATTGCACGTCTTTGGATACTGAAATAGCGAAACACCCCAGAAATGCCTTTTCCCATTGTTTAATACGAGTTGTGAACTTGAATTATACTTCGGTCACGGACCCTTCTTCTTTGTTCTATCATTGTAAATTTGAGTCAGCTGTTTTTGTGGTTTCCCCACTATTTTAGTAGCCATTGACACTATTGAGCAATTGAGAAGCCCCCTAGCTGCGGACTTGCAGCCTCAACGCTACAT
>JAODXP020000022.1:26940304-26945304 GCA_027497455.2 Sardinella longiceps | reverse complement strand
TAGGTGAGACTTAAAGTTTTAAGGTGAGGTTTACTTTTTCGTGGAATTCCAGCGTTATGGACATGACATTTTCGTGCATTATTGATGAACAAAAGGCCACATAACCTCCGCAAACCTAGCAGTATTTCAATAATGCACGAAAATGTCACGTCCATAACGCTGGAATTGCCCATATATATATATATACACAGTGTATATATATATATATATATATATATATATATATATATATATATATATATATATATATATATATATATATATGGCAATTCCACGAAAAAGTAAACCTCACCTTAAAACTTCAAGTCTCACCTACATGGACATACAAATTCTTTCAGAAAACTTCCAATACAAAAAAGTATTGTCTCGATGTAAATATTCAACTGAGCAAGTTTCGAAAGGATATCTGTTTGTTAAATTTTTTACCTATTCAGCCATAATGTAAGTCTATGGAGGGCTTAGAATGGACATAGTGGGTGATAACACACACAAAGCTACAATGCTGTCAGTTATTTTTTATTTTTATATTACTATTTCTGTCGTTACAGGTTAAAATCCACCATTCACAATTGTTTTGTATCGTTTTGGAAGGTTTTCCAGGCGTCACGTCCATAACGTCACATCCATAACGCATATCTCCCAATGAAAACCAACTTTTTTTACATTTGCATTTGAAATTAAGTCTTTCTCTGTCTTTACTGAGATGTCCTGTTTGGTATGAATGTAGTAATATTTACATTTCTCTAGAAATTTCACACACTTCACAGCAAAAACTACGCTCTCTCAAAAGTTTGTCCGTTTTTCGTCACGTCCATAACGCAAATTGAAAGGCTCATATTCTTATGATGCAAATCATGATATGAATTTTTTCTGTTTGCCTGTATTCAGCCATGGAGTTTGCAGAAGAATATGAAAAAAAATTGTGAAATACTGCTAGGTTTGCGGAGGTTATCTGGCCTTTTGTTCATCAATAATACACGAAAATGTCACGTCCATATGGGCAATTCCAGCGTTATGGACGTGACATTTTCGTGTATTATTATTCGTGCATTATTATTATATGAACAAAAGGCCACATAACCTCCGCAAACCTAGCAGTATTTCACAATTTTTTCATATTCTTCTGCAAACTCCATGGCTGAATACAGGCAAACAGAAAAAAATAATATCATGATTTGCATCATAAGAATATGAGCCTTTCAATTTGCGTTATGGACGTGACGAAAAACGGACAAACTTTTGAGAGAGCGTAGTTTTTGCTGTGAAGTGTGTGAAATTTCTAGAGAAATGTAAATATTACTACATTCATACCAAACAGGACACCTCAGTAAAGACAGAGAAAGACTTAATTTCAAATGTAAATGTAAAAAAAGTTGGTTTTCATTGGGAGACATGGCGTTATGGATGTGACGTTATGGACGTGACGTCTGGAAAAACCCTCCAAAACGATACAAAACAATTGTGAACGGTGGATTTTAACCTGTAACAAGAGAAATGGTAATATAACAATGAGAAATAACTGATAGTATTGCAGCTTTGTGTGTGTTATCACCCACTTATGCCCATTATAAGCCCCTCCATAGACTCACATTATAGCTGAATAGGGTAAAAATTTTAACAAACCGATATCCTTTCGAAACTTGCTCAGTTGAATATTTACATCGAGACAATACTTTTTTGTATTGGAAGTTTTCTGAAAGAATTTGTATGTCCATGTAGGTGAGACTTAAAGTTTTAAGGTGAGGTTTACTTTTCGTGGAATTGCCCATATATATATATATATATATATATATATATATATATATATAAAATCTTCTAATATATCCAATATAAGGGATATTTCAATAATATATATATATATATATATATTATCCCTGAAATGGCCTGTATTCACACATAAAGTAACTTTTAACACCAGACTAGAAAAACTGTATTCACACATGAAGTAACTTTTAACACCAGACTAGAAAGGAAATTGATGTATATGTAATATTGTAAAATAAACTTATGAACAAAAAAACAAGGAAAACTAGAAAAGCGCTCAGAGAGCGCAAACCTCCGCCAAGGCAATGTGGTCACAGACACAATATAAGTTCCAGATCATGTTTTGGATCACCAATCGCCACCAAAATCTAATCAGTTCTTGCTTGTCCCAATATACACATTGTCCAAAGATTTCATCCAAATCCAAGTACTTTTCGAGTTATCCTGCTGACAGACAAACAGACAAACCATCGCGACCAAAAACATAACTTCCTTGGCGGAGGTAATTATATGTATGTGTGTTATATGAGCCAAACCAATGGAGAAAAACGGTGGCGTGTCAGGTGTGTGTGTGTGTGTGTGTGTGTGTGTGTGTGTGTGTGTGTGTGTGTGTGTTGCCTAGCAAAAGGGGACAGCAGCACTCTTTGGTATTACAGTTGGTTTTCTCAGTGACTTTGGTTCATTTCTCAGATCAGAATTGAAATTCTCAAAACTACTTGTTCAATCCTCACATCATCATGTCACTTGTGCACATCAAAAAAATGTATTTCTCATTTATTTCAGGAAGTTGCAAATGCATTTGTACATCCATGCAAAACATTGTGTACAGTTCTTTGTTGAATAGTCTGATACCCCACAACATTTAGGAATTGGTTCATTGTATACGTCTTTACGTGCAAAATGATTGAACATGTTGTCATAATAATATTATGACAACATGTTCAATTATTTTGCATATTATGTCAAGGACCGAAGCATAGAAGCAAGATAATGCATGTACACAAGGTGGAGGAAGACTAAACTGCAATTTCTACACCACTGCATGTCTAGTTTTCCCAAAGGAGATTGTCTTTTGTTCACATTTAGCTTTTTTAGGGCCGTAGCGCTTCTTTTTCTTTCTTTAGCACAATGACAAACTTCAGCACAAACAGTAGCAGAGTCATTTTGAATCTTCTCCAGTCTATTCAAACAGTCTCACATACTGTAGACTAGGGTGTTATTAACAACTTACAATACCTATCAGCAACATGTTATAGTTTATACAAGGTTTATAACCATAGTTTACATCAGAACACTCCTCATGTGTGCACTGTTACACTGACAACATGAATAAGCAATTTGACTGTTATGTCCACATGTGATTACAGAAGTACTTGTCCTTCTGAATATTTAACTTTTAGAGATGAATTAAGGATCTTGAGCAAGATACTTGCTTTTGAAGGCACTCCATGGTGTTTTGTCCGAATAGTTTTGAGAAGTGCACTTACTTTTTTACAGATAGCGAGGATGATTCCAGAATTGTACCAAAGCAACTAAGAAAAACTGTAATATAGGAGTGTGTGTGTGTGTGTGTGTGTGTGGGCTGTGTAGGCTAAGGTCTAACACTTTGGGTACACTCATACACACACACACACACACACACACACACACACACACACTCTTTCCCATGCAAACACACTCAATCACTATTTCCTCATACCCTTACACACATTTCTCTTTCCATCATAATTGTGTGTGTGTGTGTGTGTGTGTGTGTGTGTGTGTTCACAGGAGCGTGTCACTAAGCTGTCTCCCAGGCCTCACACAGAAGAAGACCTGACTGAGCTCTTCACTGCGTCTATGAAGCTCTACTAACACACACACACACACACACACACACACACACACACACACCTGACTGATCCCTTCACTCCGTCTATGAAGCTCTACTAACACACACACACACACACACACGCAGGTGCACATGCACATGTGCACACCCACACACAAATGTGCGTGTGCAGACACACACACTCACTGTACGTTCACACCAACAGCTACTAAAGCTCTACTAACACACACACACACACACACACACACACCTGACTGATCTCTTCACTCCGTCTATGAAGCTCTACTAACACACACACACACACACACACACAGACACGCATGTGCTCACACACGTGCACACCCACACACATGTGCGTGTGCAGACACATACACATACTGTACGTTCACACCAACAGCTACTAAAGCTCTACTAACACACACACACACACACACGTGCACACCCACACACATGTGCGTGTGCAGACACATACACATACTGTACGTTCACACCAACAGCTACTAAAGCTCTACTAACACACACACACACACACACACACACACATGTGCGTGTGCAGACACATACACATACTGTACGTTCACACCAACAGCTACTAAAGCTCTACTAACACACACACACACACACACACACACACACACACACACACACACACGTGCGTGTGCAGACACATACACATACTGTACGTTCACACTAAAGGTACAAAATCGCTTTTGTAGCTCAAAAAAGCAGCTGCTAAATTGTCTGTGGCTCATGACGTGCCTGTTGTCATTCCATTAACAGCACAGCATTTAGATTTTACAGCTGAAACGCCTTTCAGTTTTTTAGCTTTTTTTAGTCGCTCAAATCGCTGAAGTTTTACAGCTGGTAGCTTTTGTCACTTTTGTTGCTCTTGCCCATAGAAAGTGAATGACTTTTACAGCTTTAGTAGCTCTGTGTGTGAACATACAGTTAAAGTGACTTCTAGTAGTAGTTTACCTGAACACTGACTGCAGAATTGCGATGTTTGTTTTTTAATGAATTCTTTCATTCTTAAAAAGTGGAGCAGATTCAGTATTATATTATTATAATCAGCATTGAAGCAGATATGTGTCTTATGATGTTTTATTAAATATAAAAGCAACAATGTGCCTTATGATGTTTTAATTAGCATTGAAGCAATGATGTGTCTTATGTTGTTTTAGTCATCTTCTGTTGTCAAAATCAGCATTGAAGCAATGATGTGTCTTATGTTGTTTTAATCATCTTCTGTTGTCCAAATCAGCACTGAAGCAAAGATGTGTCTTGTGTTGTTTTAATCATCTTCTGTTGTCTTAATCAGCATTAAAGCAAAGATGTGCCATTTGTTGTTCTAATAAATAAACAAGTAAAGATGTTTTCTGTTGTAATCATAATTATCATGAATAAT
>JAODXP020000022.1:26922804-26932804 GCA_027497455.2 Sardinella longiceps | reverse complement strand
GGAGTTGGGAGCTAAAATTTTGCAGTTTTCCCAATGGGAGATGTGTGAACCTCCTGGAATTTTTTCAGCCAAATCTGAGATGGTCGAGCGGGGACATTCGGTGATTTGACATGGAATGACCCATCAGTCTCTCTCTCTCTCTCTCTCTCTCTCTCTCTCTCTCTCACACTCTCTCTCACACTCTCTCTCACTCTCTCTCTCTCTCTCTCTCTCTCTCTCTCTCTCTCTCTCTCTCTCTCTCTCTCTCTCTCTCTCTCTCTCTCTCTCTCTCTCTCTCTCTCTCTCTGTCTGACTCATTCTACCAGTGTGTGCTGTCTGCTATTGATGGCAATCTCAATAGAGATGCCTTGGTGAGATTCTTCTCTTTATGGGGGTGTGCTTTCTTTACAATAACACTGTCATATACCGGGTTTTATTGCAATGCAGAGTCAACCATGGCTAAAAACAGCAGCATATAGCATTAATATAAACCCATTGAATAGACGTCTGCATGTGGTTACAGATCTGATTGCCAAGGCACCTATTGAAGGAATCAGTCAACACAAGGTGACATGGCCTGTGCCTTTTAGTACCAGTCGGGCAGGATAAATAACATGTCTGTACGCCGCACTAGACAACAATCCCAGACAGAAAGCTGTCAACCGGATGTTTAGGAGAATTAGAGGCTTTCAAGGAGATGATACCCCCCACAACCCACACAGTCTCTCACACACACACACACACACACACACGCAGCGCGCCCACACACACGCACTCACACAGACAGATTGGGTGTACGCACTCACACTCACTTTTTCACTACTTGCTAGATTTGATGTATAATAATCTTGTATAATCCCATAAGAGAGTGATTGCCACATGTCTAGCATCAAGGATTTTTTTTTTTTTTTTTTGTGAGTGAAATGGGGTGAAGGGATGAGAATGTGTGTGTGTGTGTGTGTGTGTGTGTGTGTGTGTGTGTGTGTGTGTGTGTGTGTGTGTGTGTGTGTGTGTGTGTGTGTTGGGTGTAAAGCAGGCCAACATGTCGACAATACGTCCACAAAAATGAACCTGCCTGCCATTACATTCTATTAACACACACACCGGGAGCAAAAAGGCACTGGGTGAACCCCTGCTGACTTTTAATTAATAATACATCTAATTTTTCAGCTTCATAAACACTCACCCGATGTTGTCTGTTGTCATTTAATACCTAGCCACAGACAGCCTGGGACGTATTCAATTTAGTAAATGAAAAAAAAAAGTGTGATGTCAGATATGAGAGACTAGGGGGGCCTCAAGAGCACCTTTTGTGAAAGCGGCTACTTCATCTCGTCAATATTATTTAAAAGACTATCATTATTATTCATTCAATTTTATTCAAATCCCTGAAAAACGGGGTTAATGCGGATATCAGGAATTATTATCTTACATGGCTTAAGGCAAATTGAATGAAACATTTACCTGGAGTGGGGGGAAAAAATCTCAGAGATACTTTAAAAAATGCCCATTCAAAGCTCTCTCTCTCTCTCAGCTCAGCCTGCTCTCCCCCACTTTCTCTCAAATCATCCTGGCATCATCAAAAAGAAGATGACCTCTGAAGGTGAACAAATCATGACATTCAGAAGCAGAAGCGAGCAAGAATAAGAAAAGCTGACAACCACGAAAATACATACATACATATATATACGGTATCTAATGTATTAGATCAACAGTTTCCATTCATACACCTACACTGAATAATGCATATTCGATCTGACTTTTATAGAGGCACTGCACATTTATTACCCTATGGTGGGTGACAGACACAAATCATAAATCCACACACGCCATATGCCTTCCTAACGGGGCTCGGAGCTTGTGACTTTTGTCACCCTTTTGACTTAGTATGAAGTTCAACTGCTTTTAAGCACATCGGCCACGTGCATTTACACCCTGTGCTGTGCTTTGGGGCCCATTAATACATAGATCCTCCATGCGAGGAAGGGTAGGGAGGGTGTATATATGTGTGTGTGTGTGTGTGTGTGTGTGTGTGTGTGTGTGTAAATTTGTAGCCTCTGTGCAATATGTGTGTGAATGTGTGTAGGGGAGTTGTTTATGGCCAAGTAGTGAGAGAGGGAGAGAGAAAGTCAAAGTCAAACATGTTTAAGGACAGAGACTCCTCTCTCTCTATGTTGCTAGTGTTGCTGTTGCTGCTGCTACTGCTGCTGCTGTTGCCGCTGCCCCTGCTGTTGCCGGAGTGCTATCTTCTCCCAGCAGACGCGGAGCGCGGAGGCAGATCGTTTCCTCCTGGAGGAGGTAACCTCCCGGGGCTCGCCTCATGTAGTTATCTGCTCCCTCATCCCCAGCATCCCTCGAGGAAGGACAAACCCTCTCATGGAGGGGTGTGTGTGTGTGTGTGTATCTGTGTGTGTGTATGTGTTTGTAAATCTGTAGCCTATGTGCAATATGTGCGCGTGTGTGTGTGTCTATTAGGGACCTGGTTGGGTTGGGTGTATCTTGTCATTGTGTATGAGTATGTAGGGGCGTGTGTGTGTGTGTGTGTGTGTGTGTGTGTGTGTGTGTGTGTGTGTGTGTTTGTGTGTGACAAGCAGCCATGGCACAGGGATATGTGAGTCTGTAGACTTGTGTGTATTTGTGTTTTTTATACATGCACGCATGTGTCTGTGTGTGTGTGTGTGTGTGTGTGTGTGTGTGTGTGTGTGTGTGTGTGTGTGTGTGTTACTGGGGTGGTGAGGTTAGGCAAGGAGAGTCTGTGCTGTGCTATCATCAAGTCGTCCTTCCGCTCTGCTCCGCCACCCCACACGGCGCCACCCCCCCACTACCACTAAATTCCATTAAGAGCACCGCCACACATCAGACCAGGTGACAGCGGGACGCCGCCCGGGCGACAGCTCGATGGGATCCCTTGTCGGCTTTCATGGGCCTCGCCGGGCGTCTGCGTTATCTGCGCCGTGTTGTGACACCGGCACGCTAACAAACACTAATGTCAGCCACCTCAGCGTTTTTTTTTGTCGTCGGGGGAAAACCGGGGGCTCTGCGGACAGGGTGGGCCGATGGGACAGCACTGAGTCTGACAGGCTGAAGCATCGACTCTGATTAGCCCTCAGCCATTGCAAATAGGACATGTCCACAGGCAGAAAAGAGAGAGAGAGAGAGAGAGAGAGAGAGAGAATGGAGAGAAGAGGAGGGGAAGAAGAGAGGGGAGAGAGGAAATGCCTTCATCAAATGAAGTTCTATCTTGCGGGAATGAATGCCATTGATGTGAGGTT
This sequence comes from Sardinella longiceps, assembly GCA_027497455.2. Classification (NCBI taxonomy): domain Eukaryota; kingdom Metazoa; phylum Chordata; class Actinopteri; order Clupeiformes; family Clupeidae; genus Sardinella; species Sardinella longiceps. The sequence goes on along the minus strand of JAODXP020000022.1, from coordinate 26,929,553 downwards.
GCTTTAGAGAGAGATCCCCCCCCCCCCTGTCTACAGAGAGCGTTGGTCAATGGGACTGAAAAATCATAACAAAGCCCCAAGGACAACACACCTCATTATAAAACATGAGGACTAGGAGGAAGGGGAGGATGGATGGAGTGTGTGTGTGTGTGTGTGTGGGGGGGGGGGGGGGGGGGCAGTGGTTGGGTGGTTGAGAGAAAAATAGTTAGGATTATATGCCCAGGGCTGCAGACATAGAGGTGAGAATCAGATGTTGACCTTGACGTGAATTAAGGGCCCCTGGACCAAGCACGAGTCACATTCATCTTCAAAGATTTAAAGGGAGCTTTTAACTCACCCTTTTGAGCAAGGAATCTCAGGTCAGATGATAAACCGAATATTTTCTACTCCCCCCAGCCCCCCCCCCCCTCCCTTCTTTTCTGCTTCTCTCTCTCTCCTCTGTGTCTGTCTCTGTCTCCCTCCTCTCTCGCTCTTTTTAACACAAAGCCAATGTGGTGTGATACCGCTGGCTGGATTATATTGTATCTCCATGGGGAAGAGTCGGAGCAAGGCTCACTTAAGCACTTCCAATACCGCAGTGGCTAATTACCACAGTGGCGGTTATGAAAGTGGTGTGTGTGTGTGTGCGCACTGTATGTAGTGTGTGTGTGTGTGTGTGCGCAGTTAGTGTGTGATGTATGTTGTGTGTCTGTATGTGAGATATGTGAATGTGTGTGTGTGTGTGTGTGTGTGTGTGTGTGTGTGTGTGTGTGTGTGTGTGTGTGTGTGTGTGTGAGAGAGAGAAGAAGGGTGGTGGTGGCAGCGGGTGTTTGGGGGGTGGGGGGTGTTAGCAGATTGATAATAGCAGCCCCAAGAGTTACCTAAAATATTATAGGCGCAAAGAAGCGCGAGCGGCCCCACAGGACATGCTATCTCAACACGCGCCGCTGAACGGTCATAAAAGATTTATGAAATAACTTTGCCCCCAAGTGCAAAGTATCAGCACTGGAGTTAATGGTGCGATTATACTAATAAGGGCAAAAAGGGGAGAGAAGAGGAGAAGAGAGAGAGAGAGAGAGAGAGAGAGAGAGAGAGAGAGAGCAAGAAGTGAAGGGGAGGGGAGGGGGGTTAAGGGGGGGGCACAACACATGATGACCCGAGAAGTACAGAGGAGAAGAAAAGGGCCAAATCAGAGCAGAGAGCGAGGGAAGTCACGAGGGGAATGTGGGGGTGAGGGGGTTAGGATGTTAAGGGAGGGGGTTGGGTTGGGTTGGAAGGGGGGGGCACAGTGGGATCTCATTAAGACCCTACAGGTGATCTACTCCGCGCCATTGCCACTGATCCGGCTATCCACTTCCTCTATTGTCTGAGCTGTCACAGCTGGTTGCGTGACGGGTTTGATCTCTTCCTTTTCATGGAGTCCAGCTGGGCAACACCACACTGGATCAATATCTCCCTTAACAACCCCTATGCACCCCCCCACACCCCCCCTTCCTGTCCTCAGTAGCCTAACACCCAGGCAACATACAGAGGAGAGCAAAGGTATGACAACTTGCTTGGCTGAGACATCAAAAACTTTAAAAGTGATTTTATAATCAAATGTCTAAGGTTGACAATACCTTATGATGTTGCATATCCTGAAGCTTAATGCTTAGGCCATGTCTGGTGTGAGTGCTTACTCTATGTCTGGTATTACAATCTGACACTAAATTGATTACATTGCTTGATGAAGTGTAATTCTTTAACCTTTAATTTGACCTTGAAACACACGCACACACACACACACACACACACACACACACACACACACACACACACACACACACACACACACACACACACACACACAGTCAATTCAGTTACTGACCCAAACCCTCTGTGTGTATATTTTTGACCGATAAAGACCAAAAGCCTCTGTTTTGTGTCTCTCACTTAAATACTTTCCCCATCTCTGTGTTAGCTCCAGAACCCTGAACTCTGACATTTGCAGCAGCTTCGATCACTGTCATTTTAAAAAGCTGTCAGGTCCACGCCTCCGCATATATGAGCTCAGGGAGCTGGGGACGTTTGTGTTTGATACTGCTAAATGGAAGCAATTAAATCAACAAGGTTTGGTGATTTTCTTTTTTTTCTCTCTCTTTTTCTTTTTTTTTTAAAAAAAAACTACACCACGCTGCTTCAGCTCCTTATTTAATGTCAAACGCTGAAATTAAGGATAACATGTTTTTCGGCATTTTACTTAATGGTAAACATTTGCTTAGGAAACTAATTAGCGGCAATTAATCACTACTTCGCTTTCCGCAGTGGCTTACTGACGTGTTTTCCTGTCAGGGCCAGCCACCTTGTCAGTCCGCTATGATGGCTGCTAGTTCATTGATGATAATATCTTTTTTGAGGGACAAAAAAAAAAAAAATAAATAAAAGAAATGGCGCTTTAATAACCTCACAGCAAAGGCAAAGGACATAAATATTTAAATAAACTCACTCGAAATTGAAGGTGGGGAATAATTTATCAGGAATCAAATGCAAGGGCTGGGGGAAAAAAAATAGGTAATGGAGAGTGTAAAGTAGCTGTCAGGGAAGTAATGAGCAAAATTAAACAAGGGAAAATTATATACAAAGCCCGAGCTCTGCACTGGTAGCATGGGATTGTTTCACAGTGCCATGACCTGACGCAGTATTTTGGCGTGCTGAGTGCGTCACGGAAATAACAAGCAAGTAAGAGATGAGACGAGACAATTTAAATTCACACACACACACACACACACACACACACACACACACACACACACACACACACACACACACACACACATTCCATTTCCTTTGCCCGCCAAAAAAGACTGGCAGGACTGGCTGCTTTATTGGGCCAATACACATGTATCAATAACTCTCATCGTAAAGCTGCCTGGTTTCTCAAAGCAGGCCAAGAGCTGAGGAGTTATTTACACCAGCCCACAGAATAATAACGAGTTAATGATTAGCCAGGGATGACCCATCACTCGATAGTTATACTACTTATGTCTAGCCAAGGAGGTCCTCAGAAGTCATGGTTGATAAACAACAGTACGTTTTATCCATGCAGCTACCACAGCTGATTGAGATCCAAAGTTTGGTAACTCCATAAATTACATGGAACAACACGATTTATAATCATCTCACAAGGATTACTCAAAGTGTACCAGTTTCGTCTGTTCAGACGACACAAATCACACACACACACACACACACACACACACACACACACACACACACACAGAGAGCCGAGAGAGCGCTAGCATGACGCAGTATTAACAGGGACGTTAAACGCTTTTGCGGAGGACTTTCGAGTGCTGCACATCTTTCATTTCATCGGCAACTTGTCGTGCTACACTGGCAGATGTGCTGAGCCAGACTCTGTATAATGGGCAGTCGGGCACACACACACACACACACACACACACACACACACACACACACACACACACACACACACACAGAGAGAGCCCTGCCCACCAGATATTCACATTACCGAGGAGGACAGTCTTGATGGATAACTGGCAGTGCACCAGAGTAGACAAATAAGGGATTTCTGTTGATGCCTAAACCATCCCGTTTCCTCCCAGCATTGCTGCTCCTATGGTCCAGTGGTGAGGGAAATTACGGGACAGGGGTATGAGGGAGTTTTTTTTTCCGTTCCGGTTCCAAATGGGATATTCTGTTGTCCCCATGGGAACGTCACCAAAACCTCAATTACTCTGGCGAAGTGTGTGTGGCGGTGCTGGTCAGTGACCCCTGCAATGACCTTCTCCGTTGCCTTTCGGTGTGTGTGTGTGTGTGTGTGTGTGTGTGTGTGTGTGTGTGTGTGTGTGTGTGGAGGACAGGAAGCTCTGTGATGGGATCCAACTGAGAAAGTTTATCCCAAAAAGCAACCCAGTTGCAGAGTGGTGCAGTACAGCAGTGGCGTGGCGTGTAGAGTAGTGTTGTTCTAAAAGCTTGTGGCCCATGTTTGCATTAGTATAGACTATGAAGTCCTTTAAGCCTGCGGCACATACACACACACACACACACACACACACACACACACACACACACACACACACACACACACAGACAGACAGTGGAAATGAAAACACACAACACACATGAAATGCTTCACGTTCAATTCCCATTCAGTCTATAGTGCAAACCAGTTGAGTCGAGCAATTCCCCACATAAGAAAATACTATACAGCGTGGGCAGCTACCAAAACATATAGTAGGGAAAAGAAAACAGGAGGGCCTTTTCTTTCCTGATCGTTAATGCGCTTACTCAGTCAGATAGGGGTCACAGCATTGATTATTGGACAGCCATAATATTTAATTTCATTGACCATACTTACGGAGGTCCTTTGAGGGCTTAATTTTATATGGTATGTGTTCATCAGATGATTCTGACAGCCCCCCCATTAATTAAATGGCTTAGAGATCAATGCTCCCAAAGAGACTGGAAAATCAAGATGCCTCATTCGGGAGCGTAAGCGTTATAGGCTTCCTGCTGCTCTCCTGTGATGTGTTTGTCTCTTAACATTTGTCACCGAGGTCATTTCCTTTTAAAATCCCCCACTCTTCAGGCTGTTTGTGTAGTCACTCCACAAAACAGGGCTTCTTTCATTGGTTTAGAGGGGGCCTTGAATAGGCTCGCTTATACCGGCAGAACGACAACAAGAGAGGAGTCCAGATTGTTTACACTGCCATCAACATAACAACGTAATCAATTTGTATAGCTGCTGTAAATCCTCTGGCCTAGCATGCTCCATTGGCCATCGAGACTCTCGCTTAAACACTCGCGGTGGGTGAGAAATTATTGTCAGGTGTGTGTGTGTGTGTGTGTGTGTGTGTGTGTGTGTGTGTGTGTGTGTGTGTGTGTGTAGGGGGGAGAGACAGAGTCGTCCCTAATGGCTGTTGTCGTCTGCTTATGCTGATTGTCAAGTGCTTGTCTCCTTGTGTTTCTCCTTATAAAAAAAGCCAAACAGTAAATCACAGCTGAAGAATTTTTCTCTCTCGTCCTCGTCCTCGTCCTCCCACTCCGGCTGTCCTTGTGGGTTTTTTTATTCTGTCTGAATGGACAAAATTCTCTACCATAAAACAAATCTCTACCTTAAAAGAGCTGTATTCTATCAAAAATCACTCAAGACAAAAAGAAATGCCTCACAGTCATGATCACACAAGGCCTATTGAACAACATGAACCATCTCTGTCCTGTTTAAAATAATATGAAACACTGAATATTTTGCTGAAAGGAATATAATGCAGTATTTTCTTTCTATTATGCAACACTGATAAAAAATTACTGCTGTACAGAGACGGCTAGTACAGATAGCAGCATAAGACAACAGTCAGGGTGTTATCCTGATACAATCTACAATCTTCATGACAAATATTTGATTTGGTGTATAAAAAAATAACACGACTAACAGTCTATGTAAGATAAAGCCTTAAAGCCTTAGGGGTCAGCACATTGTTCAGGCAGCTGCTTTGTATGGTGTTATAGCGTACATAGCATAATGACTTGGCAAATATAAATCTTCTCAAGTTTGGCAATCTGTGGTGCTAGAGCAGTGACATGACACCCCTCCCCTCCTTTCCATATTACATCACCCACAAGGTAGGCTACTGATAACCTGACATAGCCCGACCATAATACTGCTGTTCATCCGTATTCATGGTCTGGAGGTTCTTTAACCTGGCGCGATTATACTGCGGGGGGGAGGGCATTCACTTTTGGTTTGAAACAATTGGACAGCTCGTCTAATCAGCGTCGCTTATTGGCCGGTAGACTCTCTACCGATATAAACACGCCCAAGAGGACCGTTCCCAGACCATGGATACGTATGAACATTCGTATTATGGGCGGGCTATGTCAGGCTAGGCTACTGATGGATCTATTCCCGGTCTTAGCCTTAACTCAGAGCAATGACTGGGTATTTTTGATGCCATGTCTGGAGTCTGACAACAAAATCAAACCTAAGCCAAACCACTATAATCAAATATGTTTTTTTAAATAGGGAGGTTGGGGGAGTGAATGAGCAGCTTCCCCATGTCCGGCAACCACGGGTGCTGTGCCCTTGAGCAAGGCACCTAACCCCCAAACTGCTCCCCGGGCGCTGTACTAACGGCTGCCCACTGCTCCGTGTGTGGGTTTACGCACCCTTCCCAACAACTGTGTGTGTCTGTATGCATGTGTGTCTGTATGCATGTGTGTGTATACCCCCGGATGGGTCAAATGCAGAGAAAAAATTTCCTTACTCAAGTACTCTTATAAACCCACAAATTGGTTCAATGTCAGATAAAAGCTGAGGCCAGAGATAAGAGAAAATGATAAGAAAACTCAAAAGAACATGGCTTTTATGACAGCGCACATGGCTTTCATTAAGAAAATAAACTAAATCTTAAATGATCTTAAGTCCTGATGTTAAAACCACTGTGTACACGACCTCAGGGGCCCATCGATATCACAGAACATCTAGAGGTCAGGCAGATGGCATCATAACAAACAATAACTAAACCCAGTCCACTTGCCACTCGTGAGAACCTGCCACTGGCTAACCGGAATGACAAAGATTCACAGCCGGAGCACAGCATTTCGACTGAGGAGCGACGCCAATCTATCACCGATTTCATTTCAAGAGGTTAGCTGTCGGACTGGCACCCCTTGGGGTAGAGGATCAGCCAGCCTCCCCCGCTCCATCACGAGCGGTGCCGAGCCGGGGTTACTACCACCGCCGCCACTGCTGCCGCCCGTCTCCTGCT
>JAODXP020000022.1:26909937-26920204 GCA_027497455.2 Sardinella longiceps | reverse complement strand
AACTAGATTTGCAATTCCAAGGAATTACACAGTGCATGCAAACGTTTAAAAAGTACACTTAGAAAGTGATCGTAGAAAAAAAGTAGAAAAGTAGAGTAAAGAGGAAACTTGTTTAGGCAATCAAAGTTACTAGTCAAGTAGCAAAGAAAATGTTGCTACCTTGATCATGTTGTTGAATAGTTGAAAAAAAAGAAAATGGTGCTGGTTGCTGTATTGGTTGTTATGTTGATTGCAAGGGTACTTTTGGTTGTTGTTAGGCCATTGCTAGGGCGGATATGGTGGTTACTATGCTGGTTGTTACATTGATCATGTTGGTTGCTATGTCTAGTGCTTGGTCATCAGTGTGGAAGCGGTTCCTAGGACATTGCAGGGCTTCTTGAGGTTGTTGCTAGGCTGTTGCCAGGTAAGTTATGGTGGTTGCTACGTTGATCATGTTGGTTGCAATGTTCATTGCTAGGTCATTGTGGAAGTGCTTCCTGGAAGGTGGCATTGGTGCTTAAGGTTGTTGTTAGGCAGTTGCTAGGGTGGACATGTAGGTTGCTATGCTGGTTGCTACGTTGATCATGTTGGTTGCCATGTTCATTGCTATATCATTATTGATGGAGTGGTTCTAAAGACATTGCAAGGCTGCTGGAGGCAGTTGCTAGGCTGTTGCTAGGGCGGATATGGTGGTTGCTATGCTGTTTGCCATGTTTAGCATGTTGGTTGCTATGTCAATTGCCATAGGGCTGTCTGAGGTTGTTACTAGGCCATTGCGAGGGCGGATATGTTGGTTGCTACATTGATCTTGTTGGTTGATATATTGCTAGGTCATCATGGGAGTTGTTAGCAGTGGCTATTGTTAATGTTGATGAATGGGTGATTATTGAATAGTTGAAAAAAAAAAGATAGTTGATGACAGTTCGAATGAACATGGCCCGTATCAGTAGTTAAATTAGTGATAAAGGTGGACGCAGCCTTTGGCTGCGTCAAATGGTTCGTTGTTGATGATTACATAAAAAGTTGCTTTGTGTAAATTTGTTTAAAAATGTTGAAATAGGAAATAGTTGAAATAGGAAAAGATGAGGAAAAAAAGTTGCAAAAAATGTTGAATATAATACAGAGAATTGAAGAGAAAAAAAGGAAAATATGTAGGCTAGGCCTGAAAGGTTGCCAAAAAGTTGAAGAGATAGTACAGAGAATTGAAGAGAAAAAGGCAAAGATGTACAGTAAAAAGTTGGCAAAAAGTTGAAGGGAAATAGGCAAAAATGTAAAATGTCGATTAAAAAGTGAATAGATAATTGAAGAGAATTGAAGACAAAAATGTGAAGAGGTAAATAGTTGCCAAAAGTTGAACAGATAATACAGAGAATCAAAGAAAAAAATGACAAAGATGAAAAAGTTGTCAAAAGTTGAATAGATGATACAGAGAATTGAATAGAAAAAGACAGTAGAAGAGGGGAAAGGCAAAGAGGCTCGCTTCGCGAGCCCTTTGCCTCAGCAAATGGAAGTGAAATAAGCTTAAATAGCCCATTAGGTTAATAGAAATGAACTGGAAAGGTTAATACAGCAGATAACAGAATGTTCGTGGAAATAGAATCCTAGAAGTTCCACTAGTCTGCTGAAAGTTCTCTGGAATGTTTACAGTAGTCAAGAAAGCAACAATAGAATGTTTACAGTAGTTAAGGTAGCAACAATAGGAAGTAGAATTCTGTTGTGGAACTCTGAAAATTCCATAATTTGTGAAAAAAAGCACTTTTTTCGCTCGTTTATCGCAGATAGTAGAAAAAGTAAAAATAGTAGAAAAGTGAAATGTCATAGCATAACAACACAAATCGAGACCTACGAGATGAAGTTTGAATGAAGTTTCTAGGTGAAACGGTTATTGAGAAAAAGCGAGCATTGAAGAATAATAATAATAACTAGATTTGCAATTCCAAGGAATTACACAGTGCATGCAAACGTTTAAAAAAGTACACTTAGAAAGTGATCGTAGAAAAAAAGTAGAAAAGTAGAGTAAAGAGGAAACTTGTTTAGGCAATCAAAGTTACTAGTCAAGTAGCAAAGAAAATGTTGCTACCTTGATCATGTTGTTGAATAGTTGAAAAAAAAGAAAATGGTGCTGGTTGCTGTATTGGTTGTTATGTTGATTGCAAGGGTACTTTTGGTTGTTGTTAGGCCGTTGCTAGGGCGGATATGGTGGTTACCATGCTGGTTGTTACATTGATCATGTTGGTTGCTATGTCTAGTGCTTGGTCATCAGTGTGGAAGCGGTTCCTAGGACATTGCAGGGCTTCTTGAGGTTGTTGCTAGGCTGTTGCCAGGTAAGTTATGGTGGTTGCTACGTTGATCATGTTGGTTGCAATGTTCATTGCTAGGTCATTGTGGAAGTGCTTCCTGGAAGGTGGCATTGGTGCTTAAGGTTGTTGTTCGGCAGTTGCTAGGGTGGACATGTAGGTTGCTATGCTGGTTGCTACGTTGATCATGTTGGTTGCCATGTTCATTGCTATATCATTATTGATGGAGTGGTTCTAAAGACATTGCAAGGCTGCTGGAGGCAGTTGCTAGGCTGTTGCTAGGGCGGATATGGTGGTTGCTATGCTGTTTGCCATGTTTAGCATGTTGGTTGCTATGTCAATTGCCATAGGGGTGTCTGAGGTTGTTACTAGGCCATTGCGAGGGCGGATATGTTGGTTGCTACATTGATCTTGTTGGTTGATATATTGCTAGGTCATCATGGGAGTTGTTAGCAGTGGCTATTGTTAATGTTGATGAATGGGTGATTATTGAATAGTTGAAAAAAAAAAGATAGTTGATGACAGTTCGAATGAACATGGCCCGTATCAGTAGTTAAATTAGTGATAAAGGTGGACGCAGCCTTTGGCTGCGTCAAATGGTTCGTTGTTGATGATTACATAAAAAGTTGCTTTGTGTAAATTTGTTTAAAAATGTTGAAATAGGAAATAGTTGAAATAGGAAAAGATGTGGAAAAAAAGTTGCAAAAAATGTTGAATATAATACAGAGAATTGAAGAGAAAAAAAGGAAAATATGTAGGCTAGGCCTGAAAGGTTGCCAAAAAGTTGAAGAGATAATACAGAGAATTGAAGAGAAAAAGGCAAAGATGTACAGTAAAAAGTTGGCAAAAAGTTGAAGGGAAATAGGCAAAAATGTCAAATGTCGATGAAAAAGTGAATAGATAATTGAAGAGAATTGAAGACAAAAAGGTGAAGACGTAAATAGTTGCCAAAAGTTGAACAGATAATACAGAGAATCAAAGAAAAAAATGGCAAAGATGAAAAAGTTGTTAAAAGTTGAATAGATGATACAGAGAATTGAAAAGAAAAAGACAGTAGAAGAGGGAAAAGGCAAAGAGGCTCGCTTCGCGAGCCCTTTGCCTCAGCAAATGGAAGTGAAATAAGCTTAAATAGCCCATTAGGTTAATAGAAATGAACTGGAAAGGTTAATACAGCAGATAACAGAATGTTCGTGGAAATAGAATCCTAGAAGTTCCACTAGTCTGCTGAAAGTTCTCTGGAATGTTTACAGTAGTCAAGAAAGCAACAATAGAATGTTTACAGTAGTTAAGGTAGCAACAATAGGAAGTAGAATTCTGTTGTGGAACTCTGAAAATTCCATAATTTGTGAAAAAAAGCACTTTTTTTCGCTCGTTTATCGCAGATAGTAGAAAAAGTAAAAATAGTAGAAAAGTGAAATGTCATAGCATAACAACACAAATCGAGACCTACGAGATGAAGTTTGAATGAAGTTTCTAGGTGAAACGGTTATTGAGAAAAAGCGAGCATTGAAGAATAATAATAATAACTAGATTTGCAATTCCAAGGAATTACACAGTGCATGCAAACGTTTAAAAAGTACACTTAGAAAGTGATCGTAGAAAAAAAGTAGAAAAGTAGAGTAAAGAGGAAACTTGTTTAGGCAATCAAAGTTACTAGTCAAGTAGCAAAGAAAATGTTGCTACCTTGATCATGTTGTTGAATAGTTGAAAAAAAAGAAAATGGTGCTGGTTGCTGTATTGGTTGTTATGTTGATTGCAAGGGTACTTTTGGTTGTTGTTAGGCCATTGCTAGGGCGGATATGGTGGTTACTATGCTGGTTGTTACATTGATCATGTTGGTTGCTATGTCTAGTGCTTGGTCATCAGTGTGGAAGCGGTTCCTAGGACATTGCAGGGCTTCTTGAGGTTGTTGCTAGGCTGTTGCCAGGTAAGTTATGGTGGTTGCTACGTTGATCATGTTGGTTGCAATGTTCATTGCTAGGTCATTGTGGAAGTGCTTCCTGGAAGGTGGCATTGGTGCTTAAGGTTGTTGTTCGGCAGTTGCTAGGGTGGACATGTAGGTTGCTATGCTGGTTGCTACGTTGATCATGTTGGTTGCCATGTTCATTGCTATATCATTATTGATGGAGTGGTTCTAAAGACATTGCAAGGCTGCTGGAGGCAGTTGCTAGGCTGTTGCTAGGGCGGATATGGTGGTTGCTATGCTGTTTGCCATGTTTAGCATGTTGGTTGCTATGTCAATTGCCATAGGGGTGTCTGAGGTTGTTACTAGGCCATTGCGAGGGCGGATATGTTGGTTGCTACATTGATCTTGTTGGTTGATATATTGCTAGGTCATCATGGGAGTTGTTAGCAGTGGCTATTGTTAATGTTGATGAATGGGTGATTATTGAATAGTTGAAAAAAAAAAGATAGTTGATGACAGTTCGAATGAACATGGCCCGTATCAGTAGTTAAATTAGTGATAAAAGGTGGACGCAGCCTTTGGCTGCGTCAAATGGTTCGTTGTTGATGATTACATAAAAAGTTGCTTTGTGTAAATTTGTTTAAAAATGTTGAAATAGGAAATAGTTGAAATAGGAAAAGATGTGGAAAAAAAGTTGCAAAAAATGTTGAATATAATACAGAGAATTGAAGAGAAAAAAAGGAAAATATGTAGGCTAGGCCTGAAAGGTTGCCAAAAAGTTGAAGAGATAATACAGAGAATTGAAGAGAAAAAGGCAAAGATGTACAGTAAAAAGTTGGCAAAAAGTTGAAGGGAAATAGGCAAAAATGTAAAATGTCGATGAAAAAGTGAATAGATAATTGAAGAGAATTGAAGACAAAAAGGTGAAGACGTAAATAGTTGCCAAAAGTTGAACAGATAATACAGAGAATCAAAGAAAAAAATGGCAAAGATGAAAAAGTTGTTAAAAGTTGAATAGATGATACAGAGAATTGAAAAGAAAAAGACAGTAGAAGAGGGAAAAGGCAAAGAGGCTCGCTTCGCGAGCCCTTTGCCTCAGCAAATGGAAGTGAAATAAGCTTAAATAGCCCATTAGGTTAATAGAAATGAACTGGAAAGGTTAATACAGCAGATAACAGAATGTTCGTGGAAATAGAATCCTAGAAGTTCCACTAGTCTGCTGAAAGTTCTCTGGAATGTTTACAGTAGTCAAGAAAGCAACAATAGAATGTTTACAGTAGTTAAGGTAGCAACAATAGGAAGTAGAATTCTGTTGTGGAACTCTGAAAATTCCATAATTTGTGAAAAAAAGCACTTTTTTCGCTCGTTTATCGCAGATAGTAGAAAAAGTAAAAATAGTAGAAAAGTGAAATGTCATAGCATAACAACACAAATCGAGACCTACGAGATGAAGTTTGAATGAAGTTTCTAGGTGAAACGGTTATTGAGAAAAAGCGAGCATTGAAGAATAATAATAATAAGAACTAGATTTGCAATTCCAAGGAATTACACAGTGCATGCAAACGTTTAAAAAAGTGCACTTAGAAAGTGACATTAGAAAAAAAAGTAGAAAAGTAGAGTAAGAGGAAACTTGTTTAGGCAATCAAAGTTACTAGTTAAGTAGCAAAGAAAATGTTGCTACCTTGATCATGTAGTTGAATAGTTGAAAAAAAGGAAATGGTGCTGGTTGCTGTGTTGGTTGCTATGTTGATTGCAAGGGTACTTTTGGTTATTGTTAGGCCGTTGCTAGGGCGGATATGGTGGTTGCTATGCTGCTTGTTATGTTGGTTGCTATGTCTAGTGCTTGGTCATCAGTGTGGAAGCGGTTCCTAGGACATTGCAGGGCTACTTGAGGTTGTTGTTAGGCTGTTGCCAGGGCAGATATGTTGGTTGCTATGCTGGATGCTACGTTGATCATGTTAGTTGCAATGTTCATTGCTAGGTCATCATTGTGGAAGTGCTTCCTGGAAGGTGGCATTGGTGCTTAAGGTTGTTGTTAGGCAGTTGCTAGGGTGGACATGTAGGTTGCTATGCTGGTTGCTACGTTGATCATGTTAGTTGCCATGTTCATTGCTATATCATTATTGATGGAGTGGTTCTAAAGACATTGCAAGGCTGCTGGAGGCAGTTGCTAGGCTGTTGCTAGGGTGGATATGGTGGTTGCTATGCTGTTTGCCATGTTGAGCATGTTGGTTGCTATGTCAATTGCCATAGGGGTGTCTGAGGTCGTTACTAGGCCATTGCGAGGGCGGATATGTTGGTTCCTACATTGATCTTGTTGGTTGCTATGTATATTGCTAGGTCATAATGGGAGTTGTTAGCAGTGGCTATTGTTAATGTTGATGAATGGATGATTATTGAATAGTTGAAAAAAAAAGATTGTTGATGATAGTTCGAATGAACATGGCCCGTATCAGTAGTTAAATTAGTGGTAAAAGGTCAGCCTTTGGCTGCGTCAAATGGTTAGTTGTTGATGATTACATAAAAAGTTGCTTCGTAAATTTGCAAAAAATATTGAATATAATACAGAGAATTGATGAGAAAAAAAGGAAAATGTGTAGGCTAGGCCTGAAAGGTTGCCAAAAAGTTGAATAGATAATACAGAGAATTGAACAGAAAAAGGCAAAGATGTACAGTAAAAAGTTGGATAAAATAGATTAATACAGAGAATTGAAGGGAAATAGGCAAAAATGTAAAATGTCGATGAAAAAGTGAATAGATAATTGAAGAGAATTGAAGACAAAAAGGTGAAAATGTAAATAGTTGCCAAAACTTGAACAGATAATACAGAGAATCAAACAAAAAAATGGCAAAGATGAAAAAGTTGTCAAAAGTTGAATAGATGATACAGAGAATTGAAAAGAAAAAGACAGCAGAAGAGGGAAAAGGCAAAGAGGCTTGCTTCGCGAGCCCTTTGCCTCAGCAAATGGAAGTGAAATAAGCTTAAATAGCCCATTAGGTTAATAGAATTGAACTGGAAAGGTGAATACAGCAGATAACAGAATGTTCATGGAAATAGGATTCTAGAAGTTCCACTAGTCTGCTGAAAGTTCTCTGGAATGTTTACAGTAGCTAAGTAAGCAACAATAGAATGTTTACAGTAGCTAAGGGAGCAACAGTAGGAAGTAGAATTCTGTTGTGGAACTCTCAAAATTCCATCATTTCTGGAAAAAAAGCTCTTTTTCGCTCGTTTATCGCAGATAGTGGAAAAAGTAAAAATAGTAGAAAAGAGAAAAGTCTTAGCATAACAATAGAAATTGAGACCTACAAGATAAAGTTTGAATGAAGTTTCTAGGTGAAACGGTTATTGAGAAAAAGCGTGCATAGAAGAATAATAAGAATAAGAATAAGAAGAAGAAGCCAACGGATAACAAGACAGTGCATCGCTATGCATGCACTGTAATAATAAAAAGAAGAAGAAGCCAACGGAGAACAGTACAGTGCATCGCTTTGCATGCACTGTAATAAAAAGAAGAAGAAGCCAACGGAGAACAGTACAGTGCATCGCTTTGCATGCACTGTAATAATAAAAAGAAGAAGAAGCCAACGGAGAACAGTACAGTGCATCGCTTTGCATGCACTGTAATGAGATAAATATCAATGAGATAAATATCAATGAGAATCCAGAAGCACTTGCTCAAAGCTCTCTGTTCATCCCCCTGAATATACATCACAAACTACCCAACGCAGAGCCAGTTTCTCGGTGGGCCTGCCTGCCGGCCGGCCGGTCAGCCCAAGGCTCGTGGACATGAATAATCCGGAGCTGAGCGCTGAGCTGAGCTGAGAGACAAGCGCTGACCTCAAGGAGAGGCCGGAGTAGACTCCAATTTGCTCAGCTACACATGAGGAGTCAGAGGGGGCACAGCAAATCTGGCCACAGCAAAACAGCCTGCTGCCCTCCCTCTCTCTTTCCATCCCTTTCTGTCACTCTCTCATTCCCTCTTTCTCTCCCTTTCTCTCTCTCTCTCTGTCTCTCTCTCTACCTTTCGGCATGTGCTCCCGAGTGTCAGGATTAACAGAGGGCCGAGAGGGGAGAGAGAGTTAATCGATACGCCACTGAAAAGGTGCCGCTACGCTACACTGATGAGCTCTGGGGGCTAAAGCCCCTCACACCCTTCCTTATATGAGAGAGAGAGAAAGAGAGAGAGAGAGAGAGAGAGAGAGAGAGAGAGAGAGAGAGAGAGAGAGAGAGAGAGAGAGAAGAGAGAGAGAGAGAGAGAGCGCAGCACTCAGTGATGGTTATAGCCGGGCCTTAATCCTCTCCTTCCCCCCGCCCCACTACATACACTTCGGACCCATAATGCAACACACCAAACTTCATCACAGGAACCACAAATAGTCCACATCCCACACTACACCACACCACACCACACCACAGCCACGCCATGCACAGACACCACAGTGCTGTTTCCCATAAGCATAGTTGCTATCTAAGTTAACCAGTTATAATTGCATTGCAATTACATTGTAACCAATAAGGCTGTTAACAACTATGCTTTTGGGATATAGAGGCCAGCTCTCTATACCACACACACAGACACACAGATATAGACACAGACACAGACACAGACACAGACACAGACACAGACACAGACACAGACACACACACACACAGACACACACACACACACACACACACACACACACACACACACACACACACACACACACACACACACACACTCCCAAATCATACCAAACTATGACACACCCACCTCTCAACCACAGCACCATTTCACAACCACAGCAAGCACCATAAACTACTCAAGCACCATAAGCTAAGCTACTCCAGACTTACAACTCCACTCCTCTCCTCTCCACACACACCACACTAGACACGCTCTATGCTCTGTTGTGCTGCGCCACTCCTCCCCCTTTCCTGGTTCCTCAGACCACTGGGTTTAAAGTCCAGGGCAGGCAGATAAGAGGTGCAGTCATGCCCACTGGAGTAAACCACGACACGTCTGTCACGACTACCAGCCTTCGGGGTGGCCAAGGCTACTGTTTACGACGCCGTTAGAGGCCCACACTGATGACGTCTGTCTTTACTGATTTGGTTAATGCCGCTCGCTCGGCTGGCGATCGTGATGATGATGATCGTTAGCCCACTGCATTAGTATTGACTTGTTGACAGAGTAGGTGATTGTTTATCAAGATACAGGTTTGGATTTGTTCGACGTGTTACGGGTCAGCCTGTTACTGCCTGTCTGTTTATGGCTTCCTTGTCTCTGCTTGTGTGTTGTAGGGCAGAGTAAGTTGGCAGGTGCACATGATTCGTTTATGGCTGTAGAGCACAATTAAGCAATCAACCTGGCCAGCATTTGATGTTTCCACTCCCTGCTTCAACGGTGGTTGTTTTTTTCCATCTCCATTTTTTTATAAACAATAATAAATACAGTACATTTAATAACAACAATAAATTTGATCCACAGATAGCAATCCTTCAAATTGCTGGAGGAGCAAATGATCCTGTTTTGGTAGCAACCGACACAACAGCTGAAAAACCTGCATGTCTTGTCACAACAGTCAAATGCAGCCAAAAGTAGCCAAGGTTACTGTTTACTAATACTGTTTAAACTGCTGTTTTTAGTGATATGATTGCCATAACAGTGTCAATGGTGCCTTAGTCTGTGTTATTGTCCAAGAACAACATTCTCCTCAAGACACAGGTTTGAATTTGCCATTTGTGACAGGTTTAGGGCTTGTGGAGGTATTGTGCTGGCGTGGGATTGCACTGCAACGCTAGGAGAGTGAAGCATTTCTGCGCTCCCACCATTTCTCACTCACGCTCACAATTTTCTGCGTCTCGCTGACAACCCTCTTCCAAATGTTCACAGGCACGCTTTATCAGTGGCGAAGACTCCCAGACTATCAGTTACCAGGAGAGCACAAAGCAATGTTCTGCAGCAGAATTCTACAGCTACTGGCCCAGACCCCCTCCTACTTTTCCTCCTCCTCCCCCCTCCTCCCTTCCAAAGCTCTTTGTCTGCTTTCTTCTCTTCTTTACTATTCTCTACTCCTCCCTTCTTTTCTCTCCTCTTTCCTC
>JAODXP020000022.1:26884937-26899937 GCA_027497455.2 Sardinella longiceps | reverse complement strand
TATACCTTAAACATGTCAGAAGTACTTCCTGTAACAGAAAGAAAATGGCACAGTAGAGAATAGTTCATGTCACAAAGCATTCTGGGATTGGCCACTTTGGCTTAGGTTTATAGCAGTATTTTCCTGTACAATAACCACAGAATGATACTAATTAAAAATTGATTCATTTCACCCCATTCTCATTTAATTTTGAACGCTATTTAGGAGAGTTTCCGTCTAATGAACGAACCAATGCTGTTGACTCATCTCTATTGGCCAATATCTTTAGAATAATTGCATCAATTACAAAGGGCTGTGTATGAGGAGTTACAAAACTATCATAGCTAGCTGAGTTAAACACGGCTAAATAAAACAGTCCATTTTCTCCCCCCCAAAAAAAAAGAAAAAGAGAGAGAGAAAAAAAAAAGTTCTTGGCTCACAACCCAAGGCTCGTGCTAGTTGGGGATTTCTTGGGGCACTTGTAGTTCAAGACCGTGGGGTGAGGAGACACGATTATAGCTCCTCGGCTCCCTCTCATTAGAGAATCATTGCAAAGGGCGGAGAGTTCTAATGGACGATATAGTGTTCTCGGTCGGGGCTGTCTGATGCGAGAACAACGGACTGCGGGTCAGATCATTTCCATCGTGTTTGCATTCAAGTCTCAGGTTACAGTCGGGCTGCCCTGTAGTGCTGACACACAATGTTCACACACACACTCACACACTCACACAACAACGAGAGTGAGGAGGAGAGAGATTTTTGGCATCAGGAGGTTGTGTGGGAATAACAAGTGTGTGTGTATGTATGTGTGTGTGTGGGAATAACAAGTGTGTGTGTGTGTGGGAATAACGTGTGTGTGTGTGTGTGTGTGTGTGTGTGTGTGTGTGTGTGTGTGTGTGTGTGTGTGTGTATGTGTGTGAGAGAGAGAGATAGTTTGTAAAGGTCTGGTGGCCTCCCAGTGGTCGCCTTGCCCTACCACAGGACTAGTTGGTGAGCGTGTGTTTGTGCCTGGGAATATGTTTGTGTGTGTGTGTGTGTGTGTGTGTGTGTGTGTGTGTGTGTGTGTGTGTGTGTGTGTGTGAGAGAGAAAGAGAGTGTGAGTGTGAGTGTGAGAGAAAGAGAGAGAGAGAAAGAGAGAGAGAGAGTGAGTGTGTTTGTAAAGGTCTGGTGGCCTCCCAGTGGTTGCTTTACCACAGGACTAGCTTGTGCCTGGGTGTGTGTGTACAGTATGTGTGTGTGTGCCCAAGGCTCCTTCTCTCACTCAGCAACACCACAACAGGGCAACACCCTAATGACACACACACACACACACACACACACACACACACACACACACACACACACACACACACACAATTTCTGCAGCGGCGCACAGGGATCCGTTTCAACTAAATATCTTGGCATTCCATTTCAAAAGTCTCCCACTCGAGTTACCCTCAGAGATTTATGGCAGCCTGTGAAACAAACACCAGTCATACACACACACACACACACACACACACACACACACACACACACACACACTCTCTAAAAGGTACCCTCTGAACCACCTGGTGCTCCGTTCGTCTCGCTCACTATTGGGTGTTGCACATTAAAAACTGAAAATGTCCATCGCCTAATCAAGTTTCAGAAAGAAAAAAAAAACGCTTTTACGATGGAAATTCTACGACTTGCGGCCATAGCCTTCTCTCTCCGCCGTGTGGTCGCGTGGCATGGCATATCGCAAAGAGACGAGGTCTTCCCAAGTTCACAATTCTTTTGAAAGGCCACGTCAAAGCGGCCTACTGTATACAAATCAGTGTTACACAATGAGTTCACTGACCTCGGCCAACAGCTATCAACGCCATACGCTTTGTGTCCGCCAAAGTTAAAAGTAGCTTGAAATGGATGACTGCATAAAATGAGTTCTGATAAATGGAAATGTTAGAAGGTGTGCCTGTGTCTGTGTGCCTGTGTCTACGTCTGTGTGTGTCTGTCTGTGTGTGTGTGTGTATGTTATCTATGTGTGTGTCTGTGTCTGTGTGTGTGTGTGTATACTATCTACGTGTGTGTCTGTGTGTGTCTGTGTGTGTGTATACTATCTACGTGTGTGTCTGTGTGTGTCTGTGTGTGTCTGTGTGTGTGTGTGTGTGTGTGTTATCTATGTGTGTGCCTGTGTCTGCGTCTGTGTGTGTCTGTCTGTGTGTGTGTGTGTGTGTGTGTGTGTGTGTGTGTGTGTGTGTGTGTGTGTGTGTGTGTGTGTGTACGTGTCTGTGTGCATACGCAAGTTCATCTGAAAGACAGGAAAGTAAGCTAGGTCATCTTTTTTTGCCCTTCTTTTTCAAGTCTTAGTGACCCACACAACAAATCTCCAGGAGTCGCGAGACGCTGACCTCCATTTCAATGGGCAAAATTTGCACAATTTAGCATATGTGAGAGAGAGAGAGAGTGACCGACCGGCCACAAGCCATTCTGCCTCAGCCCACACATCTTACTGCCGACACATTTTTCAAAGTCATAGGACAGCTAGGCTAGCTGGTAGAGCCGGGAAAAAAACGTCTCACAGCACAGCATCAAGAAAGGCACTACAAAAAATCCGAACGCTCCAAAAAAGCGCTATCGGTGGAGATGCTGTTTCCCTCAGCCAGCCAGTCAGTGAGCGCCAGTGATGTTATAATAAGCAGCAGAGCTCCACACTTTGTGTCAATTTAAGAGAAATCTCTACAGTCGCGCCATTACAGTGGCAGGCACGACTTAAGGCCCTTTTTATTCACAGTAGCTCAGAAAATAGATTTCTCTTCTTTCTCCATCACTGAAAGGGACAACAGAGAGGGTGTGTGTGTGTGTGTGTGTGTGTGTGTGTGTGTGTGTGTGTGTGTGTGTGTGTGTGTGTGTGTGTGTGTGTGTGTGTGTGCTGTCTGTGTGTGTGTCTGTCTGTGTGTGTGTGTGTGTGTGTGTGTGTGTGTGTGTGTGTGTGTGTGTGTGTGTGTGTGTGTGTGTGTGTGTGTGTGTGTGTGTGTGTGTGTGTCTGTGTGTGTGTGTGTCTCTTTCTGTGTGTGTGTGTGTGTCGTGTGTGTGAGTGTGTGTGTGTGTGTGTGTGTGTGTGTGTGTGTGTGTGTGTGTGTGTGTGTGTGTGTGTGTGTGTGTGTGTGTGTGAGAGAGAGAAAGAAATGATTCTATATAAAGAAGCAGCATTAACCCAATTCCAGTGAGCTTCCCACTGATCGGAGGAGAAGGCACATGGTTAAGCCTGAGCAGGCACAGGAAGACAGCTGCCTGCTGGAACACACCACACCACACCACTCTGCTCAGCTACAGCTACAGCTACAGATAGAATACTAGCAGGGGGAGATGTACAGAACAGAACAGTACAGTCACCATCAAGAACATTAAAGAAAGGGGTCATTTTCAAGAAAAACACAGCCTCACGGTTTGTTTGTGTGTGTGTGTGTGTGTGTGTGTGTGTGTGTGTGTGTGTGTGTGTGTGTGTGTGTGTGTGTGTGTGTGTGTGTGTGTTAATTTGCATAATATGTCTGGTGTGTGAGTGTGTATGTGTGTGTACAAAGTATTCATTTGCATAATATGTTTGGTGTGTAAGTGTGTGTGCATTCCTGTACACACGTGTGTGTGTGTGTGTGTGTGTGTGTGTGTGTGTGTGTGTGTGTCTCTCTCTTTCTGTGTGTGTGTGTGTGTGTGTGTGTGTGTGTGTGTGTGTGTGTACACATTATATGTGCACAATGGGTTCCAAATACTTGAAGCGCAGGAAGCACTAAACGTTGAAAATCAGCAAGAAGTGATAAAACCCCAAGTACATGTAAATGCACTGTGAGTCCCCATCACTGTTAAATACATCGGCTAAATTAATGACTGGAAATGCAGAAGAAAGGGAAGGGGCAAAGGAGAAGAAAACAGGTGGGGGAAAAGAAAAGAAATGAAAAGAAAAAGAAAAAAAAAGAAAAAAACCCTCTTCTTCCAAGCCTTGTTATTTCCCCTAGTTAAGAAGGGCATGGTGAGGAATGCACACACCAAATCATCTTTTTTTCCATCAAGGGTCCCAGGAGGTATTGACAAGACCAGAGATGCATTTAAATGGGCAAATTAAAGCAGGAAATGAGCCTGGGCAGACACACTTAAGGCACAGCATCCTCTTTCACTCCTTAAGCATCACACACACACACACACACACACACACACACACACACACACACACTTGAACACTCACACTCTCAATCACACACACACACACACACACACATTTGAACACACACACACACACTCACACACACACACACACACACAATTACACTAACATACACAGGCATTCCATATAACCATACACGCACACATACAGTATACAACCACAAAGACACACAAAAACAATAAAAGACTCACTCTCAACAAACACATGTACACAAACAAGTAAACATCAATCAGTAATATCAAAACAGGGTGACACCCTAATGAGTCCCACTCCTCTCTCCCCATATCTCACACACACACACACACACACACACACACACACACACACACACACACACACACACACACACACACTCCTCATAAATAACGCTTGGTTGAATTTGCATGAATCCAGTACAAGATCCAGCACCTCCACCTTCTCCGTGGTGTAAAGGAAGCCATTTATTCAGTATGATTAAGCAAGCCTGAGGCAGTCTGGGACATCTCATAAAGGCTCTTGGACTAATCTTCACCAACCTCTCCTGGACCTCTGTTCAACTGCTGTTCCATCCATCCCATCCAGACTGCCAGCATTACAGTATGCTCAACAATAATATCTACTGCTATTCCTGTGAATGGTAAGGAACCTTAGGTGATATTCAACACCATGGGTGAAAAAATATTACTAATAATTCCCTCTCTAAATGGATATTTATTTCATTTGCAAAATAGTATATGCATTTTGATGGGCGCATTTGGAGTTTGATACTTATGCAAGGATGATGCCACCTTTGCCTATTACAATTTTAGCTGTACTTATGATAGAAGAATATAAAAATAAAAGGTTACGGAGCACTTGACTACACATTAGCTGATTCACTCTGACTTTAGATCATCATGTTTTTTTTTTATGATTAATATTCGGTAACCAGCCAAAACGAATGATAAGGTGTTGGTGATAAGTCCTACTGGCACAGACAAACTCGCCCCTCTCCTCAATATTCTATCGTGACAAGTGGATGATTTAATCGAGCGCAGTAGTAGTGCTGAACTGAGTTAGCGTGTGTGTGTGTGTGTGTGTGTGTGTGTGTGTGTGTGTGTGTGTGTGTGTGTGTGTGTGTGTGTGTGTGTGTGTGTGTGTGTGTGTGTGTGTTAAAGCATGACAAAGTTCCTCGAACAGCAGGGGGTTGCATTTGCCTGTCAGTCTTGATTTGGAATTTTGTTCTGTCACAACAACCTATTTTCTCATGCTCGCTCCATTCCCTTTTCCGTGTCCTCTCTCTCTCTCTCTCTCTCGCTCTCCCACTCTCGCTTCTCGTACACTTGCACGCGCCTATTTATCACCCAAAATAGACAAATTACAATTATACAGACTAGCAGCCATCCATCACTTGTCTGGCTTCTCTACTTGCACTCCATTTTCCAGTGCATAC
Organism: Sardinella longiceps; assembly: GCA_027497455.2. Taxonomy (NCBI): domain Eukaryota; kingdom Metazoa; phylum Chordata; class Actinopteri; order Clupeiformes; family Clupeidae; genus Sardinella; species Sardinella longiceps. The sequence goes on along the minus strand of JAODXP020000022.1, from coordinate 26,894,367 downwards.
TATCAATTTCCATACACACATTCAGACACACCCTTTCCAGCAGAAAAGGCAAGGGAGAAACTGGAGATGGAAGAGGGGGAAGAATGTGAAAAGAGTGACGGAGACAGGGAAAGAATGACCCAGGGAGATAATGATGGGAGGAAGTGAGAGAGAAGACAGAGAGAGGGAGAAGAGAGAGGAAGAGAGAGATAGTGCACTGGGGAGAGAGGGAGAGAGAGGGAGAGAGAGAGAGAGAGAGAGAGGGTGAGAGAGGGAGAGAGGGAGAGAGATTGCACTGGGGAGAGAGGGAGAGAGAGAGGGAGAAGAGAGGGAGGTGAGAGGGAGAGAGAGTGCACTGGGGAGAGAGAAAGAGACAGGAAGATATGGGAGAAAAGTACAGAGAGGGAGAGAGAGAGAGAGAGAGAGAGAGAGAGAGAGAGAGAGAGAGAGAGAGAGAGAGAGACTGAAAGAGAGAGAGCGTTCAGGGTGGTCCCCCTCCTTTGTGACTGTAAATGTCTATGAACGCTCCAGTAACCTGCCACTTCATCTAACCGCCTGGTGACTCGGATCGTTTTGTTCTTCCCGTGGTCTTCTTTCTTCCCCCTACTCACACCCCCACTTCCCCCAACACCCCCCCCCACCCCCACCGCCCGTTAACATTATTCATGAGGAACGCAGTCACATTATTCCTGACTTCAACTGCTGCGTTAATTCCCTGCGTTACTCTTGAAGTCGACAGGAAACGCGGGGAGGGCCTCGAGTAAACAAAGCCTTTAAACATTCATTCGGAAAGACTTTCTTTAGAGGACAATTACTGATGTCTGCCTCCTTCCAACATCAGCTTCACAGGAGCAGTCATCAAAAAGAACACCTTTAGAAAAAAAAAAGATAAAGAGAGAGGAAGAGAGAGAGAGAGAGAGAGGAAGAGAGAGACAGTCGGAAAGAGAGGAGGAAAAAAAGGGAAAAAAGGAAAATGAAAGGGAATAGAAACCCCCCTAGCTCTCTCTTCAAAAACCAGAGGCACAATTGCAAGAGAGATGGGGTCAGGCTCAGCATTAGATGGAGAAAATCTGTCTTATACTACACATCCCATGATTCACCGAAGATGGCACACTGCTGAGAACATGGACCAGACTTCAAGACGTCAATGCCACCCGCTGCCGTGGTTTTTGAAGGCTACGGGAATAGTGGTGTGGGTGTGGGTGTGGGTATGGGTGTGGGTGTGTGTGGTGGTGGTGGGAGAATGAAATAAATAACACAATCTCTGAGATTTAATGCCTAGGCTGCTGGATGGTGGATGGTGGATGCTGGTGAATGCCATTATCTTGCACAGAATGCATTAACATTTCCTCAGTCTAATTGCTAACGCTCTCTTTCCAGCACACTGGGGGACAATTAGTGGCCTCTGGACGGCCCTCTCTGTTTGCTTGCCTTGCCCAGCCTTGCCTTGCCTTACCGCCATCACTGCAGACACTGCTGCTGCTGCCATTGCAGACATCACTCTCTTATGGAGCCGATCAATCACCGAAAGCCAAACCCGAACCCCACCCAACCCCACCCTTAAACCAATACCAGACACTGCTGCTGCTATAGCAGTCACTCACCCCTCTCTTATATGGAGCCGGCAAATCATCCTAACCCCAACTCCACACCACACCACCCAACCCCACCCCACCCTTAAACCAATACCAGAGAGCTGGATGAATATGAACACCAAGCCTGTATTTCTATATTAAATCATTCATATGAAGGAAAGGGAGGCTTTCAGGGAATGGCAGCATTCATTAACTATGCAGGAGCTAATACTTCAAAAAAAAAAAAAAGTAAGATCAGCCATAATCTATGAGTGATGATGATGATGATAATAATGATGACAATGATGATGATGATGATGATGATGTGTTGATAAAGGATAAATAATGACATAAACGATGTTTGAACGTCCTACTTCATTCCCAAACCACTTATGCTACATTCAAAGCCCCCTTTCGCAGGATTTAGCTACTGGTTACTGGTACTGATTTCAACCTTTCCTGCATGTAGCACTTTATAAAAAATATAAAAATATCGCCTGGAACTCATTAGAATTACATAAAAACTTTATTACAAGCTCAAGGCCAGGAGAGAGAGAGAGAGCGAGAGAGAGAGAAGATATACATTACATAGCAACATACATTACATAAATATTGAAGATAAAAAATAAAAATAATAAATTGTTAAATGACGGGCAGCTTTGTGCTAACTGCTAATAATATCCCTGGGAGAGCCACACTCCCGGTTAGCAGGCAGGCTAGATCACCTGACTTAGCTGGAGCTACTACTGTACCTGCATTTGAATTACAGTACAACGGGATTTGTACCTTATCAGCCCATTTGACCATTGATAAATGTTGACAGCAACTTATTCCATCGACCACACAATTCCTCATGGAAGATTCTCGTCAAAAAAATGCAGTCAGTACTCGCATGTGGAGGTTGTAAGGTACACTGTACGTGATGGAATGTGAAAACAGAAACTTGTCTTGCGGGAACTCCTATGACACTAATAATCAAACTCTGGTGGTGCATGGTCTATAAACAGATGCCTTTTTAAAAAATCATAAACACAACGTGGCAGGAATAATCAATAGGTAAACTTTGAAAGCCTGACATCACTGAGTGCCAATTAGTCTGCATGAGAGCAGCGGTATACTAAGATGAGGGAGTGGATGGCCTCCCCCAGTGGATAAGCCTGGAATAAATTAGCTGCAACTGTGCTAATGTCAGTTTCATCAGTGTCAAGTACAACAACAGGGCCTCAGAGGGTGTCTGTGTGTGTGTGTGTGTGTGTGTGTGTGTGTGCAGAGTGAAACACACAGTCAAGCAGGGTGCGATTTGTGAAAAAAACAGAGGGGGGATGTTTCTGAAACGGTATTGCGTTGGTGACGTCATTACTACCCCCCCCCCCCCGCCCAAAAAAAAAAGAAATACAACATATTCTGCTTATCCATTCATTAAAACAATCATGCCATTAGTAGGCCTATATTCTACAGCGCACTGTCTACCAGATGCCTCTGAAGTAGGCTACCGCAGTTCATGTGACTGCTGCTGCTGCTTGTAGAGCGCAATCCTGACAAATGACATTTCACAAAACTTAGAAACTCTCTCGTTCAGACCCTCCTGCTGCTTGCGGTGTGTTAAATATTTAAATAAAATGCTGCAGATTACATTGTGTAATGTAGCCGATAATAGCCAAATTACTTTGATAGCTCAGAGATTGACCCAACCCAAGACATTCGTTGGATCCGACGGTACGCGCGGAAGTGCGCTGGAAACGTTAACCTATTTTTTTTTTTTTTTTTTTTGCAACTGTGAGGAAAGCCAGGGCATTGAGCATAAAAAATAGCCAATGCAAATAGGACCAACTAGGCCTTCCTACTTAATGTATTGTTTGAGCATTTTGCCTAGATTATGCCATTTATTGGTCATTGTCTACAACTGGCTGATTTACCTAAAAAGTGTTCTCATCCCCGCGATTCGGATATTTTGCCTGATACGTTGACATTACACACATTTCATATCAAACTTAAATTGTGCCTTTGCTAAACAGCTCGTTTTCCTTTGCACAAAGATGTTCAAACAATGTGATAACATTATGAAGTTTCCTTTCGTTTTCCTCCTCGTCTATAGCTTTAGTCTTTCCAGTGAGAAAAAAACACCTGCGTTTATAGGATAAAGTTCGAGGCAAAGTGAGCCAGGAGTTGTCACGCACACAATTCAGGACACAGGATGCAATTTTTTTAATTTTATAATTCGCAGCACACTAGATGTTTGTTAGTCGCATTGCTTGCATACTGTCACGAGATATCAAGGGGGGATAAATGTTATCCCCACCGGAGATAAAATTATTCAAGCAGAGGCAGGGATACCAAAACCAGAGGTTAGGAAATCCGACCCATCCCCCCCACCAAATCGCACCCTGCAGTCAAGTATGGATAAATAGGTTAAACAAAGTCTCAGAGGCTTTGAAATTGAACTTAAAAAAAATAATAATAATAACATTACGGCAAACCCCGAAATCACATACAAACAAACAGCAATACTTTGTAGAGTGATCAAAGGCTATTCTTCATTCACACACAGTGGAAGATAGCCTAGCTCTTGTGAGATGAACACACATTCCGACTTGCTCTTAGACACCATCGTGACTCACCAAACACCCACGCTGCAACCGAGGGATTGGGGGGGGGGGGGGGAGGGATGGGGGGTGTTGGTGGTGGTTAGTGGTGGAGAAAGATGGGGGCTAACAGACAAGAGCTGCCAAGCCAAGCCTAGCCAACCCGCATGCTTACAGTCCAAGGCTCCATAGGTGGCCTCCTCCCTGTTCCAAGCCAACCAGCTCCGGTTTCCTTCCCCACCAACGCTTTCATGTGACGGCCTGCCTGCCTGCCTGCCTGCCTGCCTCATACACACCTACTGTACCCGCATGTGTTGCATAGGATGAGGGATGAGAGAGAAAAACAATAGGAGCGAGAGGTGAGGACAGGGGCTTCAAGGACAAGTCAAGGTAGCTTGGTAAGACACACACACACACACACACACACACACACACACACACACACACACACACACACAGAGAGAGAGAGAGAGAGAGAGAGAGAGAGAGAGAGAGAGAGAGAGAGAGGAGAGGAGAGAGAGAGAGAGAGACAGTATATTTTTTATAAATTCATATACTACATACAACAAGCTATCCTGCATCAGGACTGTATTTTTTCTCCTCTCCTCCTCTCGTTTCTTTGTGATTGTGTTCAGTGCTGTGTTTTCCCCATAAGCAAAGGAATGGAGGGAGGGAGCAGGTGGAAAGTGAGAAGTGTGAGTGGATAGGTGGGGATGTGTGTGTGTGTGTGTGTGTGTGTGTGTGTGTGTGTGTGTGTGTGTGTGTGTGTGTGTGTGTGTGTGTGTGTGTGTGTGTGTGTGTGAGTGTGTGTGTGTGCAAGGGGGGAGAGGGGGGATGCCTTGGGGCTTGAGAGGCTTCAGGGGGATATTCATTTCTCTCCCTGAGGAGTCCACCATTTTTATTTATTTTTTTACCATGCTTGACAGCATCCTCCACATTAAAGATGGAGGGAGCACATGGAGGAAGAAGAGAAAAGAGAGCAGATGAAGAAGATGAGGAGGAAGGAGAGGAAGATGAAGAGGAGGAAGAAGAAGAGGAAGAATTTGATGAAGAGGAGAAGGAAGAAGAAGAGGAGGAGGAAGAAGAAGAGGAGGAGGAGAAGGAGAGGAGGAGGAGAAGGAGAGGATAAGGAATAAAGAGAGGAAAAGAGGGAGGAAGAGGAGGAAGGAGAGGAGGAGGAAGGAGAGGGGACAGAGTGTGTGCGCTGCGCTACACTGTGCTGCGCTGCGGCCGCCCTGTAACAGGTGAGAGATCATAGGTGCGGGCCACACAGATCTTCAGAGGCGAGCACATGAATTATGAAGGCCCTCTGTGGCCACGGCTGCACCTCCCCATGTATTTTTCTATGTGTTGGGAAGGGAAGGGACTGGGGGATGTGATGTGATGTGATGTCAGGCGCCTTGTCTAGTGCAGAGTAGAGTAGAGGGAAGCCTACAGGAGTGAGTATGGAGAAGGCAACTGCTTTTGAGGGTGTCAGATTTAATGTACTGTAGGGTTAGGGGAGGTGTACGTACATGTATGAGTAGACATGTGACTGCGTGTGTGTGTGTGTGTGTGTGTGTGTGTGTGTGTGTGTGTGTGTGTGTGTGTGTGTGTGTGTGTGTGTATGCGTGTGCGTATGTGTATGCGTGTGTGTGTAGAGTGAAATACACAGTACAGGAGTGGCTGGGTGTACATGTATGTGGTGTATGTACATGTGTGTATCATGTGATGTATGTTCATCTCATTGTGTGTGTGTGTGTGTGTGTGTGTGTGTGTGTGTGTGTGTGTGTGTGTGTGTGTGTGTGTGTGTGTGTGTGTGTGTATAGAATGAAACATACAGTACAGAAGTGGAAAAGGCAAGTGCATGTGCATGGAATAGTCAAATGTAATGCAAAAGTGAGAAAACATGTTTTTCTTGTGTGCATCTGTGAGCGTTGTGTGCGTGTGAGAGTGTGTGTGAGCATATGTATGCGTGCCGTGCATGCATACATGTTTGTGCATATATGTGAGTGTGTGTATGTGTGTGTGTGTGTGTGTGTGTGTGTATGTGTGGGGAGCTTAGCTAAGTGAGGTGTTCCTGGTGATAGGTCCCAAGATTAGCAATGACCAGCAGTGCATAAAAGACAATTCCAATTCTGACAGCAAGGCGTGAGCACTTAAATGTGGCAGAGGCAATTCAATGTGATAACTCGAGCACTGCGTCTTACTCGCTTGATTTTTATGTACGCTGGCACGATGACAAGGATTGCTGGTGACGGCGACACTGCAGAAACCTCAAAACCTGTCAATGCTTCCAGTATTTCATGGCTTTTCAGCAAACATATTTCACAGTTACAAGACTGAGGCGGTCATGGAAAAAAAAAAGAAAAAAAAAAGAAAAAAAGAAAAGAAATAAACTGTAATAACAAGAGTACAAGAGTGTGTTGACTTCGAGATTCTGTTGAGGTCCATTGAAAGTGGAAATGGACATAAATTGCTCCCACATAATGTGGTCCAGCAAACAAAACAAATTGCTTATTGACTGGAATGAATCAAGTCCATGCTAGTTATTGAACATACACACAGGCCTCTGTCTGAGTGCCACGGCTTAGTAATTTAAGCCGTTCGACGCATACTGAGTGCTTCAATGTAAAACGACATCTAATCCATCCATGGCCTTCTGGGTTTGGTCCATTGGAGAGGACACAGAAAATTGTCTTAATGCTCAAAGCAACATTTTATTTATTTACCGACTTGCTTCGTATTAATTCGATTCTGTGCCCGAAGAACAAACTCTGTTCTACATTAGTGTGGTCATGGATTTCTCTCCCCCCCCCCCCTCAGCTGCCCCCCTCCAGTACCCTTCTTGCCCAGTGTACGTAATTTCATAAACATCGACATCTTTCCAAACACTTCCACATAATTTGTTTTTAACTCACTCAACTTTCTGCTTCCCGAGAAAAGAGAGAAAAACACACAGTCCCTCCACTCGAGGGAGAGATGAGAAATGTTATTACTTTGGGAGAAGATAAACTGGAGTCTCCAAATAAATGCATTAAGCTTTCCTTAACAGGAATTACAATAAATTCTGGCTGTGTGTGGACTGGAGTGGAGTGGATGCCTCTGCCCTGCGCACCAATGGCTAACTCCACTCCTCACTGCTGCTGCTCACTCAAGTGACTGCTGGAAACGCATTTCTCTCTGCTGCCATGTTTCATCTTTATGTGTGTCAGTGCTGGGAGAACATGGACACGTCATCTTGCGCAGTGTGTGTGCATGTGTGTGTGTGTGTATGTGTGTACTGTAGTCAACGTGTACATGTGTGTGTGTTTGGGTGTGTGTCTGCAAATGTATATTGCACTCTGTGTGCATGTGGGTCATTCCGTGTGAAATCAACCAATGACGGACCGGTCACCCTCTCTGAAAAATCTGAAAAAAATTACAGTTGTTTGTATACTCAACCTATGCTTGAATCTGAAATAGTAAGTCTGTATCACTAATGGTTGCAAAAGTACAGCCATTTGAAATTTCAAGTAATTTTAAGCATTTTGGTGAACAAGCCTTTTGTCCAACTTCCAACATAACTGGCTCTTTTAGTATTTCACACACAATGATGAAACCATGTGCATAGAAACACATTTTCCTGTAGAGTTCAAAAATCTACTCAGATCAGATGTATCTTGTGTAGTTTCCCCTCTCCAGAGCTCTGAAGATGGCTGTAAATTCTATGTGTGATTTCACACCACCACCTTTCAGGGCTTCTTGTTCAAAAAGGAAGTGAGACAAATTTATCCAAGTTTTTTCCCCACTCAAATATGGATTTTGCGGTCCTGTTTATGCATTAACTTTTATTGATAATGTTATCATACTGTCAGAGCATTTCTTCAAAGATGGTTCCAATTTTGGAAAAGGCTGTTTTCATCCTCTTATTTTACCATGTGGACAGATTGCAAGATTTTTTAAAATTTTACCATGACTCATTCAGTATCTGAGGAACATCTGTCCAAAGTTTGGTGTTGTTGCTGAGTCTCATTATTGTGATATGATTTTTTGAAAATATTGTCAGTAACTCCACTGATTTACATTGACTTCCATTGTATTGAAAGTGCACCACATATGGCGCAATGTGGTACTGCAGATAAGCAATTAAAGGAGAAATCCAGCATAAAGCCAATAGGCCCATTGTTCCAGTTACCTGAATGCTGTCTTTCAGAAAAAGAACATAAAAATTGATTATAGACCAAATAACAAACAAACTAATGCTGAGTGAATGAGGCAGAATGAAATAAAAATGAAAGTAAGTTGTTGGGTAGGATTTCTCCTTTAATTCAGTGGATTTACTGACAATATTTTCAAAAAATCATATCTAAATAACGAGACTCAGCAACACCACCAAATTTTGGATAGGTGTTCATCGGATACTGAATGACTCATAGTAAAATTTGAAAAATTCTTGCTAACTGTCCACGTGGTGAAATGAGAGGATGAATATGGCCTTTGTAAAAATCATACCTATTTTTAAAAAAATGCTCTGACAGTATGATAACAATATCAACAAAAGTTAATGCACAAACAGGACTGCAAAATCCATATGTGACTAGGAAAAATACTCCGATAAATTTGTCTCACTTAGTTTTTGTACAAGAAGCCCTGAAAGGTGGAGGTGTCCAAACACGTATAGAATTTGTAGCCATTTTCAAAGCTTTGGAGGGGGAAAATAAAACCAGATACATCTGATCTGAGCCGATTTTTGAATTCTACAGGAAAATGTGTTTCTATTCACATGGTTTCACTATTGTGTGTGAAATACTGAAAGAGCCAGCAATGTTGGAAGTTGAACAAAAGGCTTGTTCACCAAAATGCTTAAAATTACTTGAAATTTCAAATGGCTGTACTTTTGCAACCATTAGTGATACAGACTTACTATTTCAGATTCAAGCATAGGTTGAGCATACAAACAACTGTAATTTTTTTCAGATTTTTCAGAGAGGGTGACCGGTCCGTCACTGGTTGATTTCACACGGAATGACCCATGTGTGTGTGTGTATGTTTGAGATTTGTACTGTATGTGTACATGCGTGTGTGTTTGGGTGTGTCTGTGTGCTAATGTATAGTGCACTGTATGTAAGCATGTGTGTGTTTATGTGCATATACTGTATGTGTGTGTATGTTTGTGTGAGAATGTATACTGGATGTGTGCATGTGTGTATGTGTGTATGTGCATGTGTGTGTGTGTGTGTGTGTGTGTGTGTGTGTGTGTGTGTGTGTGTGTGTGTGTGCATATGTGTGTGTATTAGAGGTCAGATCAGATTTTTCCCCCTCGTGCTCCTTAAC
>JAODXP020000022.1:26842437-26874937 GCA_027497455.2 Sardinella longiceps | reverse complement strand
TCCCTCTTTCCCTCCTTCCCTCCATTTTTTAAAGACGAGAGCTTTGGTTTTTCATCTTTTTTCTCTCCCTCTCTTTTTTTTCCTAAGGTTAAAGAATTGCGCATCTGAGCACCCCCCCCCCCCCGGTCGATAGATCGGCACTGTGGTTGGTTCCAAATGAAGCTCATTAAGTCAGAAGCGGTTGGAGCCAACGGGAGCCGGGGGGGTGCTACATGCCCAAACGGTTTGCCTGAGGAGCAAACATAGAAGGGGGAGTTGAATGGCTTGCTTGCCTGCCTGCCTGCCTGCCTACGCCACTTTGCGCAGTAAATTTCCAGCAGGCCCCTTCGGCTGCCCTGTGTGTGGTTATTATAGCGCCATAACCACCAGGATCCTGCGGCTCGGACTGAAAAAACAGCTACTATCCAGGAAGTAACTACTTCAATGGCACAGCATGTCTTTTAAAAAACAGGAGGATGGTGGTGGGTGGCGGGTTTTGTTTTTCTTTTTCACCGAAATTCACTACCATAGAAACACAGATCAATTTCCACCTCCATTCAATTGAATAGGACTATAAGGTGCAAGATTGCATACTTTATGGACAAACCACTTTGATTAATGAATTGAGGTTTCAGTTAGTCGGACCTTTAACATAGTCACTTTGTCGTAAAAAAACAACAAACAAACAAAAACAAAAAAACATATAATGATTTCACAGTGGAAAGGAACCAATTGGATGGCTAGACAGACTAACCTCTATTCAATATCATGAGAAGACAACCCTAATAGAGGATGCTCAGTCCACAAAGCCTACTGTCAGCTCTATGCCACGGTAAAATCCTACGGGATTTCTCTTGGGGAACACACTGACCTGCATCGGTGTGTTCTCGCTAAGGTACACTGATAAGTGTCACAGCTCACAAAACACACACACACACACACACACACACAGATGGAAGATGGGATCTTACACCTGCATGGATGACCCATCCCTCATAATCAGCAGCCTACTGCTGTCACACACACACACACACACACACACACACAGAAGGAGGATGAGATCTTACACCTGCATGGATGACCCATCCCTCGTAATCAGCAGCCCACTGCCGCCACACACACACACACACACACACACACACACACACACGCTTATCCTCCTCAACGGTCAAAAGTGATACAGACCACAGATGCTAGTTTATCACTTCATCTCTCTACACAGGGGTGTGAAAAGTGTGTGTGCCTGTGTGTGTGTGTGTGCGCGTGTGTGTGTGTGTGTGTGTGTGTGTGTGTGTGTGTGTGTGTGTGTGTGTGTGTGTGTCTTGGGGGGCACAGCTGGACATTCTGAGGAGAGAGGAACACCAGAGGAAGCAGGTGCATGCTTGTGTGTGTGTGTGTGTGTGTGTGTGTGTGTGTGTGTGTGTGTGTGTGTGTGTGTGTGCGCGGGGGCTACTACTTGATCCCCTTTTCCTCTTGGTCCGCTATCCCGTGGAGAAGATGGTTGGCAGGCACTGTGGGCAGGCAGACAGACAGGCAGGCAAGGAGGGCTGGCAGACTGGCAGCCTCTCTCTGTCTTCAGGTCAGAGGACAGAGACAGAGACAGAGACGAATGCCCCAGCCCTAAATAAACATGTTTCATGAATCATGCTGCCGCATGACAATCTCTGTTTCTCTTTTTGACTGAGTGACTGAGTGAGTGACTGAGCGAGAGAGCGAGTGAGAGAGGGGGACCCTGCTGACCAGCGGTGAGACAAAGAGATAGGCAGGTCTGCTTCAGAACACACAGTGTGAGAGATGACTAAGAGCTGGGGAGGTGGGGGGGCTGTAGTGGGGAGGTGGGGTGTGTGTGGTGGGGGTGGGGGGCAAAAGAGAAAAGTTGCTTCGGAGGAGGGAACTCGTTATATAAATGTCTAGTCTGCCGATACGTTTGGAGTCAGGTGGCTATTCAGAGGTAGATACGAGTTTCTGTGTTGTTGATGAAAACTACCGGTACACAATTCCTGTAGCAATTAAATACAGTCAGTAGATGTTTTCATGGATGTGCTTAAAATATGGAAATTGAGGCTTATTGACTCTTGTAGCAAACAAAGACCCAAATATGTGTATATACACACACACACACACACACACACACACACACACACACACACACACACACACACACACACACACACACAGGCCGCGCTGTTTGAGACCTTGTACGCCTTGCTTTCTTCATTAGTTAAGTGGGTCAGGCCACACCACACCAACAGATACACCACTGTTTGTGAGCCAAGGACAGATGCATCTGCAAACATCCCTATCTTTTAATAAGCCGTTTGCACTCACTCACACACACACACACACACACACACACACACACACACACACACACACACACACACACACACACACACGCACAAAGAGAGACATAGACACACACACAGAGTCAGACACATACATACATACATACACAGATAGAAAGAGAGAGCAGGTGACTTCATGCCAGATCAGAGCCGGTCATGCTGCTTTTTTAAATGTATAGTCTTGCAAAGAGTCCTAAGAAGTAAGTGAATTATGAAACAAAGAGATCAGTAAGATGTCCAGTTTTCATGCCAGTTAACCACACACACACACACACACACACACACACACACACACACACACACACACACACACATTCACACTGGGCCCATGAAAAAAAGATGCACATAAAAATGTCCAATTACATATTTGGCAAAGGGGAAAGAGGGGGGGTAGGCCTTTAACCAGAAAGCACAGCGAATCAATTAGTCCCCACATTCCATGATAGTGTGGGAGAGTGAGCGGTGGCATCTGCTGCTGTGCATTCCTCAAGCTTCCTGGAAACACAGCTTAGCAGCGAGGGCTGGGCACACACACACACACACACACACACACACACACACACACACACACACACACACACACACACACCAGAACCCTTGCAGAGTAGCCTATACTCTCAACCCAAACCCCCTGTCCTTCTGACCTTTCAGATTTGTGGTAATAAGGACTTTGGGTTTAATTAAGTTTGTTACATTCTTTTCTTTCTTACTACAAAAGTGTGCTAGTGTTCAAAAAGCATCAATCAGTTCAAATGCCAAGAGATGCCAAGTTCCAAATTTAGCTACTGGCCAATTCCTCCTGCGAAGTCCAGGAACGACCAGAGGACATAGTAGAGGTAAACAAGACACAACCACAACAAAATAGTACAGTATATTAAAATAAATATGATGCAACCAAAAATGCAGTCTGACAATGCTGAACTGCAATACTATGTTCTCATTTTGAAAGACACAAACAACATTATGTTGCAAAGAACAAACAATTTGCTAACTGACTCCTTATCTCCATCTTAATAAGAAAACAAATGCCCTAATTGCTACAAATTAGCCAAGTGGGAGTTCAAGTCCACAGGGGTCACAGAGCCAGCCACTAAATCATTAACTGGCTAAACACGCCGCGCTTTGTCCTTCTGATGCCAATTTCAGGACACTAATGAGAATGACACAACCTCTGACCGGAGACTAAGACGAAGGTCACAGCTTTATCTTTTCAACTATAAGCCCAGGTGTTTGGACACAGAATCGACAGAGCTTTTCCAATTAGTCAGTTTCAACTCCCTTTGCAGAGTGTGTGTGTGTGGGGGGGGGCGGGGGGGGTTGGTGGCGGAGAGTGACCTCGTCAACCATTTTGAGTGCAGAAAGCTTTTAAACAATTTAAAAAAGGCAGTCCTCCAAGGAACCATTCCAGTTAGCCAGTCGTTTAAGAGAGGTCTGCAAGGGGACAACAACTTAGCGAGCCAAAAGGCTAAAGCCGCAAAAGAACGGAGGTGGCACCCTGGGTATTTCGGGTCAAGTTTCAACAAGCAAAATGAGTTAAGCTTGCCCACACTAAAAACACCCGAAGGGACAGTGTTTATTGTGTGGCAATGTGAAGAGTGCTCGAAAACACAGCGCTATGCAGTGCCCTCTAAGTCCAACACATGCTCTCTCTCTCTTTTTTCCTCTCTCTCTCTCTCTCTCTCTATCTCTCGCTCTGTAGCCTAGGATACAGAGAGAAACACTTAAGCAAGTGCACGCACGCACACACACACACACACACACACACACACACACACACACACAAACATGACATTCGCTGCATGGCTGCTTTTACAGAGAGAGTCCAGTGGTGTGCAGATGAACATTCTGTGCCCGTCAACCATCACACGGTCTTGCGCTGGAACACAGCGACCCCGACAACCATGTTCACAGACCTGAACACAAGCCACCCCAGAGTGGCCAGACCTCGTCTGTTCGGGAAGAGTAATTAAGCAAGTTGTTTTTCACTGCATAAACTACAGCACTGTCTGTGTGTATGTGTGTGTGTGTGTGTGTGTGTGTGTGTGTGTGTGTGTGTGTGAGAGAGAGAGAGAGAGAGAGAGAGAGAGAGTGAGAGAGAGAGAGAGAGGGAGAGAGAAAATCAGAGAGGGAGAGAGGGAGGCAATTGTGCGGAACATCCTTGAACCTTTGTCAACTCGGAGTTGGTAGTCAGACAATGGGCCTGTGTCCGCTGACTAAAAGAAGCGGTAAAGCGTAGATGCGTGAATCTGGTGTTTAGACAGGTGCTCGACTGCTTTATCATCTTATCTCTGTAGAGGAGTTAAATGGCAAAGGGCAGAAATAAAGAAAAAGAGAGAGGGGGGGGGAGGGGGGGCAGGGCGAGAGATAGAGAGAGAGAATGACGATATAAAACTTATGTTTAAATACCCACAGCATAACACCATAACACTATAACGCTCCATTTACAGGCATGACATTCAGGTGGACAACAGCCAGTGGCAGTAGAGTTAGTAGAGCTTGCACTGTGTGTGTGTGTGTGTGTCTGTCTGTGTGTGTGTGTGTGTGTGTGTCGGTGTTGGTGTCGTTGTGGGGGGTTGTATACAAGGCTTCACACACCAACCTCAACATCAACCAACAAATTTGCCCCCACACACACACACACACAAAAGAGACTGTGTACAGTAGTCGAGAGAGATGGTGGGGGCATCAAGCGAACGAATGGCTTTTGCATCACTATTTTAGATAACAGCCTGCAAGGTCCAGCAAAGTCCAGGCACCGTGCCTGTGTTAGAAAACAGATTGCCCAGACCCGTGGCGTAGCCAGGCACAGCAGGCCTACTTCCCTTCCCTGTCCATAGAGCCCAGTACTGAGGCCGGCCAGGGACCACACAGAGTCTCTCCATCAGGGCAGGAGTCAAACAGATTGGCCGAGGGGACATCACGTCTCGGAGAACAGGCCCCCTTGCCGCAGCCTGTGTAGCTTTCAATATGGCCGCCTCCACCAACTCACCACCACCACCACCCCCACCATCACCACCCACCAACACCACTAGCACCAGTCCGTTCGGAGAGAGAACAGGCTAAACAGTGCCACACGTAGGAAGGAACACACTCGCACACACACACACACACACAACATTATGCACACTATCACCCAAGCACTTTCATACATGCAGAACACGCACGGACACACACATGCGGAAAATACACCTACACACACACACACACACACACACACACACACACACACACAACATTATGCACACTATCACCCAAGCACTTTCATACATGCAGAACACGCACGGACACACACATGCGGAAAGTACACACACACACACACACACACACACACACACTGTTGTGCAAGACACTGGACAAAAAGCTGATCCACACAGCTACTAATCCACACAAGCTAGAGGCTTCAGGCATTTTTCCACCCAGAACAGTTTACTATTCAAACTGTTAGCTTGCATTTTTTTATTGCAGTTTTATACAGATGCTGATGAAGAGGATGATGAATGACCTTCATTGCTGCTGACAAGTTTTGAACAGCAGTAGAAATTGTAGCTTGTTGCCGTCTGTCAAAAGCAGAATGGCTGCACTGTGTGTGTGCTCTTTCGTTAAAAAATCACTGCTTGCTGTTTTTTTTCCTTCTTTCTTTAGGATGCTGATGTACAGTTGTAAGCTAAATATGTCCAGTCAGTGGCTTCCTTCTTCCTTAACAGCCCATAATAAATGGCAACATTTCAGCCAATGACACAGGCAGCGGCAATATGCAATTGGGAGCGACAATATGCAATTGGAGGCAATGATATTAACTAGTCACATTTGATGAAGCAAAAAAAAAAGAGGAAAAGAAAAAAAAAGAAAACTCTTGTGGCTCCCCTGAGGAAATGAAGCGTTTGACACGGGCGGTCGGGGGAGAGGCTTGCTTGAAGCCCGAGGAGGGCAGAGGGAGGCGGCCACTTAGCATCGGGCAACGATTATGTGTGACAGAAATGCTCAGAGGGAAGCGAGGCAGAAACAGGCAAACGGCAGCTAATGTCATTTCCCCTATTAGCCAGGCGTGCCTTTAATTGTGCCCAGGGTATATGCAGGGAGCGACTCGGCTGCCACCCACGACAAACCCACTATCACCTCTGTGGCTCTCGTTTCCCTGGCAGAACGCTCTCGCCCGTCTGTGTGAACGTCCTTCACTGTGCCAACAGCCATGAAATCAACATAAAACAAATTGCCAGAAAGAATGGAGGGTCTATCTGGAGTCACAATGGTAATGCATTAATAACTATGCAAATGAAAAAAAATTGGATAATGTTTTTTTTTTTTTAATTAAAAAATCGTCTTTGGGGCGAGGCTATCTTTGTCTAGCATGGAATTAAATGTCTCCGCCACATGAAACGTCCAAGGCGCCGGCATGTTGTGAAATTGAAGTCTCTTCAGCCACTGCTCCCGTCCTGCTCAATTTCTCGACGCCAGAAGCTAAATAGGTCGAAATTGAAATGAGATCAACACATTGTCAAGCCTCTGCCACACAGCTCTCGTCAACTACTGTCAGAGATTTTTCACACTCTCCAAAAAAAGCCACTACGAATTTACCCAAAGAGTTTAATCCACCCCCCCCCGCCCTCCTCCTTCTTCCACCCCCCTCCACCAACACCCACTCTTCTATTTCAGATGGAGGAAACCTGGGAAAATACCATAGACACCACTTAACCTCTCAACTCTAGCCTAGGGGAAGAGGAAGAGTGGGGAAAGTGTGTGTGTGTGTGTGTGTGTGTGTGTGTGTGTGTGTGTGTGTGTGTGGGTGGGGGGGCAGCCAAGACTAGATATGGGGGGTTTGTACAAATTGCAGACAGGGACCATGGCTAAGAGTATAAATTAGAATCTAAATACCTCTCTCTCCAACCGTGAGCGGCCGGCGGGGTAGTGAAGAGCCTGCCTGTGCACCGCTGTGGCTCACTTTAGCTAATCTGGATGTGTGGGTGGCTTTAGCACTGGAAGGGAGACCTGCCAGAAATAAAAGCTTCGGCAAGCCTGGGAGAGAGAGTCACGAAAGTTGACGAAAAATGTTATGAGCTAAGAGAGAGGAAAAGAGAGAGGAGGCTGAGCGGCCTGGAATAACTTAACAGAGTTTACGGTGCAGGAGGTGGAAGGCTGGTTTGCTGGTGGAGGTGGAGGTGGAGGTGGGGGTAAGGGTGAGGGTGAGGATGAGGATGAGAGGGTGGTGGTGGTGGTGGTGGTTGTGGTGATTCAGGGGAGTTTGGGGGTGAGCAGAAAAGGAGATGGGGGGGGAGAGGGAGGGAGGAAAGGAGTTGCTTGAATTCCGAATTCAAACAGCATACACACACACACACACACACACACACACACACACACACACACACACAAAACACAAGATGGCCTGAAGGGATGAGGGATGTTGGCTGGCTGGCGGCAACAAGTGGGAGCTGACCCATGCAGTGAGTGCTGTTGCCAGGCTCGAAGAGCCTCTGGTCTTGCTTTGGTTTGCATAGGCTGCTGATGAACCCTGGAGAGAGAATGAAAGAGGGAGAGAGAGAGAGAGGAGAGAGAGGAGAGAGAACAGAGAGAGGGAATGATAGAGCAAGAGAGAGAGATAAAGAGAGAAAGAAAGAGAGAGAGAGAGAGAGAGAGAGAGAGAGAGAGAGAGAGAGAGAGAGCAAGAGAGAGAGAGCCAGAGAGAAAGGCGGGCAGCTCAGATCCCAGCCATTTCAACAAGACTCGCTGGTTGTCAAGGAGATCAAAATGGCATCCAACACCGAGTGTGCTCGCCTCTGTGTAGCTACCTTTGTGAGTAGATTTGTAGCATGCTGTACACATCCTCATAGGAGAGAACCTTTGGCAGAAAACCATAAGCGCTTAATATCAATGAATTATATGACACATAAAGCAACCCTCCTTGCCTCTGGAGAGGACTACACAGATTTAATAAACGTTTGCCCTCAAATGTTTTGATGCAAGGCACTTAAAAAGGTACATCAGTCAGTAAGCCTTTTCCATGTCAATGATATTAGACACTGAAAAGTGATCAAAGCCCGCATTAAATCATCAGCTTCACAGTACAGTTTATGACCGATTATCCCGAATCGCGCTTAATCTCAAAACAAACGTTGTGTTTGGATTCCCAAGCGTGCTCCCGAGCTTTTAAAAATCTCGTCTCCTTAATAGGTATGGGAGTGACGCAGACACATCATTAAAGGCTGACTGTAGAGTTTGCATGATTTAATTAAACAGTCTCTCATACACTCAGCCACCTCAAACCTCCAGAGCCAGAGAGAGAGACAGAGAGAGACAGAGAGAGGGAGCGGAATGCTCAGAGTTTCACTTTTGAGCTTTTGTTCGCTGGAAATAAGTCGGCGGTGTCGCGTTGATTGCCTCTTTCTTTCCCCTCCCTCTTCTTATTACCTCGTCTGCGACAAATTGCATTTTGCATCTCTGTCCATGTGCAGTCTTGCGTTTGATCTGAATCAATGCAGGAAACAGTTCGGCATGACGGGGCACAAAATGGCAGCAGCTCGTCCAAATTAGGGCCCCGACGCCGGGCCCGGGCAGAGGAGAGAGGTAGCTGAAGAGAGAGGCGGTGGCGGTGGCAGCGGCGGTCGCTGCGATGACACAGGCAATCATCGGTTCCACACTGCAGATTAATTTGAGCTAAAGATGCCGCCGACCGAGATGTCCCCGGGGGCTCTCCGCACAGAGGGAGACTTTTAATATTCATCGAGGCCCGGGCCCTGACAGCACGAAAGCATTCACTTCCAGGGCAGAAAGTCGCCCTGGAATATCTTTGTTAAAGGCCGCCTGGTCTATTGACAGATCTTCTTGTAGCCCCCTCCAACCAGCAATTGGACGAGCAATTACGGCGAGTGGCCCTGTCACAGCAGCAACAAGGCGCTTTAGGAGCTAAAAACGATGCATAAGGTGCCAGCCAAATGGCTGTCCCTGTTAGCAAAGTGGTAGAAGAATTTTATACGTCGATGTGTGCGTGCAAGCAAACTAGACAGAGAGAGAGAGAGAGAGAGACAGAGAGAGAGAGAGAGAGAGAGAGAGAGAGAGAGAGAGAGAGAGAGAGATTGGAAAACAATGGCACCTCATTTTAGCATCCTCATTGTTAGAGCAGCAGACAACCAATGCTGAAGAGGCTTTGAAACCGGGAGCGTTACCGGAGTGAATATTAACTAGCAAGACACACATGCACACAAACACACACACACACACACACACACAACCAGCTGTCATTCTACAGCCCTACACAGGAGGGCCGTTTTGCATGCAGAGGTGGTCCCCGTCCCAGGCCATCTTTAAGGCACTGTTTAAGGCACCGACAGGCCTCGGAGTGGAAATTACTACTATGACTACGCTACTGCGACACACATATTTCAAAGCGATCTAACCTCTTAGCACTGGAGATAACAGTCTTTCTGGGCTCTCTACTTTCTTTTTTTCTCATCTCCCCATCCCCCCCCCCCCCCATCACTGACGCATTTAGAGATTCCAGCTATAAGTGCCGTCTGCCAGTGCAGTGCCCCCATAAAGATTTATGATTTCCATGACAAATGGGGTATCTGTGACAGGATAATTCTTGGTCTGTATTAAAAACCACCTACAGGCATGTCAGAAAGCAGGAGTTGGCAGTGAACTCAAGAAGACATAGTATAAATATCCCCCCTCTTTTATTTGGCCGGAATCCGAGGAGTATGACACATTAAAATCTAGGCTGAACAGCTAAATTGTCGAATGAAGGCATCACCAGCTTTTTTTGCTGTGCTTTAAAAGATACAGCTCAATATCAATGCCTTTCACCTTGCCGGTCTTGCAAAAAAAAAAAAAAACTCAAGAAAGACACTTTCAGCATTAAGAGTCATATTTCGCATGGTAACAATTTAATGAATCAGACACTATTATGTTGTCAGCGGCAGCCGCACAGCCTTTAGAATCTTACATGCATAATGCAGGCATGATTTTAATACTGCACAGCCATAGTGGAAAGGAATGTAGATGACTGCAAGTACAATTACAGTCCTATTCAATGATAGGTAATAATGAGAGGAAGCCTGGTCGATTTTTGACTAGGATGAAAAAGGCCTCCATCTGGCTTCCATGTGTTTCCCTCTGCTAATTAACCAGAAGATTACACAACGATGATTTGTCAATATACCTTTATTACCAATTCTCCTCTCAGAGACTTCTTGTGCTGTGAGGTCTTAATGTGAACGTGTGTGTGTGTGTGTGTGTGTGTGTGTGTGTGTGTGTGTGTGTGTGTGTGTGTGTGTGTGTGTGTGTGTGAGTCAGCTGCTACCCCACTATCAGGAAGGCAGAACTGAATGCAGACAAAATGGCATATCACATTTTCTGTGCAAGAAAAGCATGGACGCTAAAAAAACTAATTCAACCAACCTTTATCATCATAACCTTGAGTTAGAACTACAATAGTATGCCCTTGGTTTGTCCTTGACTAGTGCACAGCTCTATACTTAGATACCTAGTTACACACAGTACTGCATACAGTAATTACTGCATCGTGTCATTTCTGGTATTTGGTAATTACACTTCTGGTTAAAAATGTGGGTTAAGGTTAGTTAACCATAATGACCTAAATGAACCTGTAATGAAATTCATTGCTTTTAAGAACCATACTTAACATAGGAAGGGAGTAAACAATTTTATTTCAAGGTACAGTATGCAGGTTTGAGCAATTTGTTAGTAACTATGAAGCTCTCCCTGTAGTCGCCATTTTATTTGTTTTCTTAGCCTATTTCAATGCCTTATATCCTTGCCCCAATCATATGGATTTGTTTCCAAGCCAAAGGGCAGGAACAGGTGATGCTTATTCATGAACAATTATGTTGACTGACAAGGTAATACGAGCATAACACGATTTCATAAGGCTCCTTGCTTTTCAGCTTCTTTTACAATTCTTAATAATACAACCTATGTTTGCATCATCCTCTTACTTGAGGAAAGAGCTAGTCCATGTGTGCGTGCCATGGGTGTATGAATATGTGAGTGAGTGAGTGAGTGAGTGAGTGTGTGTGTGTGTGTGTGTGTGCGTGTGTGTGTGCGTGTGCGTGTGTGCGTACATGTACAAGACAAGCACTGAACACCCAGGGTGAAATCAAACTGTCTGTTTAGGAGCAGCCCAAAGAGACTCATTGGTATTCAACAGCACAAGCTGTGATACTTCCAAGTGATGCAGCCAAAACTACACGATAAAGATCTGTCAAACGAGCACTCTTTGAAAACCGGCTTGTGAACACTGCATTGTAAAACTGTTAACTACTCCCTCTGAAAACAGGGAATGATTTGTGATGAGGAGGAGAGCAAGAACAGGCCTTAGGCTTTTTCTCTCTGTTGCCCAGGCAAAGAAGAAGGGATACAAAGCCTCAAAGTTCATTATTTTAGTACAAATTTGAAGGTGACAGGCATTTGAAGCCCAACATCATTTGATGCCCTACCTAACTAACCAATGTGTCTTTTATTGGATTAAATTAGCAAGAAAAAAAAAAGTGTGAGAAAGAATCTGAGCTGTTACTCTGTGAACATTAGAATCAAAATTGTCACGCACATTTTCAAGTGATGCTAGTCATGGGATATTTGTCAGTTAAAGCAGGCGTGACTTCTGTAGAACCAAGATTCTCACCGTCACGTGGCTCGTTCTGTAAACTGTGAAGCCAAACCCTTTAATGACACAAAAAGTATCATTGGAATCATGCGTGATTCATTAATGGCATAGCAACTGCTGTCACAAACATCTTCACGTTCTGATTGGCTACGGCTTAAACATCTCTGTAGGCGCTCCATTCCTAGCCAGGGATGTAGGCTGTTCTTGCATCAGGTCCCCGTTGATTAGCCGATGTTTAATTTAACAGAGCCAATAGTGTTATTGATTTAACCGACAGACCTCTGGGTTAAAAGAGGGTTGCCGGCATTTTGTACGTCTTTAAAAAATCTCTGAATCCTGTGAAGTAATGTTAGCCTATCTCCTGGCAGCTGTCTGCTCCAGACAGGACTTGTTCTAGCAGGCCTCCCTTCAGATGCTACAGGCAGACGTGTCCAACAAAGCACTTCGACACATACATCACAAACACATCAAAATGTTCTCGGCAACTTTTATGTAATAGAGAAGCTGGAAGTCCTTCTTTGGACACAATGTTTAATCTATGATTTGTGTCAAGACTGCCTTGTTTTGTGCTAAAATTATGTGTTAGGGGGCCATTTAGAGCTTCTACGCTTACACTCAAGCCAGGAGAAAACTCTGGAGTGACTCTGGCTCGGATCTGGCCCGGATCTGGGGGAGAATCTACAGTCTGGATTGGATCCCGAGTCAGCAGCTCTCTGTTAAAGCATCCGACACATATGGGAAGAGCAGCAAGGTCATGGGATGAAGGAAGACCAAAACCTACTCATGCATATCCAATGTAATTCACTGGAGGCTAATGGATCCATTCACTCACACAAACGCTTTGTGTGTGAACGTGTGTGAACGTGTGTGAGAGAGAGGAGTGTGTGTGTGTGTGTGAGTGTGTGTGTGTGTGTGTGTGGGAAGAGGAGCAGGCCCGTACGTGTGCATTTGTGTATGTGGGAGGAGGAGAAGGAGGCCCATGCAGATTTGCTCCCACGGAATGCTGATTAGAACCAAACGATGTGACAAGTTATTACCAGAGTGTTTGGTCAAACATCTAAACATCATTTCCATGCCTAATGCAGGGTAAACGCTCCTCCTCCTCCCCAGAGGACCCGTGGAGAAACAACAGCAGGGAAATGCGATCTTGTCCAGCATACTATGTGGTGGGCCCATCGATCCCAGCCATTGATTATAGTCCGAGGGCATTAATGAGCAGATATGGGGGATATGTGGAGGTGGGCTGGGGGGGTGGTGGTGGTGGTGGCAGCAGAAGCCAGACACGACACATAGACCGCGACCAAGCAAGCTGACAATTCCGATGAAGGTACTGGCCACCTGGACGCAACCCCTGAGGCTTCCCTTTGTCCTTTTGCGGCTGGCAACGGTACATTTCAAAGGTTAATTATTTCCGCTGATCGATTATAGGACCAGCCGTTTCCAAGACCAGCGAATAGATGTCGGATTGAAAAGGCCAAACATCCAAAGGGTTATTTTTTTCTTTGGTTCTCCAATCTTTTTTTTTTCTTTTCTCTACTGTATGGAGCAAAGCTTTTTTCAGTGTTTTTTGGTGATGTCCTGTTGTATGTGTGGTGTCTGCTTGCACAAATCCAATTACAAGGTTCAAAGTTTGGTATAATTTGCTGCAGACATCAAACTTTGCTTGATATTGAAATGAAAGGCCTTTTCCCCGTTTCATTTCCCTTCTGTTCTGTTTTAACTTCTTTTTGTACTCCCTTGCTTTTGGGAAAAACTAGTAGATTTTTCAGCTCCTTGAGGGAAAGAGATCTTTAATATACAGTACTTCTCGACCCAAAAAAATAAAAGAAGATAAAGGAACAAAACAACCGTTCATCCTTGTCTGCGACACATTAAAACAAGTACTTCCTGTTGGCAGCTTGCAAACAACATCTCCCGACGTTATAAATTCCCTTGTGCTTTTTGTCCCACGTCTTTTTAGAATTTATATCGGAAATAAACTTGAACTGTGGCCATGAAAATGCTTATATCCCTGGCGGTAACATGGGGGCTAACTATTCGCAGCGTTTGGCCCTGGCGATAAATCACACGTCGCTAGGCTGCCTGTCCCGGCCGTAGCCGTTTTCAGACCCATTTACCACTGATAATGCCCGCTGTTCCCCCGGGCCTCTAGGGGGGGTTCAGGGCGCGGCGGACTCATGAATCACTCCTCCTTCTCATCAACGAACGGCCGACCGACCGACCGGCCATCGGCCACCGGCTCCACGCCACAACGCCACGATGGAGCTGCTGCCAGATTGCCTCACCTGGACGCCTGGCACAGGGGCAGTCACACCTCAAGGGAGGAGGGAGGGGAGGGAGGAGGGGGAAGAGGGGTGGGTTGGGGTGTGGTGTAGTGGGAGAGGAGTGCATTGGGTTGGGAAAAGGATGGAGGGAGAGGGAGGGCTTGGGAGAGAGATGGCAGAAAGGGCATCCTTTTATCTAAACCCTTCCCACTCACCAGGCTCACCCCCGTCGCCATCAATAACGGCCCTGCCATCGATTATGAATAAAAGCCGGGCTAGCGTGGCATGCTGATTAAGTAAGGCACTGCGTGATCAAGAGCACAACCTTCTCACCTCGTTCACATCAACACCAACATCAATTAATACAACCCCCCCCACCCCCCTTCCCTCCACTCCACTCCACTTCACACACACACACAGGCACACACACACACACTCTCTCACTAGCTCACCCCCCACCTCTTGCATTTGGCAAATGTCCCACTTCTGCTCTCTGTTTCTCTTCCTCTCTACAAGGATTCACCCACAGAGAAGCCATTTGACTTTTGTCCTGTAAATACGAATGAACACACACACACACACACACACACACACACACACACACACACACACACACAGTGTAACGATTCCACCTCCACAGCTTAGATCTGCTCTTAATACTCCCTTGCTAAAAAAGATCGCATCAGTTAGCAGTAACCGCCACACCAAACGTGTAGTTAAAGGAACCAACGCCCTTCTTCCCTCGTGCCCTTGAACAGCCACTCTGTGTGTCAGAAGAAGGAAACTACATTAAATTACGATAAAAAAAGGCGCATCAATTGTTCCATTGTTGACTTTAAAGGTGACTATAGTGTTTTTTTTGAACAGCACCCTGTGTCAGAGAGGGAAACTACATTAAATTATAATAAAAAAAGGTGTATCAATTGTTCCGTTGTTGACTTTAAAGGTGGCTATAGCGGGTTTTTTTGGGCAGCCCTCAGCAGTGTTGGCCAACCCTTGACACAGTGGGGCAATATGACTTCACCTTCTGGTGCATCAGCGCGTGTTATTCGTCCGGGGCCGCTGGGGCCAGGCCAGAGCAGCAGAGGGCAGGTCGGCCTGTAGGATGGGAACGTGTCCAGACACACTCTTACGCCACACCATGTGAGTCAATCTGGACAGCACACACGCACGCACGCACACACACACACACACACACTCTAACGCACGTACATACACACTTAAGGCACGTACACACTGGCACTGGAGCACACACACACACACTCACTCATGTATGCACACACAAGATCCGGTGATGCCATGGAGAGGAGAACGATGTGACTGTATTCAGTATTCATCAACACTGCAGTCTTTCAATGGTGCAGTGTGGGTTTATCTGAATAAATTTTAAAAAAAGAATACTAAGCCTTGATTTTAGCACTTTTTTGCAATTCATAACTGACTAAACGCATTTAAACAAATCTGTGCTATTCTTAACATGACTGCTCACTCTGGTTTTTCATATGCAATAGAGTACATTGAATTCATGAAGTAGCCTTGCCTATCTCCTGCTCCAAAGAAAAGAAATACTTAAATTAAGTAAATTAAGCTCAAAGTAGATGTCCCACCACAGTCATGCTGACGATCCTCTCCCTCGGGCGTAATGAGCGTTTCTGATTCCTTCAGAGAGCGCCTCAGATGTGCTGTGCAGCCTGACGGAGACTGAGTCCCACTGGGGTATTCATTTTAGGGTTGCTTTGGGAAATATTATCTGCATGGTGAATAGCATCATCTTTCTTCTTTATTTATTTTTTAGTTTCTTTGGGTTTTTTTCTTTTTTGACTGAATGACTGGATATAACAGAAAACGTTTATCACCACAAACGACTCACTTGATTCCACGAAATTCCTGCTTAAATATTGAATGCTCTTAATCCCTCAGACGACACAAACAACAACAGTATAACAACTATCAACAAACAAACAAACAAGCAAACAAACAAACATCAAAGCTTTCTTTAAAAAAAAAAAAAAAAAAAAAAAACACTTCAGCCACTTCTGGTCTAAATTTATCGGTGTCTTTGGGCCATCCTTCTCCACTGCTGCAGCCTCTCAGCATCTGGACTCGTCTAGCAAGGCAAGGCAAGGCAAGGCAAGGCAAGGCAAGGGAAGGCTCTGCTCCACACTGACACAGACATGATGGAATATTTTATTAAGCCGCAATGCTGTGATATATACACTTGAGTTTCAATCTCCCGAGCATGTCAAGGCCTGTGATAGACCACTGTCTGTCCTGTATCCCCTATTACACTGGTCACACCCCAGCACCTATCTCTGTCCTGTCACAATGCAGTGCCATAAAGCTCCAGTGCAAAAAAAAGAAGAAGATAGAAGAAAGGATGACGAAGAAGAAGAAGAAGAGGAAAGAGACGATGGAGAAGAAGAAGAAAAAGAAGAAGATGAGGAGGAGGAGGAGGAGGAGGAGGAGGGGGAAGAGGAAGATGAGGAAGAGGTTGCCTCTTTTACCCTTTCCACCCACTAACATAAACCCTGTCTCCAATAGCCAATAGTCATCAATAGATTCACACTTAAGAGGTCTGCATTACATTACACTATTGAGATGCACCCAAGCCTGACCTTCAGGAAGACTGGGAAGAGGAGGGGGGGGGTGGAGTAGTAGGATGTTGGGGTGGGTTTAAAGGGTGGGAGGTGGGGGTGGGGGGGTTTGGTGATGGCTGGAGCATTTTAACAAATGGATTAATGGCCACTGTGAGTCATCTGATTCTCATTTGCCCTCAGACAATCTAATCATGGTAATGGCATTGCAGGCCATCAGCGAGCAGGACAGGATGCTTCTGAATGGGCTCTGGCAGGAAAGCGACTCAAAAATCAAAACAACATTTCTCAAGGGGGCCGTGGTGGACAAGAGGGTTGGAATTGGGGGGGGGGGGGTGGGGTTGGGCGGTTGGTTGGTTGGTTGGTTAATAGACACTGATGGCAGTGGGAAGTCATTAGGAGTGTGAGTGTTCAGGTTGTCATGGTGACGCATTCTCGCACTGTGTCCCCTTTTGTCTCTGGAATGCCGGAATCTTGAGTGAGATCTCTCACCGATCAAAGTCATCAAAAAGGAGCAATAACAACAGCAACTTGAAAAAAAAAAGTGTCATAAACGTGTGTAAGTACAAACACAGTACAACAACACTGACAAGAATCAACCATCATGATGGCTTTTATCTTTGGTATCTACAGTCCGTCAGATTATCAGATAGGCCATCTTTCAACACCATGACACAAGGGGGGGTGTGTGTGTGTGTGTGTGTATACACTTTCCCCTTCAGATAAAAGGGCGCTATGTATAAAACAAACTGTTCTTTACCCTGCCTAAATATACTCAATCTCCTCAAGATTTTTGAGAGAATAGAGAGTGATATCACATTCGTGCCAGGGTAAAGCAAACACTGTCACGTCAATCGTCTAACAAAGGGAGGCAGCCTTCCTTCCATGTACATTAAAGTCTAGACGAGAGCTCTTAGTTTGATACCCCCAGACACCTCCGCATTTGAGCAATCATTGCCAGGAAGAACACAAATGGGTCCTGCAGTAAAACAGGCACCCAGCACATGATCACAAACACAGGAAACAGAAGACAAGCGGGTCTGAGGATTTATTTTTTCCCCTCTGATGGAGGATTACTAGCCTAACCTATCCGGCTTATTTGTGGCAGACTTCAATAGTCTTGGCATCTTGAATGGACACAGCAATGTGAAATTAAGCAGAAAATGGCTATTTGAGTCAGCGGAGCATTTTTAACAGTTTCACTCACGGACGCTAATTCACTACAGCCTCCAAGGAAGCACATCAATTATTCCTCTTTTCTGCCTCTCATAAACAAGTGTTACACAAGTGTGGGCTGATAATTCTCTATGTTCCCAATCCTCACCTTCAGGCCCGAGAGAATATTTTGTGAGGTTTTGTTGATTTGTGTTGTCCTTGTTTGGAAATGCATATGAAAAGAGACACTGAGATTTCCAGAAAATGGACAACAAAGAGACTTAACATCAAGATCTCAGATCAAACTCATCACACCATTAGAACTGCCTGGCTACATGATGTAGCCTCGGTCAAACTACAAGAGATTCCATGAAGTGTCTGAGGTCATAAAGGTTTCTATGGCAGTGACAAAATGGCTGCTGACTCCAAGCAGAACCTGGAGGCTTGAGCAGCAGCAGAAGCAGCTGCCTTACAGTAGAAACTGTTGAGAAACAAAAACACCTTTTTCTCTTCTTCATACAGCACAACTCTACAGACATGAATGGAATAAAATGAAGGAATAGAAAAACACTTAGAGGCTCAACCTTGCTCTTTATGAAAGGAGAACACGTGAGAGAGGCAAAATTAGCCTTTTGAGCAAACGTGTAGAGGGAGATGCTCTGCTGGGTCTGACAAAGCACTGCCTTTCTGAGAGCCAGTCATCCTCACTGACGGCTCATTAACTGATGATATGCAGTGACAGGGAGCGCTGGCGCAATGAGGTGAACACAATAACAGGGGAAAATAACACTCACACACACACACACACACACACACACACACAAACTGACACATCTACCCACCACTGAGGCCCAGCATCATGTAACTTTTTTGAGAACTGGGTAGGGTGGGAGAAAATTCAAATACATCAACAACATGTCATCATCCACCCCTCCCATTTCAACGTTTGTTAGAACAATCCCGCCCGGTAGAGCATCGGCAGTCTTGGGTGCCTCTCAGCACCTGATCAAAAGAATCTGCACCGATTCAAGACGCAAACGGCACGCTTGTGTTAACATTTTAATGCCATGCCGAAAAACTACAAAGTGCCGCCCCTCTTCCTCAATGCTGACAATATTCACTTCAAAGCAGCAAAATCACCTTAACAGGTAGGATAGCAAGGCAAAAAAAAAATCCACTTACACACACATATAAACACACACACTGAAAATGTTCATCAGACCTACAAGAGGATAATCAGCCCTCGGTGATGGAACGTCTTCATACGTCGACAGGTCATGCCTAAGCGGGGAGTGCAAACATGTCAATGCTTCAGAAAGACTTCATTAAAAATATGAATAGAGAAAAAAAAAGACATAACCTTGCATTGAATTGATATAAATAAATAAAAATCACATAAAAAAAACACTGTGGAAAAAAAATGTCTTCCTTGCTGAGAGGCGGTAGTGACTCTGATGGAAAACAGAGCTCTCTTTCTTTCACATCTACAGGTGGGCTCTGCAACTCACGATATGACCATGGTTTTATCATGAGGGACTAATGACATCCGAGATGACTAACAACATAGGAAACTGCTGCTAGGGTCAGATAAAAACCCAATTACTCCTGGGTAATTCTCATATCAAATAATGCCTTGTATGCTTGAGGCCGGCGCACAGGTTTATTTTTAGTCCAATCTCCAGGGTACAAGTATTTGCAGATACCTTCGCCCGGGCCGGCTCTCTCTCTCTCTCTCAGTATGGACTTGCACAGACGGTGGACATTGTGATTTCACCCCAATGAGGGCATCTCCTGCTTGTGGCCAAAACGATGGAGTCCGGCCCCTTGATCTATGGAGGGATGAAACAACAACATTGCCCAGCCAGACGCTGGTCGAACAACAAACAATGGGCGACAGTAATTGAAAACCCTGGCTACTCTGTTCTCTGTATTTGTTGTTCTTTTGTGGGAACAAAATGAGAACACCTCGACTGTTCGCTGATAGTTCCATCAGCAGATGTACCACACAAAAGGCTGGCCAGTGATGTAATACGGATTCCTGTCTCTTCCTGGTGAACACACAGTGCAACCGCTGTATATAGTAGGCACTCTAAATGAGATAATAAGAAACAGAAATCTGATCAAAAACAACTACAAAAACACCAAGGTCAACAACACAAAAACAAGAACGAGGTCGAGAACAACAACAACAGATTTTACTGTGTCTCTGATCATCCATATCCCATAAAGTCTGTTCAGAATTTGCATTTTGTATTTGCATTGCCCAAGCTCAAATATCACTTATCGACTTAAGCACTCTGGGATCGCACAGTGTGGCATCTACCTCCTGCAGAGCCGGTAAGTAGCTTCCCTGATGGACATAAGTACATCACCACTCCCACCAAGGGGCGATAACAGTATAACAATAACGCAGCAACTGCAATGGCCTAGCAGTTAAAAAGGACATTTGGAGACCCAATGTCTCACTTGGCACTGCACGCCTGTTTGCACTTGGCGAAAACAAAAAGTTGGGATGTCGGAAAGGGGGCCGCCTAATGCACAGAGGGAAGTGTGGCATTACAATCTCCCAAAATGCTACTATTGGTTTCTCATTACACAACATGTCTCTTTTCAACATGTAATCGCCCAGGGGTTCCATGAAAAGAAAAGAGAAAAGAAAAGAAGAAGAAAAAAAAAAATGAATTGCCCACAGCTCTGTCCACTATCTTCAGTCTCATTTTTCCCCTCAAGGCCTCAAACACACAGGACAAAACACAGACATATACATACATGGACACACACAAAGACACACAGACACACACACAAAGACCACAACATAATACAGCCAATAAATGAAATTGAGCAAATCATTGGCTCGGCAATGAACCCAAGCTCAGGCCACGATGACGAGTGCCCAAGGCCCCCTGTCCCTGTTATGTAAACAGTGGAGACACGACAGGCCTAGATCACATGAAAACCTCAGGAGTTTCAGGTCAACATCTGCCACTGCCAAAACAAAGACTAACAGGTGCTACCTTCTTCTTGGTATATTTGCAAAGCAGCAGGGGCACATGACACAGGAGGGAGGGGAATACAGACACAGACAGAAAGGGAGGGAGAGAGAGAGAGAGAGAGAGAGAGGTGAAGGTTTCAGTGTCGGTACAAAAATGGCTCACATGCTAAAATGGCAGGGAAAAGAAGACACTAATGGCTACTTGTGTAGCCTCAGACACGACACACAATAAAAAAAAAAGAGCTATGAGTTCACAGACCTGTTACTGGCCTGGACCCATAATGGTTGCTTTAGACACCAGCCGGATTTCCACTGAACCTACCGTTATTCATATTTGATATTAGCATTAATAAAAAAAAATCGCCTTAAGGGTAGCCTATGCACATCTGCACATCTCCAACTGTGTAATGAGAATTAAAAATGAGTCTCTAGCAGTTCTAAGTATTCCAACCAACCAAAACCAAAATCTATTGCCACTTGGACAGCACCAATGGATAGAAACACTGAAAATGTAAATTTTACAGGAGAATTAAGGTGTTTCCATTACATTTAGGCTAATCACATCATGCCTAATTCGCATCAAGTCAAGCATCAAACCAATCAAATTTATATTCGATTTGGGGCCTGATGTGAATTTGAATGTATTTTCAACTGAGGACTTTTTTGTTTGCATAACTTAAATGTGCATTAGCAAGAGTGATTGGCATACTAACAAGAAGGTTGGGATCAAATGGGGGCAAAGGGTATATTGTTTGCTTGTCTCTCAATGTGTCAGGGAGTAATGTTTACTCTTAGTACAGCATTGGATCTGATAGTTAATGTTACACCCAAGGATCACTCAATTTTAGGTCATGACTGCAGTGTAACCAGAGTTGTGTACACTGCAGAATTCCATCCTGGTAACCGAGGCAAGAGAGACAGGCATTCTATAGCAGCAAAACCCATGGCTGAAGGCTGGAGTTGAGAATTGTCAGGCTGAGTTGAAATGAGAATTGCTGTTTCAATTCACTGGAATCATATGGTATCTTGGTGCTGGATGGTCAATATTATCAGTTCCCCTCACCAATGCCACCATGTTTTTTCAGACCACGGTCGGTCAATGAGGCTTTCTCTACTTTTTTTCCAAACATTTCACATTGCATTGAGACAAGACACTGAAAATCTGTGCAGGACTACCCAGAACTACCTCCTCTGCATGGCATTGATAAAAGAATTGATAAAGAGTCAGACTTAATCTCGTAAATTCTCATAAGCAGAATCGACAGCGAAACCAATATCAATGAAATCCTATCAATTTCAATCCCGACCAATGGGTGTTAGTATCTGACGCTTAGCACATCTACATTAAGGGCCATATTCTCCCCTGTGCTTAAGTCCAAAAGAGTGCTTAGTGCAAGCTGAAATGCATGGAGCTAAGCACTTTTTTAGACTTAAGCACGTGGGGGAGAATACTGGCCTACGGTGTGGAGGAATGGGTATTATTCACTACACATCATTATAGACTGTATAAACCTGATTATTAGCATCATACAGTAGCACTTCCCAAAGGGGTTCCCATTTTAACATTTCAATGAGACAATTCTCATTAGTTCACATCACTGTTTGATCAGAGAATCATTTTGTCAGAGCAAAAGGACTTTGGAAACTAAGTTGAGGCATTGTTTTTGCTTTATCTTTGAAACAGTCAATAGCAAAAAAAAACAAAAAAAACAGATGGTCTGCAAACTCTTATTTGGGGCTATGTTTTCGAAATCAGTTACATTATGACTGTTTTTTGCTGAACTAGGCCCTTAACATTATGTTTAAACATTACGGTACGTCACTCCAAGCGTGATGGATCAGTGGCTGGCACAGCACCAGGAGTGATTTGCGTCTCAATTGACCACTGTGCTGACGCATTCATAAATCTCACAGTCAGTAATGCAAGCTGCCCGGGACCATAACAATAAAGTCAGTGCATGGCAACACCAAAAGCTTGCCATTACATCCATTAAGAGCAAAGAGCTGTGGTGAACAATTTGATTTATTTACTTGCCTACCTGTCAAGCTCCATTCTAACTTCACCACTAGTGATCCCACAAGCAGATATGGTTCCGGCCTAGATGCATTTGATATCTTTAACGGTTCAAAATAGCTGTTGATGTCAGTTTTGTGTATAAGTATCACATTTCCTGACAAAGAAAGGAAATATTGTCAGTATGCACTGTTGGGATTGTAATATATGGATACCCAAGTCAGAATAAATCAGAAAAACTATAAAGGCATAAAGGTTAGCCTATATGTAGGCAACATTGATCTTTGGAAATCCGAAAAACTTAATTCATCCCTCTGCCTCCTCCCTGTTTCTGCATCAGGCAAATAGTTTATTCAGATAGAGATAGACATAGATACAGATACATAGATATACTTTATTTTACCCTGAAGGAAATTCAGGAACTAAACCATCATCTCACAAGGGGACTGTGGCTAACTTACAGCAAAACACTAAAAAGCACAAAGTCAGCGAGGTGCGAAAAGAGAGCCTTTGCTCTCCTAGAAAACATGTTCATCAGCCACCACCACCACTACCATTTCTCGTCGTCACATTCCTCCCCTAGCACACTTTGTGAAAGAAAAACTGGGCCACACTTAACGAGCACGGTCACGGTGAATCCGAAGGACAGGACTCCACAGCAAGCAGCTGACTGAGGTGGAGCGGTACTCTGGCTCTGGCTCCTGCTTCGGCTCCGGCTAAGATCGCTTCCCCCGTCAGCTGCTGTGGGTTGGGAGGCAAGGCTATCGGCTACGTGTGAGCAAGACGGTTGGAGCCAAAGAAAACAACACCCCTCCAAACACACACACACACACACAAACACACACACACACACAGCAGATGCCTCGTCCCTCTGTGCTCACTGTGCAACAGCTATTTACGCAAACTGTGAATTCAGTGCATTTGCTGCCCCCCTCCCCCTCCATCAAACAAACAAACACACACACACACACACACACATTCCATACATTTACTGTCTCCTCATCCATGACTCAGACAGACACACACGTTAATTCAATGCTTTTGGTGTGTTGACAACCAAACACAAACTGTCTTTGTCACACGCACACGCGCACACACACACACACACACACACACACAAACACACATCCATCACAGCAAACTGTCAACAGCCTTTGCACAAAGAAAACCAATTAAATAGCTAGCACTTGTGAAAAAAACATTAATAGCAAAAACAGCAACAACAACAACCACCCCTTTTTTTCTCCTGATGTTCTCACAAGAGTCCCCATGAATGCCATCCATCCACAACTCATCCCAACTCCACCCATCACAAAGAGTGCTTCACCTCTGCTGTGCTGTGTGTACAATCTCATTAGCACACCGCGGCTACCTGCTGCGTCAACCAGCCTGGGTGGCACTAAACACAAACACACACACACACACGCACACACACACACACACACACACACACACACACACACACACACACACATAGATAAATAAATAAGTACAGGCCAAAAAAAGAGAGATTTTAAAACACACACACTATAAACACACATACACACCCAAACACACTCTTTTAATATGTTTACGCTACCACTCATCCCTGAAATTACACATAATTTACCAATGTGGAGAGCATGAGTGAGCACAGGCAGAGATAGAGAGAGGGAGAGGTGGAAAGAGAGAGAAATCTGTAGGGTGTGAGTGTGTGGTGGTGGTGGTGGTGGTGGTGGGGGGGGGGCGTCCACTCAATCCAAAAGCAAAGGGCAGAGTGGCGCAATAGGTAGAGATGGGACTGGGAGAGTGGATGCAGGCAACGGTACTAATTACCAGTAGCAGCGGCGCACTGCTCTCTATTTACTTCTGAGGGCCTCCTCGTCACTGACAGGGCCCAGAAATTCATTAGCAGAGGGCAGAGGCAAATAAAAAAACAGCTGCCCTGTTGGCTGCCAAGCCTGACCCCGTCGCAAAACGCGCACACATGCAGAGAGACAGTGGCAAAGCACCGGCCATGGCCAACACGTTTGCGGGCATACACACTGCACCACAACACTGCTTGCAATACAGTCTGGCTGCCCTCTGGCTGCATATTACAAATCTAGCAATGACGGGGAGCAATTTATGCTTCTGTTGAACACATCACATCAGAGCAAAACATCACATAGGTTCACGTCTACGTTTTAAAGATGATCATGCGTGATTTTACGTCCGCAATTTCGCTAACTGCAACATCATGTTCATATGCTGTTTCAAGCAACAGAGAGAAATACTGAAGTTATGCACAAAAGTAATACTTCGATCCAAAAATCTTGCAGAGGATATCCATCCCCAGCTATTTTATTAGCGCGACTGATATCCCAACCTCCTGAGTAGGCCTATCACTGCAACGATTAATAAGACGAAAACTATCATCATTAGTGCTAAATGACGCAAAAGGCAGCAATTTGGCACAGGATTTTCCGATCGTTAAAGCGCGGAGCTGAAGTTGGTGGATGCGCAAAGACTGGCACCCATTCTGCGCTTGCCGCTCTGTCACACGACATGATATGAAGCATGTCATTTTTTTTACCAAAGACAGTAGCCATGTCGTGTTATGACAAGACGACAGCAGACCCACAATCGTGCGGCCAAATCACTTCGCCAGTGCCGAATTTATAGAATTTGTTGACACGGCTGTCCAACGCCTCTGGGGACGGCATAAAACTCATTGCCGACTGATACTTGGCGACGCAATACAGACAAGATCTCACTCGACCTTTCAAATGAACAACGAAATGCAAGCCAAATTAATCTAATTTCGAAGTGACCATGCAATGTCGTGCATTTTAATGCCGTCAGGGGGATGGGATGCTCTTGCATTCCTTCTTATTCCAAAAGAATCGTTACGCATAGAAATACATGGAATGAGTGCAAACGAATGCACCAAAATTGGATATCAAACCCAGTATGCTCCATGGGAACTAAAAACATCACGACCTTCATTCAAAGGTGGTATTTAGCTTGGAAAGCAAATGGCGGAAAGTCCGAAGAAAAGTACCCTATTATTTCTTGGGCAGCTTAATATATATATAGTGTGATGCGGATCGTGTTCAACTCAAGAGGCTTTTTGAATACTGGATTTAAAGCAATACATGACGCGTCTCATTTCGGTCACACATCGCTGGGCATGTTAATATAAGAGTAACATAACCATTCGACAACGACACGATGGGCGCCACATACCGTTCATGTTTACTCAAGTCTGTAATAATTGATCATTATTATCTTGGTGATTTTAACTCTGACCTTATAGGCTGACATACTCTTCTCCGGCGAGAATTTCTTGAAATATTTTCCTCTTATGTAAACTAAAAAACATAGTTTAAAAACACTGAATTCTCAATAGGCACTAACACCAACGTTAACGTTATGTTGAAAGATCATTCGGTGATGGGTCATTCACGTTAAAGCCTGGATTGTGCCACTGGCATGCTCATTTAAATCATCGCCATGCAATTAACAGCCATTTAGATGTGGTTTATCACGTAGCGTTTGTATTTGTGGGGAAATAGTCATGAAAGTTATCACTGAAGGATTCTGGAAGGCTACTTTATAAGTTGTCCAAACCAGCCACAGAGACCACCACGTACAAGGCTGTGTTCAGCAATGTTAGAAATTTTCTGAGTGGGTAACAAAATTAAGACAGCTGACGTGAAATGCACAGAAGTGTACCCGTCAATGTTTTTCATATTGAAATTACGATCATGTTGTAACGTTATTCCCAGTTCAACGTAACAGGTTCCAGTACACGTAGGCTACAGCCCGACCGGAGATGTCTTGGTCCTGGTATTTGCCCATGAGGCGTGTACATAGCCATATCGATCTCGGACAAGCTGCGAATCGATGCACACTGGTCTGTAGAAAGCTTATAGTGGGACATAAAACAATACGTCTTCATATCAATGATATCTGAACTCCAGAATTGAAACAAACGCGTGCACTTGCTATTAACAACAGTCCACAATTCTAACGTTACACGAGACAAGCAACGATTTCAACTTAACCTTAACGTTACACTCCACCAAAATGTTGGTCACAACAAGAGCGCGTAACAACACTGAAAGCATTAAAAACTCACAGTCTTTGGTTTCCTCGGTCGTTTTCATATTCTTGAGTAAACAGTAACCACTTCGCGTCCCCGGTCCACTTGAAAGAGAAATAACGTTAATATCCCTTTCCCTCAGTTCAAGAAACCTAGTGCGATCCTGAAGGTTTAAATCGGCGTCCTTTAAAGCCTTCTCGCACCCAGCGTAATTCGAGTATATTCCTTATGGTGCTTTGAAGCAAAACAGTCCAAAGCGTGATTCGTATTGTTGGTAAAAGTCTCTTTTAAAACGTATATTATCCCCGAGTTGAAACGGCGTGTTTCCGAGTTTTCCTCATTCAGTCTTTCGCCCTCTGTCCCCCGCGCTGTGACAGGTTCTTTTCTCTCGCGCGCTCTCAGTCAGTCACGGTCTCGCTCTTGCTCGCTCCCTTTGGCTCACAGGTTGTTCGCTGACATTCTCGGGCTCTCTCGTACCCCATCGGTTATTTACGGAATTTCTGAGAATAATTTGTGATCCTCATTCTCATCAATTGAACGCAATTAAAGTTGAACTAAATGTCTGTTTTCAGAATATGACTCTAATGGCCTATAACATTTTATGCGATTGGCTTTAATATTTATCCAGATATCTTCATAACAAGAGTTTTATTTATTTTCATACAAAGGAAATCACTGGTATGAATAACTAGAATGAACAGACAATGTTTTTCAGGAAATGAATAACCTATAGTAGGTACCTAGCCTATATTTTCAACATGTCCATAGCCTATTTCAGTCAAAAACATCATCACATACTACAATCAAGTCCAAAGTCAGAGGGATTACAGCATGATTGCTAGGCCTATTTCAGGTCTTCTTAAAGGAGGGAGTGCATTTATGTGCTAAAAGGTTTTTTTTTTTTTTTTTTTTTTTTTAAATATCCATGACTAATGCAAGATTTCAATTAAATGTCAATTTCAAATATCAGTGTGCTGTAGCCTATGTTTAGCTATTCAGACAGTAGATAATATCAGGATATCAGGGAGAGCAATATTTGCAACATTTTTGTTTTAATTCTATTTTATTCTATTCTTTTTTTTTATTCTATTCTTTTTCTATTTTTGTGCATTCACTGTGGGATCAGTGCCTTAGCATACCTCTGTTATACTGTGAACACAGACACAAAACCATCCCCTGCAGCCATGTCAGAAACAACTCATGACTCATTGTCATAGATGATGGTTGAAATGTTTTCTTCTTCATCATCATCCTCTCATTCTTCTTGTTCTTCTTGTTCTTCTTCTTCTTCTAATTATTATTATCGGTTGGTATTTTGGTTGAGGTAAGAAATGAATAAAACCTATTGTAAGCTTATCTCATTAAATAGTCAAATGCAGATTAGTGTTTAAAGGCAGGATGTGTTTAAAGATGTTTAGGCAAATTCAAGAGAACATGCTGATATATACTGACATATGAAGAGTGTAAACAGATCTGAGCACTAGCCTATTTTAGATTCTCCTCATCCAAACATTGACCTGCCTACATTAACACTTTCCAAATAACAAGTTCTACATGTTCTGAGAACCAGATTAGGTTATCCAATCAAGTGTGAAAAATTCATATGCTAATCATATTTAAAATAAGTTCATTAAAGACAAATGAGCTAAAGTGTTTTGCTTGTCAGTTTGTTTTTCTTCTTTCTCTCTTGACTAAAAATATCTTTGGATTACTGCATGTTTACTGTGCTAGCTGTTGACACAGGCATGGGTGTGCTCAGACAGGACGTGCATAAAGGGTATGTCATACCCCCACCCACTTATCAACCTCCTCAAGCGGTGACACTGTCCCTGTCGTTCACGTGATCAAATGGCAAGACCTATGTAATTAAGATGGCTAACCTGACTCTCCTTCAGACACTGAGTGCCCTTCATCCATTAGTGCTAAGCAGATGTGTCTACAATTTTTTCTAGACATTCTTCAGGGGGAAATATGGGCCTACAAGATCTCACTGGTGTGTGTGTAATGTGATTTTGAAATACAGCAATATTGAAGATAGTTACTTGATAGATTTGAGTACTATAACGCTGATTTGGCAGTATATCGTACATTAACATATGGATCCTTAATGTGATCCAACATTGTTGTGAAGGGGAATGTTTCTTCAATATAAGATAAAAAATAGAAAAGGTTTCGTAGGCCTACATCTCTGTTGTTGCTGCTATCAAATAGCAATCTTTTATCCATCCAAGTGCTGCTCTGAGCACACATCTAGATTGATGTATTGCCCTCCATAGATATCTCACTTGTCTGTAAAAGGTTTCAGGTTCAGTAGACAGGAAATGCAACCTAAGAGATGAGAGGGTGCCAAAGATCTCAGCCCGTTTTCAAAGGCCATTCACAGGCCTGTGTAAAACTACAAAGTGACAGTGACAGATGTCCGTGCAAATGCATCAATTCAAATTTACTCTGAAGCTGAATTATCATTCAAATAGATGGCATATACATTAATTTGGGACATGAGAAAATCCGCTGGATCAGCACAAAAGAGAACTGTTTGTTTTGTAACTAGCTCAGTGCATGATATAATGGCTCTGTGAAACAATTAAACACTTCCTTGAAAGAGAATTGCATTTGCATACAGTTTAATACCCCTTCTGTATTATTGTGGGCTTGTTTACTAAGTAGGACCGCTATTACATCTGTGCCATAGTCAGTTTTTTAATGCCTCTCTATGTGTGCGCAACTATTTGTCAACTCAGACAGAGAAACGATTGTTACTCAATGTGATTTTAATGGCCTGTCCTTATATGGGAGTCCTGAAAAATTACATAGCAATTACCTTTTTTAAGCAGCAGGGCTATTTCTGTCTGTGGCCCTACGAGACGTCTCAAGAATGGGAGACGGAGCATCCAAAAAACTGGGATAGAGGTTTTGCTAGTGGGTTGCACCCATTTAGGTTTTAAAAATACAGTGGAGGAGGAAGAAAATATCCTGTTGGCCAAGGTGAACCCAGATTACTCCTTGGAAAAGTACAGATTCAGTGTTTTGCAAAAAAAAAAAAAAATGGTGTATTTGATCTTTTTTTTTTTTTTTTTTTTGAGAAGTGTTTGCGTAGGGGAGCAACAGCAGAAACTAAATGAAACAAAGCCACATTGGAGATGGATGGTTTTCATGAGCTGACAAAAAAATGAGTATTTTGTTGCTGAATACAGAGAATTCTCTCACGGTTCAAAACAAAAAGTGGAAAGGGGAGTGACAACAAAACTGTAAACACTTTGTTTGCGTATTGCATACTATTGTGTCATATGGTAATTGAAATACAATATCAATACACAGGCATGAGTTTATGTTGCATTTTAATTAGCATAATCACTGCAAAATAAGATTTATTGAATGCTGGCTCTGTGCTTACAGTGAACGCCCACACACACACTCACTCACTCACACACACACACACACACACACACACACACACACACACACATGCACAGCACGCACACACACACACACACACACACACACACACACACACAGCGATCTTTACTAGATAGGCGGGTGTTTCCAAGCAAGACCCATTCACAGCTGTGCATGCCATAAGTGTGCCGTTACTGCTTCAGGCCTCTTAAAATATTTGAATATGGACTTTAGACAATTTTTTTTCATTGTACGGGCAAAGCTGCATACACTACATGCCTTATTTATTCTTGTTAATGGCAGTCAATAAAAACATTTCATGATTAAAAAAATACCATCACAGTAATAGTACTTACTCACTTCCATGCTGTTACATGTACTCAAGTAATCAAAGAAGACATGCCTTTCTCATCCACCCACCCCGTCATCTGTTGCAGGCATACACAGACATAACGTCACTTGTCTAAAACATGCACAGGACATTTTTGTTGACCCCCCCTTCTCTCCACTCTAATCAGGATAGATTGGATCTGGAGCTGTAATAGCCTCAGTTGTGGACTGTACAGATGGCTACACACACAAAAGGCAGAACAGAGTGGCCCCCATTTTCTTAGCCCCAGAGGGACAGCACTCTCTCTCTCGCTCTTTCTCCTTTCTCCCCCTCTCTCCCTCCTCTCTCTTTTTTTTTACGCCAGCTCTTGCCCCCTTGTGAACTGTAGGGCAAGCTCCTCAATCACTTTATACCTGAACACAAAGACTGGGTCAGGCCAACAATTCAATTAAAATGGGTGACCCTCCCTCTAATCACATCACTGAAAGCCCCTCGTTTCATTAGCAGTATACCCTAAAACCCCTTGAAAGCATTTTTTTTCTATTCTCTCACTCGAGAGGATGTTGTTGCTCCTCTTATTCCAATCTGTTGATTTAATTAAGAAGGAGACCAGTGGACTCCAAGCAGCCTTTGTTATCCATGTGTGGCGTGTACAATGAATGCACAATTGCTCTGAGACAATGTGAGTGCATACTGTACGCTTGCCAATTGCGCAACAGCTGAGGGTGCGGCTTTAGGGGCTTGTGGGAGTGGGCCACTGGTTGGTCGATGGGCCATTGTTGGGTGACTAGCTGTGTCCTCCTGTTACACTTTGGACACTTCTCTGGCCTCACAGCCTGTGGTGGTGGTGGCGGTTATGATGGTGGCTGCTGTGGTATATACTCTTGATTTGACTTGCCTGATGCAGTGCCTGGTTTTATGGATAAGAAAACGGACACAATAGTCATTCATGTGAGCAACTGGCCAGACAGATAAGGCAGTCATATTTTTAAGTAAATAAATAATAAATAATCTGAAATGGGCGAGAGAGAAATTAATTTTAGAAGTTTAGAGATGTTCTGAATTGGATTTGACATTGGCGGTTCAGAGGACGTCTGTGCAAAAAAAGGTTTATGATTTTGGTTAAATGCATGTATCTTCAGTGAACAAGCACATTTATTAGAGTGCATTGAAAATGCACTCTACTGTTCTTACTTTTCTTCTTATTATTAGAGTGCATTGAAAATGCACTCTATTGTTCTTCGATTTCTTCTTATTATTATTATTATTCTTCAACTATGTAATTCAGATCTAACGACTCAACTTAGAAACTTCATTCAAACTCCGTTGCATAGGTCATACTCGTGAAATGATTGCAATGTCTTTTCTACTTTGTAACTTTTATACTTTTGAAACTATGACTATTTAAATATTTTTAAATTTTCCATAGACTTAACATTAGCAACCTAGCAACTGAATAGCAACTACTTCAAATATCCTAGCAACTGCCTAGCAACCACACAGCAACCACTTCCACACTTTCAACTTAGCAACCACCATGGCAACTGACTTGATTTACCTAGCAACCACCCTAGCAACCACTTCACCTACCCTAGCAACAGCCTATCAATCATCTTAGGCACCTAACAACAGCTTAGCAACCACTTCCACAGACTACAATCCTCTCACTTAAGACTACAGATTCAGTTCAACTTCCGGATGTCATCAACTATGCGTCCTCCCAGCCGGTTCCTATCCGCAACTGTTTC
>JAODXP020000022.1:26814989-26842337 GCA_027497455.2 Sardinella longiceps | reverse complement strand
TTTTAAAACTATGATTATTTTAAACTTTTAAAACTTTCCCCATTGACTTAACATTGAGCTGTTTAGAGTGAGGCTAGAGTGGGTGATGTCATAGTGGGGCCTTAGCCAATCATCTTAGGGATATGCAAATTTTCACCTGGTGATAACCAATCACTGGCGACCTGTTTCAACCCATACAGTCTATGGCTTCAACTGTCATTTTTTAAACTATAGGGCATTTAAACTGCTCAACTATTCAACTGTCAATCAATTCAACTGTGAACTGTCATCAACTATAACTCCTGTCAACTGTTTCCTCTGGCCACAACTACTTCAAAATAAAAGTCCTCAGTGGCGGGATGGCTAGTTAGTATGCTAGCTAGCTTAGTTAGCATGCTAATTAGCATTTTCTGTTTTTGATGCTATTCAACTCAGCTAAGTCTTGTGATCATCATGCTAGCATTATTAAGCATGTTAGCTTAGTTAAGCATGCTAATTAAGCATTTTTGGTTTTTGGTGCTATTCAACTCAGTTAAGTGTTGTGGTCATCATGCTAGTATCTATTGAGCATGCTAACCTAAGATGTTAACTTTAGTTAACATGCTAATTCAGCATTTTTGGTTTTTGGTGCTATTCAACTCAGTTAAGTGTTGTGGTCATCATGCTAGTACTATTAGCGATGCTAGCTAGCATGGCTAACATGCTAATTAGCATTTTTAGTTTTTGATGCTATTCAACTCGGTTAAGTCTTGTGGTCATCATGCTAAAGCACTATTAAGCATGCTAGCTAGACATGGCTAACATGTTAATTAAGCATTTTTAGTTTTTCATGCTATTCAACTCGGTTAAGTCTTGTGGTCATCATGCTAAGCACTATTACCATGCTAGCTAGCATGGCTAACATGCTAATTAGCATTTTCGTTTTTTGATGCTATTCAACTCAGCTATGTCTTCTGATTATCATGCTAGCATTATTAACATTCTAACTAACATGGTTAACATGCTAATCAACATTTTTGTTTTTTGATGCTATTCAACTAAGCTAACTCTTCTTATCATGCTAGTCAACTTAACTGTCATGTGGTTCAAACTTCTCTTCCAATTAACTGTTCAACCATTCCAACTGTCAGTTATCCAATTATGCCTCCAATCATCTAAAAAATCCACTTAAAACAGCAACTGCATTTTCAATGCACTGTAATTTCTCTGAAATTGCATTCTCTAGTTATATTTAGGTATAATGAAAAAAAAAGCTTTAGTTAGCCAGCAGTCTTAAATCCACGATTGGGGTGTATCTCTTTGCTAATTTTCGACAAGACACTGAAGAATGCAAGCAATACTGTGAATGAAAAGGCTCTGAATTAAGACATCAAATTCTTTCAGTCTTTCAGTTTTTGAATGGCTCGTGTCTTTGTTTCGTCCTCAGTGTGTGTGAGAAAGACAAGGCTTAGCGAGGAGAGAGAGAGAGGAGGGGGAGGGATGAGATGAGGACAAGCATGGCTCTCATGGTCGTGCATCATCCACAAGTGCTCTGAAGACAGAATGAGAGAATAGTATCAGTGGAGAGCACAGATTCCATAGCGGAGCACTCTAGAATCTTTGGTGGAGAGTGACCAGAGCCATTTTCAGCTGTTGTGTGGATGCAAGATGCAAGTCTCCGCTCTCAACCAGCAGAATAGAAGGCAGACAAGTACTGCATTATATGAAGAAAAAGACATGAGACACTTACTGAAATAAGTGCCCTTAAAGCAATATACCGGAGTAAGTTTAAGCATAGCCCTGCTGCACGAGCCTTCTAACAGCAATATATTTCGCATGAAATGAAAGATTTTCGAATAGTACAGACCTAACGCAAACGCGAAACACTTTACATTGAGTCAATGTAACCTCAGATCTTACTTTCGGTTTCCAACAGTCAGGTCCCATTGATTGCGTGTAAAGTGCCTGTTCGCTTCTGCGTTCGCGTTCGGTCTGTGCTGTACCAAATTATTTTGTTCCACTCGCTAACTAGCGCATTTAGCAAGCTCTTTCAACAGGGCTATGTTTGAATTCACTCCGGTACTCTCCTTTAAGATCTGCATAGGCCTACTTAATGTTGCTCTTAACTGTGTATGTATATACATTTTTGCTGGCCATTTAGTGGCACGGGGGAGGGATTAGGAACATATCTGGCATGTTTTATTTGGTCTTTGGTTCAAATATGATCAGAGCAACTGTCTGCTAAGACATATAGGAACACAAAGACAAATTTTCATCCAGCATTGTTGACTGTACCTTTAGTATTGTCCATAAATACATGATAGATGTTGTAATGAGGGGTTTTAGGTGAGGTACGTGTATAAGGGACAGGTTACAACTTGTAATACCTGCTAGTAGAACAGGAGTACAGGAACTACTTATTGTAATTAAAGTAGTCAAGGCTGTGGTATGAGTAAAGGCAACAATATTCTGT
Source organism: Sardinella longiceps (assembly GCA_027497455.2). Taxonomy (NCBI): domain Eukaryota; kingdom Metazoa; phylum Chordata; class Actinopteri; order Clupeiformes; family Clupeidae; genus Sardinella; species Sardinella longiceps. The sequence goes on along the minus strand of JAODXP020000022.1, from coordinate 26,839,906 downwards.
GCTACTGTTTGGGGGCAGCCTGCCCACAATTGTTTATTTTATTTTAGTTTTCAGATCCTGTGTTATTCGTTTACGAAATCATTTACTTTACCTTTAAGAGGTCAACAAAGAGAAAAACCCAACTGAGTAGTCATGGAAATACTGACCCTGTTTTAAAATGTTAACATGGTGTTATTTATTGCTTAAGGAGTCCACAGTACCATAAGAATACTTAATACAACCCAGTAGGACTCTCCTCTCTGAAGCATGAGGGAAAAAAATTGAACTCAAGTGGAGTTGTCACGGAAATCTGTTTAAAAATGTTGACCTTTCCAGGCCCGTGCTGTCATAGTTACCTTTTCAGCCGCAACACATAAAAACACTCCGTAGGTAATCAGACAGAGTTATACAGCGCACATATACAGGGAATTGTGTGTGTGTGTGTGTGTGTGTGTGTGTGTGTGTGTGTGTGTGTGTGTGTGTGTGTGTGTGTGTGTGTGTGTGTGTGTCAAGGGAGAGGTTAGCTCCAGTAAAGAAGTGACATCCCACCTCCCCCATCTTTCAGCCTTCAAAGATGAATAGTTGAGTTTAAATAAAGCTGAAGAAGCAGGAAGAAATCTTTAAATAAATGTGTGCCATTCCTCTATGAAGATAAACCAGTATAAGAATTGATGTGAAGATGTGTGTGAAGGGGTGTTTGCTTTTCAATTCCGTTCTGAATAAAGTTTCTATCTATCTACAGTATTTATCCAGAGTACAGATCAAACTTGGGGTGTGTAGGCATGTGTGTGTGTGTGTGTGTGTGTGTGTGTGTGTGTGTGTGTGTGTGTGTGATGTGCATCTGTGTTTGTGTTTGTGTGTGTGTGTTTGCAGGCATGTGTGTGAGTGTGTGTGTATGTATAGTACGTACTGTAGGTCTCTGTGTACGTGTGTGTGGGCTTGTCAGTGAGAGTGAGTGAGTGAGTGAGTGAGAGAGTGTGATGCATTAGTACCCTACTCGTGAGAGAGAGAGAGAGAGAGAGAGAGAGAGAGAGAGAGCTGAGAGGGCCTGTAATTATATAGCAAAGGAGTGGGAGTGATGGCGCAAACATTAGCCATCAACTTGGGCCGAGGACACGCTGTAGGTCATTAGGGCTGGAAAACCTGCCTCAATCTCCCCTTCATCATCCTCTTCTTCCTCCCTCTTCTAAATCACACACACACACACACACACACACATACACACACACACACACACACACACACACACACACACACACACACACATGCTATTTATGCAGTCTGACAGTAGGCATGCCCAACTCTCTCTCACTATGTTGGATCATGAATAGATCTCTGGGGTTGCTAGATTTTGCTCACTGCTTTGATTGCATCTAAAAATAAGTAGCAATCAGCTTGCTCAAGATCTTTTTATTTATTTTTTTCTCTCCATTTCAGTTTTATCACACAGGAATAAAGATTCTTTTTGTTTAGTGAAAACTTTAAGAAAAAAAAAGAAAAAGTAAAAGAAAAACAAGACATTGACAGACATTGTGGTCCATTCCAACATTGCTATTGAACCCTTTTCTCTCTATAAAAGACTCTCTTAGGCTTACCAGCAGCATCAGCTCGTCCGCAAATGGAGTGGCACACAGTCGATGGAAACTCCTGTTTGAGCAGAGAAAGACAGAGAGAGGGAGAGAGAGACAGACAGACAGAAAGAGTGTGAGAGAGAGAAGGAGGGAGAGTTAGAGAAAAAAGAGAGAGAGATGGAAGGAGAGAGAAAGACAGAGAGAGAGAGAGAGAGAGAGAGAGAGAGAGAGAGAGAGAGAGAGAGAGAGAGAGAAAGAAAGAAAAAAAGGAAAAAAAGATGGAGGGAGAGAGAATAATAATAATAAAAATACCATAAAAATAAAAAAGGAAAATCATAAGAGTTTCCCCATCTGTTCCCCTGGCTCATCCCTGCAGTGCTGGCTCAACTCTGGGGAACGCCTGGAGTAAACACGCTCCGCTACATTTGCTCCGTGCAGGCGCACGTGCCTAAGGGAAAAGCCCTGCACAGTGGACTGGCTCTAACAAGTGCCCATGAGCAAAATTATGGCATGACCACAGCACTGTGCCAGAGTAATCTGTCACCATTTGTCCTGGACGCCCTTTCAGAAAGGGGGAAGCTTTTTTTTTTTCTTTTTTTTTTTTTTCAAGGGCATATACTGTATGGTGAAGTTATATTTATATTTTGCTGCTGCATGCGCGCCACACTTGACTGATAATTAGTTTTAATCTTGACATAGTAATCCATATGTGAAACAGATGTTGATGTTGAAGAGGATGTTTATTTTGTCCTTATGGTGACAGGAAAATTTTCAAAATAACTACTTAAACATGTATTTTGACTTTTTGAAGCTGTCTAGCTGTCAAGGCTTGCAAATATGTTTTAATTTCTAATGTGGCCGTTAATATTGCATCAAGTGGTTAGAAGAAGGAAGCTGTTTTGATAGCAATGGATAAATTTGTCGGGCAGACAAATTTTTGGTTACAGTAAGTACTCCGTCTCCGGCCGAAGCCTCGGCCGACCCCACACAAACACCAGTCGTAGAACCGCCGCTGTGACGGCCGGGTACTGTGCCCTAGCCCTGAAGCTGATACCGCAGCATGGGGCCGATCCTCCATTTAAAGGCCCCCACTCCCTCTATGTGCCCTGAGAGGTATGGGCTAAGGTGGGTCGAGTCTGTTGGAGACCAGCGCTGGGGTCTTTCTGGGTTGCAGCACAATATCTACAGCTTCCAGCAGTGCCCAAACTCTCCCAGCAGCCCTGGAGCAAAGGCTGGGCTTTTGATTGTCAGGTTCTCTTATTGTTCTCTCCCACATGACGAAAATGGGCTCTTTCTTTCACCTCTCGCTATGACAATTTATTTTTTTCCAGGTCCTGTCTCCATTCTCTCTCTCTCTCTCTCTCTCTCTCTCTCTCTCTCTCTCTCTCTCTCTCTCTCTCTCTGTCTGTCTGTCTCTTTTGCAGTCTTACTTGCAAGCCTCCCTTCAATGCAGCTTCCTCTCATTTAGCATTATGCACTAAATGAATAAACTTCAGCATTCATCTGTCATGCATTCAAGTTAACTTGGAGAGCTCTAAACTGAAATGCTTTTTGTCTATCACGGTTTTAAACTGTACCACTTTATTCAACTGTGCAGGAGGAGTACTGTATGTTTTGGTAATGCTGCTAGTTATTTCATGTTTGCAGGGTCTGAAGACATGAGTCAATTGTGATTCAGCAACGTATTTGACAATGGAGAGAATTTGTTTTAACTCAACTTGACACACAACCTTGAAGCTATCGATGAATAAGCTGGTGAGGAAACACAGTGGACGGATGACAGTGGAACAGGACAAAGTGAAAACCATTATGAGATGTTTAGCAAAATGCCATCTTTGGAAAAGCAGTTTCCCTAATGCTGACGTGATTAGATGTCATTTAACAACGGTTTAGATTATTGTATTACTGAAATACTAAGGATTAGGTACAGTATGAACGGTGTAACAAAAAGTATCAGGAATAATTTATTCTGAAATAACACAAACAACATGAAAGTAGTTTGAGCTGACTGCTGATGAGACTGGGTGTAATAAAAAGCATGGGAATATATCACCTGAAATGGAATTATTAAAGTGTACCCTATCTAATAGTAGGGTTGTTCATGGATTCATTAACAATGCTTGACATGAACCTAACCTATAGTTTGGATGTAAAAAGTACAATGGGCTATTTTAATTAGTCCAGGAGCCAAATGAATGCCTGCATTGTAGGACGGCAATATTGGTCTGATAAAGAAGATAGCTTTCATATAGTTTCTTATTTCTGTGTACTTATTGTTACATACTCCTTTCCCAATACTTCACAGGCTGTAATTATAAATTGTTTAAAAGCAACACGTAAAAAAATCCACAGTTTAGTCGTACATTGTTCATAAGTCATCAGCCCATTGAACATGTTTACAGGTTCGACAGTATATGGAGGTTGTGCTTGTGACGTTTTTTTTTCTTCTTTTTTTTTTGTAATTGCGTACTGCAATGTGATGCTTCGCGGTTCGGTTGTCTAGGATCGTTTAGGGTGGCCTTGGACTCTGGCATCTCTGCTGCTGTCTCACTGAATGTGTTAATAATTATAATTGGTTGCATGCCTCGTTTGTTTCTTAGTTTTCAGTCAGCACTTTTTTGGCTGATTAGGTCCCTGACGTCACCTCCACAGAAATCTGAAGACACAGACCAAGCTCCCCCTCCCCCTCCCCCCAACACACACACACACACACACACACACACACACACACACACACACACACACACACACAGAGAGAGAGAGAGAGAGAGACACATCGACACCCACCCCATGAGGAATAGAAAAAAGATATCAGCCTGGTTAATTTTTAATTCCTTGAATGCAAAGCTGTGTTCTAGTGGCAAGGCTCTCTGGTCTAATGGTCCATAGATAAGGTATCCTGTTTCTTGGCTCTGGAGTATAGAGAATGATCGCCCCTTCGTCCCGGGAGGATATCATTAGAACACCACTAAGTCAAACATACCCACTTAAAGTCCCCCTCTGACCGAGAGACCAGCCTAAAAGCAGAACAAAATATATATACAAATATAACAAAAAAACACAAATATACAAAAATAGTAATAAAAAAGAAATCACAGATTACTTACACACACACACACACACACGCACACGCACGCACGCACGCACGCACACACACACACACACACACACACACACACACACACACACACACACACAAAGGATCATGGGAAGCAGTTTCATGTATTTAGAAGTCCATCCCATTAATAATCACAGTTCATGTCCCCATTGGTTGAAGTGGACAAAGGAGGCTTTAATCTATCAATCAGGAGACATTGGGACATGGCACCCTAGGGGTGTCGTCTGTCTCTGGGCTCTACAGTATGTGTATATTTATGTGTAGATTGTAAGGATCTGGATCCTCACTAGACAGATAACTTGACACACTGTAAAAGAAAAAGCACTGTTTGTAGTTTATTGTACTGTAGAATTGAAGGAGACTATAAAATGGATGGGCAGACAGACTCAGTGGTAAGTAAAAAGTATTAGAGAGCAAAAAACATTCATGCCAAGCAAAATAGAAAGAATAGACCTACAGACAAAGCGCATGGGGGCAACAACAACGGACGCCATTACAGTAAGAGGCGACCATTACAATATGTATTTATGTCTTACAGAATATGAGTCATACAGGGATGCACCAAGACAAAAGGCTATGTGATTTATGTACGGTCCGTACCTTTGAGAGTTTACACTGAAGTCCACCACTTAACGAAAATAGAAGTAGGCCTATCATATTGTAACCAGATATTATAACATTAAAGGAGTGGTATGTACAGTATTTGTAAGAAATATATTTCAAATAATCATAAAATCGCCCTAATATGTCACCAGACATGAAGTAATCATGTTCAATTTAAACACTGATATGACAGTTGTAGTCCAGCCAGAATATTTGCATTTGAAAAGCTGCAGCCCACAAATAGTGTTTGTGTTGTCATTTCAAGTAGTGTTTGTGTTGTCATTGTCAAGGCATTGTTATGCATCTGAAATACATCTTATCAAAGTGATATGTAGAAGAGATGCTTTTTAAAAATGGAGACAGCTGAAAGCTGTGAATTATTTTGAGCACTGATGTAGTACCAATTTTGGCCACAACCCTACATACTACTAGTTTAATTTTCTTCTCTGTAAAATTAATGCGATATCCAGCTAATTTGCTAAATGGTGCATTTGTTTTCAGAAGATCTGTTTAAAGCAAATATTCTCAGCATTTCCAGACACTACAAAACAATGTTGTTGCCTCTGTGTAAACATACACAGTAAACGCACATGATAATCCATTATAAATTAGGTCATTTAGAGATATTTTCCATGTTTAGGGAGGAAATGAGTCCCGTTCACCCCAGCCCACCCCACCCTGATGGACGTTAAAGATGATGATTGATTTTCGTGATGCGCTCTGCCTGTCCACGGGGGGTTTGGAGGTGACCTTTTAGCACTCGGAGACGCAGATGCGAGATTCTTTTTCCATGACCAAATCGTACACATGCCTCCCTTAAATTGCTCCAGGACCAGATTACAGCTTAGAAGCGAGTGAATTTAAGCTATTTGCTTGGCCGCTAATTTGGTCTCCATAGACCGTTGACTTGCTGTGAGACTAAACAGAGGGGGGAGGAAAGTGAAATCTGCTTTAGGTTGCATTCCCCACACACATGCATAATACTATGACATTATTGAGCCCAGAATGCTGACTTCATCTTTTGGTGAGAGATCGCTGGCAAGCATAAATAAAGCATAAGCATAAAGCCTCACATTCCTTTCCTAGGTGTTAACAGTTACACATCCTCTGTGACAGGGAGAGGATTGCTTGCTTTTGCCGTGACTTATTACAGCAGTCTGCACCATAACCAAACAAGGACGAACAAGGCATTTGATTTTCATTGGATGTGCAAGTCTGTGTGTGTGTGTGTGTGTGTGTGTGTGTGTGTGTGTGTGTGTGTGCCTACTGTCCGACAAAACCACGTCCTTTGGTCATTAGAGAGGTCACTCTTTATGCTCAGAAAATGAGAGCAGAAACCATTGCCTCCCTCTAAAGAACAATGGCAAGATGCATTTATCTTTTTTTCCTAACAGGAATACTGAGATACAGAGTAAACAGAGTACTCTACTGTGGTGAATATACTATATATGGGTACAAGGCGTGGGTAATGCCTAATGTACTCTATATCATTTTGACTTATGCGATAAAGATTTCTGCATCACAGAGTAAATGAATTTAGTATCTTAAAAAATGCACCAAGCTGTTTTCTCTGCAACTTGTAGGCGACAGAAGGGGTACTTTTTATTTTATTTTTTTTCTGCATAATTCTAAAGAGATTCTGCTCAAAGCAGCATTTAGACATTTTGAAATGGCCTGCATAACTGCCCCCTCCACACACAAACACACACACACACACACACACACACACACACACACACACACACACACACACACACACACACACACACACACACACACACACACACACACACACACACACACACACACACACACACACACACACACACTCACCACCCCCCCACCCGCAGTGTGTGACCAGATCCAAAATTGTGCGGCCAGATGGTCTCCCCCAGGATATTGCTTCCAAGGGGATGTGCATTGGGTGAAAAAAAAAGAAAAAAAAGAAAAAGAGGAAAAAAAAATAACGCTAATATTAGACATATTAGAGCATCTCTCAAGGTACTTCCACTGACAGATGGCGTGAGTATCTCTGACTCACGACACTAGAGCGAATGGTGGCGCAAGCATTTCCAGACTGACACGGGCTGGGCTGCAGGAAAATGCTGAAATCCTCAGCAGGCATGGAGGCCTCTGCAACATGGGAGGACTTTCAGTGGACCATGTCCAACAAGATTAGACTCCTACTCCCTCTTTTTTCGGAGAGGAGTTTGCCTGCAGAATTCATGAGAGCTTGACACTTTTTCCCCCTTCCCTCTCTCTCTCTCTCTCTCTCTCTCTCTCTCTTTCTCTCTCTCTTTCTCTCACTGCTGACTTCTACATCCCTCTCTCTTCAATTTTGGCATATGTGGCTTTGATGAAAATGCAAATGAAAAACTCATCAAGGAGTATGTAACCAGAGACCAGATGTATCAGACAGAATTAAATAACTTTTTAAAAACTATCAGCGCTCAGAGCATACTTACAGTATATATAGGTTCCATAATTAGCTCACACAATTATGCAGTCTGTGTGTAGTAGTCATATTTCATATTTATATTGAATTATTTGGCCTTCAGGTGAGCATTGTTTGTTAGGTGAGCGTTGTTTGTATTCTCCAGCAGTAGTGTTTCATGTGACCACGATGACCTGTGAGCTTCTGGTTTGCAGATGAAATGAATATGCACACAAACAGAAATGCACACACACACACACACACACACACACACACACACACACACACACACACACACACACACACACACACACACACACACAGTGTTTGTGTGGGAGGAAGAAACTGTGATGTGTAAATCCTCTTTAAATCAGTCACACTCTTAAGGTCACTTCAGACCAACAGGACTGGCTGCAACTTTCTAAAACTCTGCATTTAAAAAAACTGTGACAAGCTAAATCTTTAGCGACGGCTTGAAACTGCTGGCAATGACATGCAATGTTTTTTTTCACACCACTGCAACTCCTCTCTGAAATGGTCTAGTATTGTTGCAGATCTTCAGTCTGAATTGGCCTTTAGTGTGTCTCTTTTGAGTCCACACCAGGCTGCCCCATCGCCTCCTCTGTGGATCTCTGGATGATACAGCCCCCCTCCTTCTCTCTCTCCCTCCCTGTCTCTCTCTCTCTCTCTCTCTCTCTCTCTCTCTCTCTCTCTCTCTCTCTCTCTCTCTCTCTCTTCTTAGCAACAGGACCAGCGGCTGAGAAACCAGAACGTTACTCATCAAATTAGCGCTACATCAATCACTGGAAGTTGCTCAACAGATGCCTCTGTCAGTGCCATTGGGAAGTGACATATCTTTCTGAGGATGAGTCGAGTGCATAGTCACAGCCACTGCCAAACATAGATTTTTTTTTACTCTCTCTCTCTCTCTCTCTCTCTCTCTCTCTCTCTCTCTTACTCTTTCTCTCTTTCTTTCAGTGTTTGTCACTGCAACAAATGTCGAGCTGTCTCCCTACATCCATCTGAGCGTAGGTGTGTGTGTGTGTGTGTGTGCATAAGGCTATGGATGAGAGGTGAAACCTTTAAAGATGCAGTAAACAAATTCTCTGACAGCTCACAATATCAGGCAGTCAGTTTCTCAACAGGCCCATCCATTTACCCTCGTCCTGATTGGGTTCTTAAAAAAAAAAAAAAGCACCCGTCTTTTACAATTGTTTTGTTTACTGATTGTAGAGCTTACTGGAGCATAAGTGCACCTATTGAAAAGACAGGTGAAGATGAGGTAAGGATATCCTTAGAGCTTAGCTCTAAAAAGGGATATTTTCAGAAAAATAAACAACATCAAATAATAGGGAAAAAACACATGGTAGGAAAACAAGGCCTTAAAAAGTGTACTGTAGGTCACATAACACTCTGGGAGACAGGAGAGGGGGACTTTCATGCTATAAAGTCAGACCGAGGTAATCTACTTAGGCAGGTAATAAAATTACAGCACCACCCAAATAAAGTAGAGACCGAACCATGTGATTATGATCTCGTTAATTTTCAACATCACATAGCCCCCTCATTAGGCTAAATAAAAGACTGTGTCAAGCACATAATGCTTCTGAATCCCAATTCAACCAATTAGCTCCCACCCAATACGATGAGGGGCTTGCTATGTAGACCATGGAGCCTGAGTCAAAAACATGAGGTATCAAAACAACAGAAGCCCAAAATAATGGGAGAAAGAAGCAAAGGAAGAAAAGGAAAAGATGTTGATTGTGTACAAGCCAAAGTTTTTTTTGTTTGTTTATTTAGTTTCTGCTATGCAAGAAGAGAACAAGCCTGATGGACTCTTTTCTTTCACTTCACTTTGAGTCTGGACATTCTTACTTTTACAGTACATTTATGCTGCAATGAGTGGCCATTTTGTTTCCAACTTTAAAGCTGTATTCGGCAGCTCTTTTAAAGTTAGATTTCGTAGAATTGTCATGTTATTCTGGAAGTAGTACTAGTCTTAGGAGTGTACCCTGATGCAGTACTGTGGCAAAATACAACTCTGAGCAGAAGTACTATGGCATTGCAAACCTGGCTAGTACAGTGCTGCTTAACTAGGCTGCCCTCTATTCCAAATTCAACCTTTCTGCATTTCTATGGAGATCATGGTCATACAGAATGCATGCTGTCTCAGCTCAACAACAGCAACAACAATATACAGTACAGTACATGTTACTGAACACTTTTTAACTGCCCAACCGTTCAACAACCAAATGAAAATATGCAACATGCATATACTGTATAGCAAGTCAGATTAATTTAACCAGGTATTAAGCTAAAGAGTTAGAGATGCTAGTGAGTTGTTCTCATCATCATTTAAGCACTGCAGAGCAGACCTATGATGAATGTCTGATGCCTGCAGTATAAAAATAACAGTTGATGCCTATAAAAATAATTTTATAAGGGTCAGAGATAAGCTAATGATAACACAGGAACATATTGAGATAATAATACTCCAAGCTCTTGATGTCTAAGTCATGATGTCAGACGCAGACCTGTTTCATTTCGTTTTTCTAACTTCATAAGGCATGTGCCACACACAGCAAGATAACTCAACACACTCATCAGTTCAACCCATCTGATTCAGAGACCCTTATGTGAATGCTTCTGTGAGAAGAGACTTTTTTTTTGTCTTTCTCCGCCTCTCTTCTTCTTCTTCTCTCCTTTAAACTCTAATCGCATGTTCTCCTAATTCACTCATCACGAGGTGCCCAACACCGCTGGCCGCCAGAGGTGGAATTGTATCTGTCACCAGAACCAATCTCTCTCTTCCACCACCACCATCTTCCCTTCTTCGTTCTCAGCCAAGGTCCTCACGCCAGCAAATTCAATAAGGGATAAATCAGTTTATGTACTGCAGGGCGGACTGACTCCTTCCCCCCTGGGTCTGGCAGAGGGGGTTTGAGTCGAGAGGCTGATGGCCACCGCTCGTAAATAATCTCTCTTTACTATGACCCGGCTGCCACTCACTGACAGGGGGTGGGGGGGCATGTTGCAACCAAACATCAACATCAATGTGTTGTTGTGGTGCCCCACAAGTTTTAGTAATGATTTTTGATTTTGTTTAGTTTGTTATGTTTTCTGTCTTGTGTGTGCAAAATTAAAACAAGAAAATCATGTTTTCAAGTCATCTTTTAATCATTGCTGCTTTTAGATGAGATTACCAGTTCAAAGATATTGAATTGAAATTAGAGTCTAATCAAAAGTTGAAAGCAGTAGTAGTATGACTATTTGAAAAATAGTGCAAGTAAACACGAGTTCAAGATTACTATTCCCCATACTTGGAGTGCAACACTTGAAATATACTGAGTGCAACACTATTGAAATATACTGAGATATACACAGTGACAAAGTGTATGGAGTTTGTTCAGGGAGGCTATAGTGTGCACAAGGTTTAGGAGCTGAATGCACATGTGACATATACTGTAGCCTAGTCAGTAACTAACAGTTATTTGAACAGTTTAATTGGCTAATTGGAGACTGGTAAAGTAAAATAATCACTCGTGGGTATGCAAGGAAGTGGAATAAATGCAATTAATATATTAATTATATTATAAAATACATTTCCAAATCCAAATATTTGATTCTTTTGAATTTATTGCATTTCTTTTATCCTATAAATTATAAATTAGTTATATTGTTTTGTGTGGGAAAGTGGACTTGGAGGCACACCAGAGAAATCATTGGCTAGGCCTATTATTTCCTGTGGACAATTTGTATGCGTTGGAGAGCACCATTTGCTAAAGGGGTCCCTCCATTTAAACAATGTGACAGAATCTTGCTGCAATCCATTTACCCACACATCTGCACAACAAGAGCCTGCTACTGAAAGCTTGCTAACGGTGTTTCACTGAAAATTACGTGCTTGGCTGACAGAAAGTGATAGAGAGAAAGAGAGAGAGAGAGACAGAGAAAGAGAGAGAGAGAGAGAAAGAGAGAGTGACAGAGGGAGAGAATAGAAAGGCAGAAAATAGAGAGAAAAGATGGAAAAGACAGACACTGAGGCAAACGAGAGTAAAAGAGCAAAGCTGGTCTGTCCGTTTTCCTCTTCTTCTTTTTTTTGAGAGAGGGAAGCTTGACTGGCTCGTTTGACCGTCCAGAGGCCACGCAGAAGCCTGGTGCAGCAAGAGGCCTTTTTAAATCACATATCTGAGAGAGGAGAGACAAAAGGATTGGAAATTGGAAATGGAAGCCCGTGACAGCAGAAGAAAAGAGCCGGGCTTGTGGTCTAAGGGTCCCTCTCTCCCCCGCACGTGAAACCCAATCGCTTTGTCACCAGGCCCCTCCGCTGGGTCTGTGGGAGTAGGGTCCATTGATTGCCCACTGCATAATCAGACAGACAGAGAGGGTAATGACTGCATCTCCTACTGGTGTGTGTGTCCTGGAACGCCACACAAAGGAACCGGGTCGGGCATGGCTGTCTCTTTCTGTTGGGTCTGGAGAGACGCATGAAGCTCTCGCCTCTACACCATCACTACACCACCACTACACCCAAACACCTTTCATCCACCCCTCAATGGACACACAGAACTATTAAGAATGCATTATCGTTCAGCTTTGAGTGACATTTTGCAAATAATGCAATGATGGAATGTGTTTCTGTGGACAGCGATAGAGAGGGAAATAGCACTGCATGATTAAAAGGTAAATGCATGTCCACTCAATCTGTCAGGATTGTAGGACATATATACAGTCCATATTCTGTTACAAAGTATTTACCATACTGAGCAAGGACAGACATGAGAAAAAAATAACCAAAAAAAAAGCAGGAGAAAACTGGCACTCATTTTGCATGTTGGCAGCAAAGCTCCAACAACTCCGAAGTGTCATTATGCTGTTTTGATAACATGTATTAGTCATAACATTAATCAACAGCACCCAGCCAGCCCACACCCTCTCTGGATGCCCGCTTCCAATAAACACACTAATGAACATCTTCATCTGCTCTCTAGAGCCGCAGTAGCACAAGTTTCATCACTCAAGTTGGGGGGGTTTTAGGGAGGTAATTGCATAGACTAGAATGGGTCTGCTGCCTGCCTGCCTGCCTGCTTGCCAGCCTGCCTGCCTTCCTGCAATCCTGCCTGCCTGCTCGCGTTGAACAGATCCCCCTATTGTTCGAGGACACAGAGCTCCCAGATGGAATAAGACAGACAGTAATGAAATGAACTCTGCCAGGGGAGGGCTGACGGAGGAGCCTGGGGTGTGTGTGGGGGTGGGGGGTTGGGGGGTAGGGGCAGGTCAAAGACTAGCTAAGAGCTGTGTTTCTCCATCGCGAAAGGTGAAAGGTCACTGGAGGTTCTTCTACTAGAATGAGATTTTGCATTACCTCCTCTGCATGTATAAGCCCTCGGGGGTCAAGGTTGAGCCTGAGATGCAGAGAACAGAACGGAGAATGGGGCAGAAGAGAGAGGGGGAAAAAAAGCTCCTGATTTGAAGTATAAGGTTGTGGCACTGCTACAGGTGATGAATATTTAAACATACTTACAATATCGAAGTGATCAAGGCCTGTACTGTGGGAGGCTTTGTTTAAACTGTGCTGAAATTAATGGAGAAAAAAGTGGCGTGAGAGGTGATGGTTGTTACAATACTAAGTGGGAGTAGTTTGCCAATCACCTCTGATGTGATCAGAATAAATTCCCCCTTCTTTTTCCACACATGTAAATAGTCAGACAAAGAGAGCCTGTTGGATGAGATCATTTGAATTATAATGGAGAGTGCCGAACTCATGAACACACTGGTGTCTACCAAGGCGAGGATGTGTGAAGAGTACTTGAAAATGAGAGAGATGAGGTGACAGACCTGTTTTTTTTTTCTTTCTTTTTTTGTGAAGGGAGGGAGGGTAACTCGGGTACAAGTACAGCATTTCGCTTACACCATTTCAAACCTGGATTCTGTGAAGCCATCTGCTCCCAGTTCCAAAGCCTCTATCTGTTTGAGCACAATATAATTTGGTACAGGGAATAGAAGAGAGAATGATTACGCAAGTTTGAATAGAAACTTCTGTGCTGATTGAAAGCCAAGTTTCAGTTCAACATCTTCATTTTTTTTTTTTTTGCCCCTGAGCTCTCAAAACGTGATTTTGATTTAAAACATGAAATAGTGTGGTGGCACGACAAACTCAGGATGACTCAGATAAACTGAGACACAGGTGTTTTTGTCAGCAACTGAATCACTTTCCAACTGCTTTCAGTATTCAAAACCTCCCTCACTACACTAATACTTGAAACACTGAAAGCAAAAACAGACGACAGACGATCACAACAACAAGTATAAACAAAGAAAAGGAAAATAAATAAATAAATAAATAAATAAATAAATGTCGTGCGGTTGTTTTGTTGAATCATCCCAAACTTTGCGTTTGATATGGTCGTCTGCAGGATACCAGCAGCGAGAGAGTGCGATCCATCTGTTCTCTTAAGCTCAGCGAAGCGTGGAGCCTGGTGGCCGCTCGGAGAGCGAGAGACAGCTGTTAGCGGCGGCAACACACGGCACGTGGCATCTCTCACCATTCCGCGGCTGCTGCCACCGCCGCCACCACCACTGCCGTTCCGTTGCGGAAACCCAAGTTCCAAATTCCTATTCCACCCGCCTATTCCCATCTGACCCTGCTGCAGCAGCGCTGCCTTGGGATGGCTGTAAAAGCAGCACACTGAGGAAACCCCAGGCCAAACATGATTAAACACCAACTCTTGCTAAGTGTGTGTGAGCTGAGGTGACCCGTGTGGAGGGAATGGTATTAAAATGCATTGCCATGCAATTTGCAGAAATGCGACCAAAACACACACACACACACACACACACACACACACACACACACACACACACATACACACACTCACATCAAGGGAATACTGTATAAGGGAGCAATTCTTCATCCTGCAGTGAGAAATGATGCATGCTCTATATATACACTGAATATATAAGGGGCTATGAAGTGCATTTTCTTTTGCCATCGTCGTTATGCTCTCTTATTTCCATGTCTTTTGAACCTATTATGCTGGGCTGGCACCCTGGTGTAAGCAATTTTAGAATGCTAAACCTTTCACCAAAGGCTGGGTGACTTTTGGGAAATGTAGTGCTCTGAGCTTCACACGGCCAACCTTTCATTTACCCAGCATGCACCGCTGAACTGAAGGGACACAGAGGGCCTTCATAATTCAGACAGGAGAGAGTGACTTTTGATTTGCCTGCCGGAGGCGGTCATGTAGGACCGGCGAATCCTGCAAATGAGCTCTGGCTGTTTCTGCTGGTTGGCGGCAGAGGGTGGAGAGAGGGTCTTGGCTTTTTAATCCTTGGTCAGGGTTTCGGGGGAGTTTTTCGGGGATCGGTCAGCGAGCAAGAGCCCCCCCCCCACCCAGAGACAAAACGGCTGACTCTTTTTCTTTGTCCCTGGTGGACCGGCGCAACCACCTTTCCCTGTCACTCGGTTACGCCAGCCAGTCAGGCAGAGACGAGGCCCAGGCCATCTGCTTGAGAGACGACAGGAGCAGCGGAGACAAGCAAACCCAAGCAGCGGGCAGCGGCGGGCAGCAGAGGAGGTGGGCGCTAGCCAACATGAGGTCAGGCTGTCGATTTGTCTCGGAGTCATGTGGACACCTGGGCTCAACCTCACATCAAGTTATTCTAATTACTGGCGGTGATTGTTGGCAGGCTTAGCCCCTCATCTAGTCTTAGGAGATATCAGTTTAGCCGAATTTTCACTCTGTTTTCAGACACTTTCTAGCCTGGCTATATCGCCAAACTAAATAGTCACAGGTGATATTTAGTTTGGACACCCACCTATACATTTTCTCGAAGCGGAAGGATCGTTTGTCCAGAGACATTATTGGGAAATCGAGCGCCATGCTAGTCCCTTTTGGTTCTGTGATTGGATACCTAAAGCAGGGGAGAAATTTCATTACAATTATGTATTCATCTCACTTTACTTGGAGTATGCATTGGGTGTTTGTAATTGCTCATTGGTTGGCATGAGGAATTGGGCATATAAAAGGACAATTAACAGATCTAAACTTTATAAAGATTTGTGACACATTAAGTTGTACAATCTGTAGTATTACAATGACTTATAAGTACTGTCACGAGAATGTGTAAACTGTCATGAATTTCAGTAGACATAAGACTTTACAAATGCATCTTTTCAGACTAGAAGAGGGCTAAGCCAGCTTATATTAATATTTGTTTAATTTCCATTTTTAAAGTGGAGCCATGTTGTATCAACACCATGCCAAGTCATTAAAATTATAATACCCAGGGGAGCCTATAATAACAAAACATGTATTGTATGTACATTACACTCTACAGTAAAATACCCAGGATAAAGGAATCTATTTCACAAACAAAAAAAATAAATAAAAACAAACAATATGAAAAGTCCTCTGACAATAGCAAAGATGTATAGCATTCAAGTCCTATGCTGAAGCAATTCCTTAGACAAGACTTTTTATTCAGCTGAATAATTGGACTGGCTGAAGAGTTGTCCGAGTGGCTGGTGCTGCTGCTGCATCCAATGCTTTCTCTGTGCCTTCTCATATTCATCACACGGCCGCCATCAACACTGCACAAGTGTGTGTGTGTGCAAGGTGACCCTTTCAAAATATATGGCACACCACTGCCAAGACTCCCCAGGAAGTTATTTGTCATCGGTTGTCCCACCAGCTACAGGAGTTACAGGAGTCAGTTAATCAGCTCGCCCAGATTTGGGCGCGACACACTGAAAAACATATATCCCCACGAGCCATGCATCTTGCTGTCAATGCTGTCTCAATGCTGCCCAACCTGTGTCAGGCAGGCTTCTCCTGATGATAGCCTGGCTGAGATGTGGCCCAGAGGTGGGGCTGATTCCAATGGGTGACCATGAAACTGTGTCTGAGAAATCACAGATTTCTCACTCTAGATATCGCAAAGAAATAAACAAATTATGTTCATATTAGTCTGTAATACATTTACAATAACCTTGTAATAAAATCATTATACTAATAAAGTCATAGCTTGTTTTTAAAACACCCCCCCCCCCCCCCTTTGCAGGTATTAGCTAAATTCAATTTCCCGCACGTTGTACCTGTGACTATCGCATGGACTACCGCTATTTGTCATTGAAATCAAGCGAGAATGCAGAATGCAAGGCAGTGACATTACATTACAATTTGGAAGCTGAACCAAGTAACTCCAACAGATGCCAGTACTATTCTGCAGCTGTACCATAATAAACAACAGAACATTTGCTAGTTTTTTTTCCCCCCTGCTTCTAGAACTGGTCAATGTGATGTGATCCCTGCCATACTGTTAGGAAATTTTCCTGTGCTCTGATTGATGGCTTCGTCAGACGAAGGCTCAGTTCGACCCAGAGTTATCTTGTTTTTTTCTCTACCACTCATATCCTGCATATCAGCCTAACATTTCATATGCCGACTCGTCCCTGACCTGCATAGCACAGTGTGTGTGCTGTGCCGTATGGTCTGTGGTGTGTAGTGCGGTATGGTACGGTACGGACGCGTTTTTACAAACAAAACAGGGCTGTTGTGTCGTGACCTGCGTGCTAACACACAAAGCTAATAACTTGAGAGAGGATAATACTGAGAGCTACGCTCATAACACCAGTGTCTAGTAAAGAGAGCGCTGGAGTCAGACAGACTGATCAATCTGTGAGTCAGAGACGGGTTGGACTGCATTGATCTCAGATAATGAATAGACTGAGCCGGGCCGAAGGGTTAAGTTCATTGCTATATGTAAATGACAGGAACAGCCACGCGGGGCTATGTGGCGTGTAAATCTCTCAAATTGCTCTAAGGACTGTAATTGTGTGGAAAATTGTGTCATTATAATCGATACATGATGGATTAGACAGATTTTCGCTTTCAAGGTTAAATAGATAGATTTCACGGGCAGAGAGAGAAGAAATGTGTAACACATCAAAAACGTCACCTCACAGGGCAAAAAGAAAGGAGTAAAGAAAAAAAAAGAAAAGAGGAGACGGATGTGTCATTGTCTTCTCCTCTGATTCAGACTAGCCTATACCTACATTACTACGTATTTACAAAGGGGGAAAAATGACAAAGAGCACTGCAAAGGCCCATCTATTGATCGTTCCAAGGAGCATCTCTCTCCCCCCCTTCAGGAATACTATAAAATCCTATCTTCAGTCAGTAAGACTGCAGGTATCACATGAACCTCTGTGGTTAGCTGATGGACTGGTAAAAGGTGGAAGGCATGTGCCAGACTTTGAAAGGGGAGGGGGGTTGTATGTGTGTGTGTGTGTGTGTGTGTGTGTGTGTGTGTGTGTGTGTGTGTGTGTGTGTGTGTGTGTGTGTGTGTGTGTGTGTGTGTGTGTGTGTGTGTGTGTGTGTGTGTGTGTGTGTTTATGGGTGGGGGTAGGGGGATGGATCAGTCCTGTCTGGCTCTCTGAAAGTCTCTCTGGTGACACTGGTCCATCCGATATCCCCACTCCTCTGCTCCTCCTGGACTACTGGCTTTCATAGGGCCTGAAAAATGATCTGTCAAAACCTTGGTTTGAGTTACGTTCCCTCCTTTCCCCCCTTATTTTCCCCCACTCCCCACCCCCTGTACTCTCCACACAACCCCCCCCCCTCCATCTCTCTCACACACACACACACACACACACACACACACACACACACACACACACACACACACACACACACACACACCATCCCCCAGACTACTTCTGGGACTCCAGATTGCAGCGTGGAGGAACACAGGATACCCGACAGGCTGTCTAGTACAGTGATGGCACACACACTCTTACTCACACTCGCTCACTAACTCACTCACACACACACAAAAACACACACTCTCTCTCTCACATACACACAAACACACAACACACACACACACACACACACACACACACACACACACACACACACACACACACACACACACACACACACACACACACACACACATTGTCAGCATCTCTCTGTAGCTTTGTCTCTTCAGCACGTTTGGCTGTTTCTTATTATGTTTGACTAGTTTGCAGATTTTTTTGTGTGTGGTCTGTAAGGTTGAGTAAATGTAAGGTTTAGTAACTGTTTGGGTTACCTTGGTTCTGACATCATGATATTAGACCAGCAAAAACTTGCAACTCCAGAGTAGATCCTGCCCCTGCCCACACACACACACACACACACACACACACACACACACACACACTCACACACACATACGCACACACACACACACACACACACACACACACACACACACACACACACACACACACACACACACACACACACACACACATACGCATATGCAAACATTTATGCCACCAGCTCATCGTCATAAAACTGGGATTGAACAGAGACACATCCAAATTCCTTAAACCATCCGTTCATTTGAAATGGATTTGGACCAGTGTGAGCCCACCGAACCACAGAACCACTGACGCCTGATGCCTGGCCCTCGGTCAGCAGAGGATCTGCTTTGGACCTGTTCCAGAGCCTGCTCTTTGCCTGCCACACTGAATGGCCTTGAGATTCAGGCGGATTTGCCAAAACATTGTGGGGTTGTGACACTAAGCCTATGGAGGTCTGTTTGTTACGGAGCGTTGGGAGCAGATTAGCTTTGGCCTTGATCTCGTGCTCTTGCTCTCTCTCTCTCTCTCTCTCTCTCTCTCTCTCTCTCTCTTTCTCTTTCTTGTCTTTCTCTCTCTGCCCAGTGCCCCCCTCCGTTCCCTCTTTTTCATCTCTCTCTTTTGCTCTCTCTCTCCTTTCTCTCGCTCTATCTCTTTTGCCCCCTCCTCTCCCTTTACCCCCTCTCTTTACACTATTTCCCCACTCTTATTTTATCCCACTCTTTCCCACTCTCTCTATACTCTCTTCACTCCTCTTTCCATCTCTCTCCCTCTCCCACAAACTCCTGTCTTTCTCACTACCCCAGTATTCCTGTCTGTCTCTCTCGCCCACTAACCCCTAACACTCTCTCTCTCTCTCTGTCTCTCTCTCTCTCTCTCTCTCTCTCTCTCTCTCTCTCTCTCTCTCTCTCTTATCCCCCCTTCTCTCTCTCTCTCTCTCTCTCTCTATCCCTCTCTCTTTGTGTAGACGTGTTGTGCCCAGTGCTGGCAGGCCCCCTTAGACTGACGTCAGCCCCATTCAGTCATCCATGTGAAATGGCCCCTCACAGGCAGTTTGCACCAAACAGCAACAAAGCAATCGGAAAAGGAATGGTTGGAGGATAAAGTACAAATGTACATTACAAGTTTGGAAAAAAAAAGCTGATAATCTCATCAGTCATGCTAGAACACATGTGCTGGCGAACCTCTCTAAGAGGCTTGGAAAAATCCAATCAAAAGGAGAAATTGGCCTGGCAAGGCTGTTATTGAAGTTTGGGTCACTCTCTAACCTTAAAGGTCAGTTGCTCACTTTCAAGGTGGTTGGTTGATGTCTGTTGCATTTACATTTCTTTGACTTGTTTGTGTATCATTTCTATTTTGTAACTTGTAATCCTTTTTTTTTTTTTTTTTTTTTTTACAGATACAAGACTGGTTGGGTATTTATTTGACAGACAGTTATGTTCAGAAGGGTAGGAGCCGGCTTCATTCAGACTAATTTTTCATGCTTTTCAGAGTGTTGCCCAAACATTTGCTCAATTGAAAGTCAGGAAAAGAGGCCGCTTTATGGATATATATCATTTATTCACACACAAATAAATGCTGTATAGTGCGGCCTGTTTTCCTGACTTTCAACAGACAGTCGCATGTAAAGTCGCTTGTTTTACATGGCCATCAGTTGGGCCAGCACCAGAATTGACCTTGAGTAACCTCGTCCCCGATTATGAGAATAAACAGGCGAAAAGTGGAATAGGCCAACTGTGGACAATCTAAAGCAAACACTCACACAGACAAACCACCAACTTACACTTACAGCTGGGCATTTCTTTACGGGCTATTTCTTTTTCCCGGCCCATGCACTTAGAGCTTTGTGTTATCACAGTAACACAGTTGGACTGTTTCCCATACTCACTGGATATCTGTATTATAGACAACACCTGCAGTTCCATGAGACTTTACCTTCACTCCTCCTGTCAGTTGCAGCTGACACACACACACACACACACACACACACACACACACACCATGTAAGGATGAGGAAATATGTTGGCGGTGCAAGAATTAGACGTCTTGAGTAGAGGCTCAAGCTGCCCGTTACTGCGGCCTAACAGCGCGTTGATAAAACCCTCTCTCTCTCTCTCTCTCTCTCTCTCTCTCTCTCTCTCTCTCTCTCTCTCTCTCTCTCTCTCTCTCTCTCTCTCTCTCTCTCTCTCTCTCTCTCTCAGTGCCCCTGTCTGCCAGTTATGCTACCACTTATCCCCACTGTGCCAGCCAAACCCTCCTGCATAAGAATGAGAGAGAGAGAGAAAAAGAAAGAGAGAGAGAGACAGAGAGTGCAAGAGAAAAACAAAAAGAAACTTGTGGTCGGAGAGAGAGAAAGACAGAAAGGGAGGAGTGAGAGAAAGAGAGACAGAGAGAGAAAGAGAGAGAGAAAGCGAGAGTGGGTGTAAGAGAATAGAATAAGAGAGAGGGAGAGAGAAACAGAGAGAGAGAGAGAGAGAAGGTGGAGGGGAGGCTGGAGAAGGGATGCAGGTTTTAGCCACGGATAAGACCCAAGATTATTGTCCTTTCTCAGCCACCTGCTGGTCTGACCTGCTGGATTAAGGCAGTCATGTCATCCGCCATTAAACAAAGCAATATGGCCCTAAATCCTATCTCTTGTTGTGCCACTTGAAGGGAAAAAAAAAGAGAAGAAGTCAGAGGATTACGAACGCGACATTCAGGGGCCTGTTTTTTTGTCCGTTTTGCTGTGGCAAGTGGTGGCTTTTTCGGTGATCTCCCGAAAGCCGAGCTGCGCGAAGGCTATGCTCACAGGGCAGTGGTCAAACAATACTCAAAGGGCATTTAGGCAGCCAGTGGAGAAAGCCTCTAACATCCTCCATCCTCCTGCTGCCAATATGGATGTCTGCATGTGAGAGGGTGACCCAGCCCTGAACTACTGCATTAAATGTTCCCTGCCTTAGAGTACTCATAGGCTCGCTGAGGGACAGGAAAGGAGGAAGGGGTGGGGGGCGTTTTCTTTTTTTTTCTTCTTCTTTCCTTTCTTTCTTTTTTTTTTCTCAACAGGGGCTGGACGACTTTGTGAGTCAGCTTTTATTTGGAGCTCAGAGAGTAGGAGACAGAGAGAGAGAGAGAGTGGGTGTGAGTGTGAGAGAGAGCGGGAGTGAGGGTGTGAGGCAGAGAGGGAGAGAGACAGAGAGAGAGAGAGAGAGAGAGAGAGAGAGAGAGAGAGAGAGAGAGAGAGAGAGTGGGTGTGAGAGAGAGCGGGAATGAGGGTGTGAGGCAGAGAGGGAAAGAGTAAGAGAGAGAGGGAGGGAGAGAGGCAGGGTGCTAGCTTACAGAAGTTCACAGAAGACCATGCAAATTAAACATGGCATGCAAAGCCACTACTGAGCCTGAGAGCCATCAAAGGTGCCTCAGTCCAATTTTGATTAGTGCTAAATTTTAAAGTAATGGATGAATTTGGAATATAAGTCAGGCGGTTTCTCTCCACATTAGAAGTGTGTGTGTGTGTGTGTGTGTGTGTGTGTGTGTGTGTGTGTGTGTGTGCGTGCATGTGTACATATGTGTATGTGTGTGTGTGTTTGTGGGGGAGGGGGGGTCTGTGTATGTGTCAGAGAGAGAGAGAGAGAGAGAGAGAGAGAGAGAGAGAGAGAGAGAGAGAGAGAGAGAGAGAGAGAGTAAACCTGTACTGGACCAGTATGTTTTCCTAAGCATGTGTGTGTGTGTGTGTGTGTGTGTGTGTGTGTGTGTGTGTGTGTGTGTGTGTGTGTGAGAGAGAGAGAGAGAGAGAGAGAGTGTGTGTGTGTGTATTTGTATATGTGTGCATCAGTGCCACATGTCATATGCTGTGTTTGTGTATCTGATGCATGTGTTTGCATACATTTGTGTGAGTATATTCCAGCAGCGTGTGTGTGTGTGTGTGTGTGTGTGTGGGGGGGGGGGGGGGGGGGGAGAGAGAGAGAGAGAGAGAGAGAGAGAGAGAGAGAGAGAGAGAGAGAGAGAGAAAGTGTCACCAAGGGAGCTGAGCCCTTTTAAGGTGTCTCATGTTTTTCATCAACCCCCCACCTGCCCATAATCTGTCTATATTATCTCCCCACTCAAGTCCATGCTGTTTAGGCAACAGTTGTTGTCCTCAGAGTCAGCAAAGCACCACGGCTCACTCATCATTTCAGTGTGCGCGCCCCAGTGTGTGTGTGTGTGTGTGTGTGTGTGTGTGTGTGTGTGTGTGTGTGTGTGTGAGAGATATTTTAACCATGAATGCTATGCAGACACCAGCCCCTCAGGGAGGAGGGAAAAATATTCACGTACGGCATTAGAAGCAATTAGGTAAATGGGATTTTGGGAACATATATATCTGTCTTGGTCTCCCAACCTGATATTGCATGAAATATAGGTGTATCATCCGTGTGGTTCTTACAGGGCTGTGCGGAGGAGTTAAAGAAAAACTAAAGAGTTTTGGTGTGAAGCTAGTGGGCTCGCTATCTAAAAGGCACATAAACAATCCCACACGATTCCCAGAGAGCCACTTGCCACTGCTAGAGCATGTTAATCAGTGTTTAAGAGCATGATATGCACTTTGGATCAACTATGTTGTATGAAATGTGCTTTATAAATAATTGTGACTTGACTTGACTTGATTGAGCTCCATGCTGTATAGGTTTTTCTTGGTAGTTTTCTACCCATTAGCCTACATTACGTTTTATTTATGCATTTAGCAGATGATTTTATTCAAAGGGCCTTACGTTTTTGTCAGCTATCAATTACATCAGGGCCAGGCCAGTCACTGGAGCTGAGCAACTTAGGGTTAAGTGCCTCGCTCAAGGGCACAACGGTGGCAGCCGGGATTAGAACCTATACTACACTCCCTCCCGAGCAGCATAGTGCATATCTGAGAGGCCTTGGCTGACTTGTGTTTATCTGACCTTTGTTTGACTATATGCTATCCAAACTATTTTGAAGAAGATAAAAAGGATGCCAAAAATAATGGCATTCTGTTATAGGGTTTAGTGTTGTTTTAAATAAGGGAAAAGAAATCCTTGAAAAACAAGCTACTAGCACAATTCGCTAAATAATGTCCTTCCCCCAGACCTTCCTCCAAAGAATTACAATTAAAATCATTTTTTATAGTAGTATACTTACACCCCACAGGAATACAGCACTTACATCCCACAAGGAATTTGACTTCAGTAGGTGTTCAGGGTTCACTCTCTATACATTCACATACAGGTGGTAGTATACATTCAACAGATAAATATAAACAAATAGACACATATTGCACAATAAGGAATATACATAAACAAAACATATATGCATTTATCTATGTAAAACAGAGCTTAGGAAGTGGGCGGTTGTTATATCCGCCAAGGAGGTAATGTTTTCGCTGGCGCGCGCGTGCACGTGTTTGTGTGTCTGTCTGTCTGTTAACATAACTCGAAAAGTACTGCATGGATTTGGATGAAATTCGGACAATGTGTGTATTGGGACAAGTAAGAACTGATTCAATTTTGGTGCCGATTGGTGATCCAGAACACCATCTGTGACCACATTGCCTTGGCGGAGGTCTGCACTCTCTGAATGCTTTTCTAGTTTCATCTGAAATCGCCATATTCACCGTCATATTGTGATGTCATTACCGGCTTTACATTGGAATTCAATACCAAAATGCTGAAAGAAGCAGCCTTTCTTACCGGCTTAACTTCACCACAGTCATAATTTTGAATTTAATTGAATTACTGCCTGTGTTTGGTGATAATGTTTGAGTTTCTAGATGGACCCTATAGCCTGGAAATATAGGCGGTCCAGCGCCAGCAAACTTGCTCAATCAGTTTGTATATTTTCTTGTGATTGGTCAAACACTGTTGATATTCACTAATCACAATGTGTTTAGAGCTAATTTTTACAGTCAATGGTTTAGAGAGCCATTGGGCAGGCTTAGCCAAGAACAGAATCTTACATCTTGTTTACATCTTTGTCGTTCCACTTAATGATCTGCTGGTTCTGCCCATGATTGAATTCGGTCTATTGACCGCTGCCAGACTATATTATACATTTTAATGTTATAGTATGCCTATATGCCTATATATTATATGTAGAGCCTTCAAA
>JAODXP020000022.1:26799441-26814889 GCA_027497455.2 Sardinella longiceps | reverse complement strand
GCGCCAGCCTGCTGGCAGTTGTTTGTATTACATTGGCTCGAGAGCTGGGTTCATTTTACTTTCACTTTCGGGTGCTGCCTGTCTCCGACATCATCCCGATTCCCTCCCAAGTAAAGTCATTGTTTACTACCGCAAACCCTCTCGGTTGTGAGTTATTCCTAACCACTGGCGTGGTGGCAGCGCAAAGTCACCGTACCCAGCCCCACACAGACCGTGACTCAGACAGACGAGTGAACAACCGGATTTTACAGAAGGTAGTAAACTTCTCCTCCAAACATGTCCGCTAACAGTCGCGCACCGAAACAGTGGTGCTTATCCAAACAAGAGACCCTAAATTCGTTCGAGAATTGGAAACAAAATTTGCTGTATACTTTGTCTTTGGATCCGTTGTTTGCACCGTTTCTCGTGGCGGGGGCTACATGGACCAAAAAGGGCAGAACTACCGTCCTCAGAGGCTTCAGAGACGATGATGAGTCCGTTCCAGATGCGCGCAGACGAACTGCCCAACAAAAAGTGAGCCAACTGGAACTGATGCTAGGTCAGATTGCTAATTACTGCCCCGTGATTTCACGAAACACCATTGTTAAAAATTCCACCTCTATTGATTCTATCTGGCAAGCGATCAGGCTACATTATGGTTTCCAGACAACTGGTGCTCAACTTATTGACTTTGTTGACATTCACTTAGAGACAGATGAGCGACCTGAAGACCTATTTCAGCGCCTCATGGCATTCACAGAGGACAGCCTCCTCAAAGCCAATGTTTTATCCCACCATGGGGAAAATGTTGCAGAGGACGAAGAGCTTTCCCCAACTCTTGAGAACTTTGTTGTCTTAACATGGCTACGTTTAATCCACCCTGATTTACCCAAACTCATTAAACAACGCTACGGCACTGAGCTACGCACACGCACTTTGGCATCCATAAAACCTGAAATTTCACAGGCTCTAGACTCGCTCCTTAGCGAGATCCGCTCTGCTGATGATGCCAAAATAATGCGCGCCGCTGCCTCAAACCTGACATATGACAAGCTGCCCCCCCGCAGAGCCCCTTATAGCCCCTCGCCCAAAAATGACAGTAGAAACAACACACATCAAAAATCTTGCCCTCTCTGCAGACAGGCAGGCAGGTCTAGTGACACCCATTATCTCAGCACATGCAAATTCCTGCCGGAACAGGACCGTAAATTCATGCTGAAAGCCAGGCACATAATCACTGTGCTCGATGATGAGCCTGAGGGAGCAACAGCATACCATGAACCCCACACTGATGAGCCCCCTCTCAGTGAGTTTACAGAGCCCGCACAGCCTCGTGCCCGTGCTGTCCAAGTCCGCCAGTCACCATACATTGACACCTTTCACAAACACCATCACGCACGCATTATCCTTGACAGTGGAGCTACATGCAATATGATCCGAATGTCTGCTGCTCGCCGGCTCGGCGCACATGTCACTTCCAGCTCCCAGTCAGCCCATCAGGCAGATGGGTCATCTCCCATGAAAGTCATCGGGGAAACCCGCCTCACGTTCAGTCGTGATTCAAAGACCTTCCACTTTGATGGCCTAGTTGTGGAAAATTTAGATGTTGATGTACTGGCAGGCACCCCCTTCATGGTTACCAATGACATTTCTGTGAGGCCTGCGAGAAGGCTCGTTACCATTGGTGATGGGACGGCTTTTTCTTATGGCTCTACCGACAACCTACAGGGTGGCCATGTTGTGCGCCGCACGATTGTCTTACGCGCGCCCTCCACATCGACCACCATCTGGCCTGGTGAGTTCATAGAGATTTGTTTGCCGCCTGATGCCCCTCCAGATTCAGCATATGTCATGGAGCCTCGGCCGGACTCACATAATGTGCGCAGGTGTGATGTATCCAATACATGGCTTCGCCCAGGGGTCGTATCTAGTGTTGCAGGGAGAATCCGTATCCCAAACCTGTCTGGTGAACCCCATATCCTGAGGCGCCATGAACACTTCTGCCAAGTGGATCCCCTCTCCTCACCAGATTCACCACAGCCTCCCCCTGCCACCTTCACTACGTTACCAATTTCCAGACACACTGTGGCACAGGCGACAGGCCTAAAAGTGCAGCACTCCCAGCATGTCCAGTTGGACCCTGACGGCCTGCTCCCTCCGGCTACGCGGAACAAATTCCGTGCTTTGCTGGATCAGTATGACGAGGTTTTTAACCCAGCTATCTCTGGCTACAATGGCGCCCTTGGGCCTTTCGAGGCTAAAGTGAACATGGGCCCCGTCGAACCTCCCCAGCGTAAGGGTCGCCTGCCCTTGTATGGTAGGGACAAACTCACAGAGCTCCAACAAAAGTTTGATGAGCTAGAAAATTTGGGTGTTTTCCGGCGACCTGAAGACATAGGCGTATCAGTTGAGTACTTGAACCCATCCTTCTTAATCAGAAAACAGACGGGTGGTTATCGTTTAGTGACCGCCTTCACTGATGTTGGTCGGTATTCCAAGCCCCAGCCCTCTCTAATGCCCGATGTGGATAGTACTTTACGTCAGATCGCACAATGGAAACACCTGATAGCAACAGACCTGACTAGCGCGTTCTATCAAATACCCCTGGCACACGAGTCTATGAAATATTGTGGTGTTGTCACTCCGTTTCGTGGTGTCCGTGTGTATGCTCGCTCAGCAATGGGCATGCCTGGATCTGAGACTGCTCTTGAAGAACTTATGTGTCGTGTGCTTGGTGACCTCCTTCAAGCCGGAGCCGTAGCCAAGCTCGCAGATGATTTGTACTGTGGCGGTAATTCCCCAGAGGAACTTCTAAATAACTGGTCCTCAGTTCTACAGGCTCTGTTACGCGCCAACCTCCGCCTGTCGGCATCCAAAACTGTCATTAACCCCCGCTCCACCACTGTGCTAGGTTGGGTGTGGTCCCAGGGAAGGCTTCAACCCAGCCCACACCGGGTGTCAACATTAGCAACCTGTGAGCCACCAAGGACAGTGGGTGGCATGAAGTCCTTCATTGGCGCTGTCAAGGTAATGGCCCGTGTGATCCAACACTGTTCTGCGTTGCTCGCCCCACTAGATGATGCCATAGCGGGGAAGACATCTCAAGAGAACATTACATGGACTAACGAGCTACACTGTGCCTTCAATGTGGTAAAAGAGTCTCTCTCCTCCAGCCGTTCAATTACCCTGCCACGCCCAGATGATCTGTTGTGGATCGTCTCTGATGGTGCTGTGAGGAGGCCTGGCATAGCCGCCACTCTATATGTCATGCGTAACAACAAGCTTGCTCTGGCTGGCTACTTTAGTGCTAAATTGCGTAGCCACCAGGTGACGTGGCTCCCCTGTGAGGTTGAGGCCCTTGCCATTGCTGCGGCCGTCAAACACTTTGGCCCATATATCATCCAGTCGTCTCAGAGAGCTTGTGTTTTGACTGACAGCAAGCCGTGTGTTCAAGCCTATGAGAAGCTATGCAGAGGTGAATTCTCTGCTAGTCCCCGAGTGTCTACGTTCCTCTCCACGGCGAGCAGGTTCCAAGTGTCTGTCCGACATGTAGCTGGCGCGGCTATTCTTCCATCCGATTTTGCGAGCCGCAACCCCCCTGACTGCACTGATATGGCGTGCCAAGTGTGTGACTTCGTGCAACGCACCCAAAACTCTGTCGTACGCTCACTGTCCAGTGAGGACATCTTATCTGGTCGTGTCAGACTCCCATTCACAAGCAGGACGGCGTGGAAGTCCATACAGTCTGAGTGCTCAGACCTGCGTCGCACCCATGCCCATCTCGCTCAGGGGACACGGCCCTCTAAGAAGCTAACCAACATAAAAGATGTCAAACGTTACCTTGGTGTGGCTACCATAGCTGCTGATGGCCTACTCATAGTAAAGCGCGACGAGCCTCTCTCTCCCTCACGTGAGTGCATTGTCGTCCCTAGGCAGGTTCTTGATGGCCTTTTGACTGCGTTACATCTACAGCTTAGCCACCCCACTGCCAACCAGCTCCGGAAGACTGTGGACAGATACTTTTTTGCCCTTGATCTCGATAAGACTATAGGCCGGGTCACTGATGGCTGTCATGCTTGCGCGGCTCTCCGTCACACCCCCAAGGCCATCATTGAACAGTCTTCAGCTGATCCGCCTGCTGCAATTGGTGTTACTTTTGCTGCAGATGTTCTGAAGCGGGCACGCCAGTTAGTCTTGATAGTTCGTGAGTGTGTCACATCCTTTACTGTGGCCTTGCTCGTAGAGGATGAGAGTGCACAGTCCTTGCGTGATGGCCTGATCAGATTGTGCGTGGAGCTACGCCCTCTGGACGGACCATTTGCTGTGGTCCGGACAGATCCGGCCCCTGCCTTCAAAGCCCTTACTGCTGATGCGGGGTTGGCCCAACACAGAATTTCTTTGGAGCTAGGCCGGGCAAAGAACCCCAATAAGAACCCTGTCGCGGAGAAGGCAGTACAGGAGTTAGAAGAGGAACTGCTCAGACAGCAGCCACGGGGAGGCCCAGTGTCAGCGAGGCTTCTGGCCGTAGCAACAGCTTGCTTGAACTCTAGAATCCGTTCACGGGGTCTGTCTGCCCGAGAGATGTGGACGCAGAGGGATCAGTTCACATGCACTCAGTTGCCTGTGTCTGATCAGGAGCTTATCAGTAAGCAACATTCTGAGAGGTTAAAGAATCATCCTCACAGTGAGAAATGCAAGGCTCCTCAGGGCAAGCTCAGAGCCGCTGTTCCAGTTGACGTGGGTGACCTCGTCTACCTTCATGCGGATCGTAACAAATCATGTAGCCGTGAGCGCTATCTGGTCGCCTCCGTCGAGGGCCTCTGGTGTGGCTTACGCAAGTTTGCGGGTTCGCAGCTGAGGGACTTCACATATAGAGTGAAGAGGAGTGACTGCTACAAAGTGCCTTCATCGTGCCCTGACAACGGCCTTGCCACCAGCATTGCTACCGGCTGCGATGACCTCTCAGACGACGATGACACAAAGTTGTTGCGCGCTCCCCACATCGACCCTGTACCCCCTGCCCAGCCCGCCATTCCCCCTGAGATAGCATCCGTGCCTGTCTCCACTGGGTCCCCTGTCCCCCATCCACCGACACCTGTGCTTTGTCCCTCCTATCCCTCATCATCCTGTGACCCCCGGGAGGTTGTGAATGCCCCACTGGATGATGAGTGCGGCCCGCCTTCCTCGCCTAGGCGCTCCTCTAGGCCACGCCAGTTGCCATCTCATCTGAGTGACTATGTCCTTGACCTATGATGGACATTACATATCCTTTAGTGCAGGCCTTGTGCCACACGTTTTCTTTTATGCATTGCCCTGTATGTGTTCTACTGGTGATGTGTGTGCTAGTATGTTTGGGCATACAGTAATTCTGTGCCCCCTTAATCTCTTCTGTTTGATTTACAGTGTTATGTCCAACCGCTTGGTTAATGGTTCCTGTGGCGGTATAGTCACAGTAGGTTTAGTTTTAGTAACTCACTTTCTCTGCTGATGTTTGTGGGCATGGGGAGGGAAGGTGGTCACGCCAGCCTGCTGGCAGTTGTTTGTATTACATTGGCTCGAGAGCTGGGTTCATTTTACTTTCACTTTCGGGTGCTGCCTGTCTCCGACATCATCCCGATTCCCTCCCAAGTAAAGTCATTGTTTACTACCGCAAACCCTCTCGGTTGTGAGTTATTCCTAACCACTGGCGCTGTCAAATCAGATGTAGCGTGTATCACATCCTCCTGTTCCTCTCGTAGGCTGGGTCTTAAGCCTGGTCTCCCAGCTTGCCTGTGAGCTAGAGAGCTAGATGTGTTGGGCAGAGGTGGAGGTGGAGGTCTAGGATCTGTTATGGTTAATTTCAGAAAACTGGAGGCACAGACTCACAGATATAAACACGCACTAGCATGAACTTTAGCTCTCTCTCTCTCTCCCTCTCGCTCTCATACACACACACACACACACACACACACACACACACACACACACACACACACACACACACACACTCTTTCTCACACATACACCGATGTGTGTGCACACTGCACGCACTAACAACATTCTTTATCAACATTCCGAAAAGCTACCCATTAAATAAACTTTTTAACCTTCACTGTGATGCACCAGGTACCTCATCTAGGTGAGCCCCCATCCCCTATCTCCCTTAAAATTGGAGGGATTTCTTTTTTTTCTAGTTGTCATTAATTCCCTTTGCTCTCCCCTGCCTTCTCTCCTCTGCTTCTGTGTGCACCCCTGCATAGACACCCCTGTTGCTTAGGTCTCTCTCTCTCTCTCTCTCTCTCTCTCTCTCTCTCTCTCTCTCTCTCTCTCTCACACCCACACACACACACACACACACTCTCTCTGCCTGTGCCGGCAGAAGCCCTAATTGCAAAGTGTATGTTAGTGTCATTATGCTTCCCCCTGCAGTGTGTGTGAGAGCCACTGCCCCTTCCATGGGAGGAGGGTCCTGCCTGTCACAACATAAAAACACATTCAGATGGATCTGGCTGTTATTGTGTGCTGTGTAATTTATGCTAAGTAATACGGGCGTGGGTGGGGATATAAGCAATCAGGGGAAGCGATGCTATGCACACATGTGCAGCGCAGGATGGTGTTTGGCATGGAAAATAACACAAGGGGGCAAGTTCATGACAGCGTGTGTAGTGTGTGTGTGTGTGTGTGTGTGTAGAGAGAGAGAGAGAGAGAGAGAGAGAGAGAGAGAGAGAGAGAGAGAGAGAGTGTGTGTGTGTGTGTGTGTGTGTGTGTGTGTGTGTCTGTGTCTTTGTATGTGTGAGTGGAGGTGGGGATCTTTAGACAGGTTTTGCAAACAATTTTGCTTGCATGTATTTGTATGTTTGTGTGTGTGTGTGTGTGTGTGTGTGTGTGTGTGTGTGTGTGTGTGTGTGTGTGTGTGTGTGTGTGTGGAGGTGGGAATAGTTGGACAGGTATGCAAACCAGCCTCGCAAAAGTCCTCAGCCTGAAATTACATTGTGAGGGGAAGGTTACAGTTGGAGTTTGATTTAAAGTGTTGCATGCACATATAATTACTGTCTCTCCATGCATCCATTGTAGTCCCATAATTGCATTACTAAGTAGCAAGCAGTGCATTGCAACAGAACACGAATAAGCCTGTATTGGTGAATAGCGACTTGTTGCTTACAGCAAATATTTCCTTTCCACAAAAACCATGTTGAAGCCTCCTCCCACACATTCTAATTCCTATCACAACAAACCGAGTGGCAGCCTGCAGTAATACCCAACACATGGCATGACTTTTACACTGTAGGTGTATAACGCTGACAGCCAATCAACTGTATCAAAAAACCTACAGACATCACCTGGGGTATAGAGGCAGCTCTGACAACCAGGGAGTGTTTAGTTTGGGAGAAGAAATCTATGCTGTATGGGAGGAGGGGGAGAACAACAACAACGGCAACAACAATAACAACGGAAAAAGATTTACAGTTTAAAATGCTGCTCAACTGCCAATTGTTATTCTGCAGGACTCATAAAGAACTGTCACCAGCAAGTCTTTTAACCGAAAGAAGAATCCTTAGTGACAGCCCAGGAACTGCAATCATGTGATGAGTCTGTTTCTATGGCAACAAAGTCTTCCTTTCGCTAACAGAGGCCCTGCCTTTTTAAAATTCAGCTGACGCATGGGTCAACAAATGAGGGAGGTTTTACTTTCTGCATTGCCTAGCTGCTGAATGGTGTCCCAGACTCTTTCCCTCTGTCATCCCTGACAGACACCTGACAGAGAAAACAGCATTATGGACACAGTGCCAGCACCAAGAGAATTCAACTATGAAATGCACCACTATTTTCTAGACTTGACTTGAGTCCTGTAGGGTAGTGAGGTGAAACCAAAATGATTACATGATTAATGATCCTTGCTTGCTCAATAATAAAAGTAAACATCCACATATATTTTTTATTATGTATAAAAACACAGAATAGTATGTGGTTATTTTTCCTGATATTCATAGCCTATATATATTACATTCACTTTCCGAAAAAAGTTTGACTTTGTAAACAATCTAACTATTAGAAGTGTCAGATTTTAATCTCTAGTGGGACGAACATTCTGAAAATAGAATTAAAAAAAATGTTTCATTACGTTTTTAAATGGAAATTGGTGTTTCATCTACAACTTTCAAGTTTCTTGCTGTGAACTATGTTTACAAGAGCACAGGGCATCAATGGAGCTACAATCTGATCCTCATTTGACCTGATTTTAGGCAGCTGCTGTGGGTTTCTGATGATAGTACAGTGTCTCTTGGTTCAATACAAATCCTCTTAGTGGAAAAAGTACAAAAAAAAAACGCAGGTGTATTATCTTTCTGACACTTGCTTTTAAAAGAGCCTCTCTCTCTGCTTCTCGATCATCACTGCCGTAGCGGTGCAACCTTAATGCCGTGTAGATCAGAATCATGAGCTCTTGTGCTAGCGATATGATATGAGTGGAGGCCTTGTTTAAAATGCTCCACCGGTCGGTCTTTCACAAATCAGCAAAAATTTGGCTGACATTTAACTTTTTAAAACCTGATGAATTCTCTCCCCCCCCCCTCCTATGTGTCATTTGCCTTTCATACAAATTTGGCTTTGTGTGCCGTGAGAATGGAAGTCAGTTCCTGCCTAGCATGGATCCAACACACACACACACACACACACACACACACACACACACACACACACAGAGGCGGAAAAATAGCCGTAATTCTTGGCTTCATCAGAAATGCAATTTGCACAATAATGCCATATTGTAAATCAACCGCGGGCCGGGCCTCCTCCCTCCTCCCCCCTTATTCACTGAATGAAATGGCAGCGGCGGCGAACAAAAAGAGAGATGCATAGCTGTCGCCTATCCCTGGCAGACCCCTGGAAACCAGCGGCTATAATTGCCTGTAAAACATGGAGCACTGCCGAGACTGCTGGAGGAACGGGCTCCGATCACATGAAATTGGAGGGAATTGTCGGCCAATTGCTCTCGAGTGAACCCAATGTATTGCCAAAGCCATTTGCAGGGGGTTCTGTAATTGAGAGTGTGGGGCACAGCCAAGGGTCAGAAGAGATGGAGACACGCAGACAGGCCGGGTGATGTATCACGCCACGGGGGCACCAGTATCCTTAAATCAAATATGAGTAACAGCACATCCAAAGGGAGCCTCCAGCATAAGCTACACTGTTGCAGCGCTCGCCAATTTAAAAAAAAAAAAGAAAGAAAGAAAAGAAAACGAAAACAATAGAAATCTTAAAATGGTACATGGGTCCAACTTCTCAGATGAAATATGACAATAGAGGGGGAGTTGTTATGAACTGCGATAAAAAGGAAAGTTTACTGCAGGTTTTGAAGAAGGTTGAAATAAAAATAATGCTTCATTTGCCTTCATTGCAAAACTGGGGGATTTTATTGCTTGCTATTATTATTATTTGAATTTTTCAGGGGGAAATTTTTATAGGCTGAGAAGATAATCTCTGAGTCTAAAAGTGTTCAACACAAATTCAAAGCTGATGAGTGAGACTAACTGAATACTTCATTTCACATAAAATATACTTTCAAGCAAAAAACATGAAGGGATCTAACAATCTGGCTCAGGATTCTAATTAATACAGTATTTGAAAAGCTTGATAGGTTTCATCAATGACTGATCATATTTGTCTATGATTCTTTCATGTGTTATAATAAATAATAAACAACACCCCAGGACTTATTTGAAATAAATCAGGAGGAACGACTACAGCACTGCACGAGCAAATCTGATGCCATCCAGAAAGGCAAATATCAGCGCACAGGGTTATTTCACTAAAGTCTACACCATATCATACAGCTGTCTGTGTAAAACAAGGCTCTGTCACCAAGGGGAAAAAGTTTGATCTATCTTGTTCCATAAATGTGTGGAGGATTTGGAAGATATGCTCAAAAATAAATATGCATTTAAATCATCTTATTATAACTAATTATCACAACTGGAAGGGACATGTCAATTTCTCATTTATGAAGATAAAAACAGATAATTTTGTCTTAATAGATGCAGACACAATTCCCTCATGCTCACTCTGTCAGTCTCAGAACATATTGTATGCAAATATAAGTAAGCTCTTGCATATGCAAATACATACAATAACGGTGGATATGCTTTTTTCCTGTTAAATTATATCATGACAGACAAGTTGAGGTGTTATTATGTGAAAAGATAGTGTTTTAATGGTGAAAGGTCTGCTTTAACAGGTGTCAGTCACCATATGATGACAGCCTAAAAGTTGAGTATCATTAATATAATCAGCTGAAAACTTTTTTTTTCCCCAGATGGAAGCTAACATCCCTTTGGCTGAAGCTACACCTACGCATCTCGTCTTATGTGTAAACTGCAAGCTGCTGTTCCATGGACATTAAAATTCCTGGAATTAGACTGACCTTTCCCAGTAAATGTATCACAGAGATCTCTATCTGCATATATGCAACCGCTTGTTGGTAGTGTGGAAACAAAAACAAAAAAAAAAAAAAAAAGAAAAGAAAAGAAAAAACTCAAACTTTTCAAAAATCTGGCTGAGATATTTGCTCTCTCTCTCTTTTTTTTCTTTTCTTCAATTTCTTGATGACACAACCTAATCAGAAGGGGGAACAGAATGCTCTTCTCTGAAAGTCTTCTTGGATGAATAATAATATTGCTTATTATTCTAGTCTTTGCAGCAGTCAATCTTTTTGCCACAACAGCTGTTGTCTGTCCAAGCAGGAAACAACAGGATTTGCAAAAGAGTTGTATGTTACTGTTTCTTTATTTTTGACCATGAAAAGCAAGAATTGAGACACAACTATTACATATTTTTAAAGCCTTTAATTACAACCAGTAACATGATTGAAGTAACAAAAGTCCTACAGGTGATGTCAGACAAACACTCATTTAAGAACACGTCCCTCACTAAAACTTCAACACTACAAGTGTTAAATAAAAGGTTATCAGTTTTATAGGCCTATAGCAATGTCTCAAATCTTTTTTTTTTTTAATTGATTATCTAGACGATATATTAACCTTATTCCGCGGGTAAACATGGGCGCTGCCATTACGATTGTCATTCAACATCCGGTGCAATGCGATTAGTTTTAGCGTTTACGATCATTTGGTGTGTCAATAGTCAATATAAGTGGTCCTATTATGACAGCTGTGCCACTAGATCGATCAATAAAGTTAGAACAGTCCGTCGCCAGACAAACAAATGATGTTTTCAGCAGTAGAGAAACATGTGTATTCTATGCCTGCAATAGAAGCTATTGTGGTCATTAATACTGAAAGATTGCTTGAACTGAATTAGACGAGTACAATTAAATAGCTCAAGATGTAACATATACACATATGGCTTTGCTATGTGTTAGAATTCCCTTGAAGCACTTTAGATTTGTTTTGTTAGCCTTTTCTTCTTCCCTGTCAGGTGTCAGATATTATGTCAGTAGGTTTAGCATGGCAGGAAGTGCATGTATCTGTTGTGTAAGCATGAGGCCTTGTACGGTACCCAGTGGTATAGGTGGTTCATGAGGGATTATATTGGACTCAGAACATCTCCACACATCTGTAGCACTCTAATGCATGTAGCATGTCTCCAGGGCAGAGCTCACAAAAAATACATGAGTCGTGTCACTACCATTTTTTCCTCCGACATGGACTCATAGACATGCTCACACACACACACACACACACACACACACACACACACACACACACACACACACACACACACACACACACACATGCGCGCACACACACACACACACACCTTCATTAACATACATACTAACACAACACTGGATAAATACACAATCTTATTGCAAACACTGTTACACACACACAGTAACCACACACACACACACACACACACACACACACACACACACACACACACACTGTATATCTAAATCAGCACATAGGTGACACAAACCACTCTAATTATCTGTTATGACAATCCTGGCAGAGAGATAGAGAGAGAGTCATCACACAACACAGAGCATATGGTGAGCATTTACATACAGCTTAGAGCTGATGGATTCATCAGACAGATATGTAAATAAGAATACACACACACACACACACACACACACACACACACACACACACACACACACACACACACACACACACACACATACACACAGCTATGCTGTTTATTTAGTTAGTTACAGTTGCTACAGCACTCGCAAAAATCATTTTGTCTAATCTCCCATTTGCAAAATTCTCAGTGGAGTCATTGCCTTGAAAAAAAAAGTCTTATTTGAAGGAATGAAAGTATACTGCAATTAAATGGTATAATACAAAGTAAAGAAAATGATTTATAGTAACTGTAAACTGTTGTTTGTGTGATGTGTTAACAACAACAATTTATTAACAGATGCCTTGAGTGGTGATGCCAGTCATAATACTGTTGATAAAACTAATGGTTTCAGTGTAAACATAAATGCAATGAGTTTTCAGGCAACTATTATTGAGAATTATCACCTGGAGAGAAATAAAATACTGTTTTCTGACAGGGTTTCTGAAGGGTGTCTGTTATTCCCTGATAACAGGACACATGTGACGTTATCTGGTGGTAATAAAAAATAAAAAATAAAAATAAAGAAAGAAGTTAATCACTGTTCCATAGTTCCATACACTGTTCTACTCTTTAGAACTATAACACCACCAGCAGCAGGCTTGTGGATCTATTATTGAGAAAGAAGTGGTGTTGAAGAGAGATGCACATATTTTGATGCATGTTGCCATTTTGGGTCCCCTATGATGTTACTGCAACAATAGAAGTGATATGACTGAGGTCAAGTCTCACAGATTCTTGTTGGTACAGTCTGTTCTTACAGTTTAGTGTGATGTGTGTGTGTGTGTGTGTGTGTGTGTGTGTGTGTGTGTGTGTGAGAGAGAGAGAGAGAGAGAGAGAGAGAGAGAGAGAGCGAGAGAGAGAGAGAGGTGGGAGTTGTAAAATAAGATTCCTCCAAAACACTTAATCACAAAAGGATTGTGAGTGTTATTTGCCAAGACTTTTTTAGAAAATTGTCTTGTTGGCTCCTGCAGGGAGCGAAGACAGGAGAAAAGAAAGATTAAATATGTGTCCGAAGACTTCTGACAGTTCGTAAGCAAATTATTTGAAAACACTGCCCAGGATGTCGTCTGTTCCAGTGGCTTTGTGTGTGTGTTCACTCTCTTTAAAGACCTGCATGCACACATGTGCTCATCGGTGATATGCGAAATGGGCAGCTATCCTGTTCAGACAGTCACAGTCCAACTTGGCGTCAGGGCCGTTTCAAGGTACTTAGGGGGCCCCAAGCAAACAAGACATGGGGGCCCTTAACTCCCCGTAAATACTTACATGAACCACATTGTTATAATTTTCAAACATCATCAATAAAATTATTTGTATTGTACAGTTGTAGAACTTAAGACAAGGAAGCGCGCTCAACACTCCGCGTTGTATACACTGGGTGCTTAAACTTAAATGGATACACTCCAAATAATACCGACTTGAATAAAGCAAGCACTCAACAGTTGTGTTTGACTTTTTAATCGCCTCACAGACGTTTCGGGCTAGTGCCCTTCCTCAGTGTGAGCAATGGCGATTTCGCCAATGGGAAATCGCCATTGCTCACACTGAGGAAGGGCACTAGCCCGACACGTCTGTGAGGCAATTAAAAAGTCAAACACAACTGTTGAGTGCTTGCTTTATTCAAGTCGGTATTGTACAGTTGTCTAATTGCAGTTTAAAGTCATTTTTTGTTGAAAAACACCACCAACATAACTACTAAAATGATTAAACAGTCAATCTTGGGGGCCCCTTTCAGCCTGGGGCCCCAGGCAATTGCCTGGTTTGCCTGCCTTGTTGCGACGGCCCTGCTTGGCGTTAATGGAGAAATTTGGTGTGAATAAATCCAAGGGCCTGCTGTTTTAGGTCACAGAGTGCTGAGGCCAGGGCTTTTAACCGGAATTTTTTGGCAATTGGTTTGTTCTGAACAGAAACAGTATTTTAACGCTTCTGGTTTTGGGTCCCACCCTAAAATTGACGTTCCCGAACCGGTTTCAAGAACAAAAAATATTGTTCCTGAACCGGTTAATTACGTTCCTTGTCAGCTGTAGGACAAAAGAAAAGTTATGTTTTCAAAATTTTCTGGTAGATAGAGGTAACAATATTGTCTCTACCCTATAGCAAACATAATAGGCCCCTGCTTTAAGCTGCATCACTGTCTTCTTATCGCCTATACACGTAAACTCAATAGTTTTCCAGTCAAACAATGGTGTCACCTATATTTTTTAAATATAAAGGGTGCTGTAATACTGGATTCTTTGATGCCTTCCAATTAAACACAATTATTGAAATGCCAGAGAACTGTTAAAATTAAAGTGCTAGCCTTACATTAATGTTAGCTGTTTCCAACAATGTTTGTCATAGTCATAATAAAATCATGACTTGGAGATTGCATAGGCCTTTTGATTGCCTGTTAGTGGAATTGGTAAGCTTTAGTTCTTCTGCTTTCTCCATACATTCAGTGAATGACAGGTGGTGACCTTCATCATTTCATTAAAGACAAACCGTCTCAGACAAACCGGTATTAACCATTATTTTAAGAAGTCGTTTCTGTTTTGGAACATAAAAAATGACAGTTTCTGGTTTTGTTTTTGCTCCTATAGCAAAATATCAAAAGTTTCTGGTTTTTGTTTTTGTTCCCTGAACTGGTTCAAAGACTTGGCTGTGACTGCAGGAAAAGAACCAGCAGATTG
Source organism: Sardinella longiceps (assembly GCA_027497455.2). NCBI lineage: Eukaryota > Metazoa > Chordata > Actinopteri > Clupeiformes > Clupeidae > Sardinella > Sardinella longiceps. Next base: position 26,800,175 of record JAODXP020000022.1, on the reverse strand, counting down.
GGGTGAATAGCCCTGTTATATTGTTTTAGGCCAGCAATGGATTTTTGCTACGGCGATCACAGGGTGTAGATGGAGCTAGAGAATTCAGTCGTCGTCCCCCGCCATAGCCTATGCAGTGATGCCATATGAGAACATATGTATGTGCCTGCGCGCACAAAGATACTATTGTGAGCATGCGCAGAATAAATAGTCAGGGAGAAGTTTCCAGGCCAAAGAGAAGATCGATGTCTTTTTCTCTTAAGAATACTAGCCATAGCTAATGCTAGCTAACCACTTTGGTGATTGGCTGACATAATAGACTGCTGCAGGAATGTCTAATAATGCTACACTGTCCAACACACCGGCCTTCCTGTGCCGTCTCTAGCCTGCTTTTATTGATTTCCAGTGTCTGTGCCAGTCCTATCTGGACTCATTAGCTTCTCCAGAGTGGGAGTCAGCTGTTCTTGCTGAGCACAGACCAGAGATGCGTTCAAATTCGCTACAGAGGCGAACGTTGGCAAATATAGGCAAAGAGTTTTGAAATCCTTGAAAGTTTTTGAGTAACGTTAGCAAACACAAGTGAACGGTCTGACGAGGTAATGCTCTGCTAACAGTCCTGTATGTTAGATAGCAAAAGATATGCACTTTGATTGGAAATGAATCCCCAAGAGCATTAAATGTTGTCAGCATGTCTCACAGCAACTTAGTCTTGCATTAATATCCTCCTCCGAGTAATTTTCTACTCAGTTAGCCAT
>JAODXP020000022.1:26771941-26794441 GCA_027497455.2 Sardinella longiceps | reverse complement strand
TGTGTGTGTGTGTGTGTGTGTGTGTGTGTGTGTGTGTGTGTGTGTGTGTGTGTGTGTGTGTGTGTGTGTGTGTGCATCTTGTTATGATTACTATGGAATGCTTGAAATTCATACAAGATGAATAAAAATCTATCTTATCTTCTCTATCACTCTCTCTCTCTCTCTCTCTCTCTCTCTCTCTCTCTCTCTCTCTCTCTCTCTCTCACACACACACACACACACACACACACACACACACACACACACACACACACACACACATGATCAAACACACACATGCACTGTCCTGTCAGGGTTGCCAAAGTACTGGACACCTCAGCAGGCAAGATAAAACAGGTAACATGTAAAACAGGTAAGAGATCTCTTTGAGCCACACAAATTGATCTGCCCCTGCATCATTACAGAGCTCATGCTAATGGGCCTTTGCTCTCAACTACTTAAGAAATCCAGTAAAAGGCCAAATAGTTGTCAAACTTTTGACCTTCACCATGCCATTCAAACATACAGTAGCAGACATAACAGAGGGAGGGTCAAAAACACTGAGTGTGTTTACATGGACTTAAACAGTCAGATTATTTACCTGAATATTCCATTTCAGTTTAGGAATGAAGTGTTTATGAATGCATCACATTGGATACTGTAATATCAAACCAGACTATAATATGTAATGTACAGTCTGGAAATGATAATAGGGCCAGAATTCTTCATGTAATATTATAGCATTATGACCAGAGGCCTTTTCTATGGCTCTGGCTACGACCAATCAGAGCAACAAACTACACAACGCCCACACAATGACTCTGTGACCTCATAACACGTTGTGATTGGTCCCTCACATCAACACCCAACGAAGGTTGAATAGCACACTGATGGCTAGACGTGCTCGCTGAGCAAATCAATCGCTATAGCCTAGGGTACGTGTAGATCTCTATAGAATGCACCTTGGAATCTCACTAATCAGATTCTTCATGTCCATGTAAACACAGTCACTACTGAGAAGCAGAGGAGAGTGTCTAGGTCTTTAGTCTCTGGCAGGTGCTTGCGTGATTTGCTGCTCTAGTCTGCGGCTGCTTGAAGGCAGAACAGATAATTGACTATGTGACAGAGGAGCGGTTAATCACCTGTAGTTCACTGTAGCTTCGGGCTCGACTGCATTGACTGGATATGGTGGGCCTGTCTTGCCGCCACATTCTTTAGAGCCCTGGCTATTGACATCTGACTTCCTGAAGTGATGTCCTAAAAAAAAAAGTTTTTTTTTCCCTCCCCTAATCATACACTGGGAAAGATGTTAACTGTTGGATTATATTGGCAAGGTTTCACTCCCAACCAATTCCTACATGCACCTCTGATGACTGTAAGAGATTTCCCCACCTCTTACTCTGCAACTTCTGACACTGTGAAAGTGCAGACTTAGGCCTAGTACACAGGTAGCTGGGTATTTATGAGAAGGCATCTATTTTCCACCTCCTTCCTCCACATGATGCTCTAAAAGAGGCAGGGAAGGGGCTCATGATTAATATCAAATGTCACATGGGCCAATCACTCAAATTACTAAGGACAGATACACATCCATCACATTAAATCGGAGTTGTGTAGTGATTTCATCATCACTGTGGTCAAGTCTGCCATTTGTTACCCAGTATGCACACACAAACGAGGATAAAATGGCATCCAAAAAAGGGAAAAGTAGAGAAATTTACATTCAAAGATCAGTACAGCAGAGACTGTGGTGCACTTTACCCGATGAAAAATTGGGTTGCACTTTATTTTAAGGTTCACATATAGCCATTAATATATACCTAATTAATTCCTGTATTAGTGATTTGTAAGGCATGTGTTAGGCAATATTAATCATTTGTTAGGCATGTATTCACAAATTTCTTGTTGTACATCATTGCTGTATCTTACTGTCCAGGTTGCTGTGTCGCTGTGACGTTGAGCTATATATTTGCTTATTCTACATGTGTCCTTCCACCATTCTGGATTTATTCAGACAGTATACTAGTGGGTTATACATATTCTACTTTGGTAGGTACTACTACTTAGTAAGTAGAGATCAAGGCTTATTAGGGCATTATTAAGATTATATCAACAATAAAGGCCTAATTAGTCAAGAACAAGAAATTTGTGAATAGACGCCTAATAAATGGTTAATGTTGCCTAACACATGCCTTACAAGTCACTAATACAGGCATTAATTAGGTATGTATTAGTGGCTAATATGTGAACCTTAAAATAAAGTGTTACCAAAAATTGCCTTTTGTTACAATCATAATTCATAAAAGGGCGATTCAGATACTATTGTTTATAGAATGTAATGAGACTTTTTTTCTCCACCCAAGTGAGCAACTATAGGCTGAAGAACTATACAGTGGGCAGCTAAATGCAAACTTATTATGCAGCTCTTTTTTGACCTGAACTTATGTTGCCATGGCCACCGACTGCTTGCCTGAGAGCTCCTTGAGGTCTTCTGGCCTCTATCAAAATTATATTTCTTTTTTCAAAGAATCTGCCAGCCACAATCTAACCATTGATTGAATCAAGACCTGGACACACATTCTAAAGCCCACCCCGAATGACCTAAGTACATGTTTCATAATAGATATTATCATCATTATCATCCCAGCAGAGACAGAAGTTAAAGTTTGTACGCCCACACATCACTTCAGAATTTATTTTTCCCCCCCAAGTAGTTTTCTCTTCCATTGTATAACATAATCCCACAATATAACCTTTTGGACTTGGCAGAAGAGTTATTGATCGACAGACAGGTCAGGGCAACTGAGCCAGTGCCCAGTGCCTTAATTCCCACCAATGTCGTTTTCACCTCTGCCTCTGCCTCTCTGCGCTGTGGTTCAGCATTGGGCCTCTATGCCTCCTGGGCAGGCAGGCTGTCACAGTGTCCAAGCTATCTCTCTGCTGTCAGTGTCTGTGATCCAAACCAATCGGGACGGCGTGAGAGAGACGTTTCCTGCAGTTAAGCGTGGGGAAGAAACCTAAACGTAACCTTTTCTCCCCGACCGTCTGGAACACTGTGCACCAAGTGACAGTCAGACTGACTTGGACTGCGCTCAAATACGCTCCAGAAGCTATCTGTGTACCGCCGAGGCGAGGCGAGGCGAGTCGAGCTGGAGCGCCCTGGAGTCTGTTGCTTATCACTGGAGTCTGTGTGTCGGTTGAGTCAGATTTTTGCTGTAGGCATGCTCTGAGCCAAAGAACAGAAACCAAAGACAGGCGCAGATGCCTGTGAGTTTTGATGACTATATCAAATTTGACAAATCAGTTTAAAATATAAATACTGTTATTTTTTCTATAGCACATTGCCACGTTAATCCATTTGCCTCAGACTTGAATGTACAGTACCATGTAAGTAGATCAGAAATAATAATAAAAAAAATTCTTAACTTAAGTAAACCTTGTGACACTCTTGTATTACGCTCAAAACTTTATAAAAGCAGATAGGAAAGAAGGGGAGTGTTTCGATAAGCTTTTGTAAGTCACTTAAACATGAAAAAAATGAACAATTTTGTCGTTAGACACACTTGACAACGGCACATATTGTGATATTAAAATGAAAATGTCAAGAACCAGAAAGAATCAAATATAATTTGCCCCCTGAATGGCCTTAAATGATTCCTTAACTCCCTCCCTGTGCTCAGGTTGATATCTCATGCAAATGCAGTGGCAGTTTTTTTTAAAAACAAAACAAAGGATAGGCTTATCTCAACTGCGGTCGTCTTGTCATTGGGTATTGTGCCAAGTGCATTGTGGGAGCTCTATTATCTATTTAATCCATCCCGATCCTGCGACTCCCTTTCTTGGAAACAGCCATTTTATTTCCATATGCAATTGGCCCACCCAACCTTGTCTGCCTGACGTTCAATCAACGACAGCCATGTAGGCTTTAAATGGAATAGGCCTATATTGCAAACATTAGCGTTGTAGAACATATTGTAACATAACTCAGGTTGGCTAGATTGATTGTAATGATCAATGTACTTAATTCTGTCAACAATTAAGGTCAATTTTGTTGAAGTATGACGTATGCGAATGTAAATGACCAATGTTTCCTAATTACAGTGTAATGAAGAGTTCTCTAATTGCATTGTAAGCATGCTATTATAAATCTTGAGGATTGTCACATTTGTCTATCCCCCGGTGTTCAAACGGGCCACTCTAAACCATTGCCTGAATACTGCCTTGCATACTAAATGCTAAAGCTAAATGAGTAGCGTCAGTGTGAATGAGAAAAACATCATGTAGTATCATGAGAAAAGAAGTGTATAGCTATCCTCTTAAAACAGGCATCTGCTAAGTAGGCTATTAGGAAAGTTCTATTTTTGAACACTGAAACATTTGTTTCAAAAATACTTTAAGCACACAGGCAAACATCATAATCCTCTTTCACAAGAGTTCCCATACAATTCTGGCATCAAAATAAATGATACTGTTTCCATTACATGCATCTTACTCTTCTCTCTTATTTTTAGTTTTGGTCTTTGCCTTAAAACAAGACATAATTAAGATCAATGAATGAATTATTTACAGGCAGTCTCATTAAGATACGTAATTAACTTCAACAGAGAGCTCTGACTGCAGACAATTAGCAGGTTTACAGAGTTTTACTCAGGATTACAGCCAACACTACTTGCATGATTTGTGTGTTGAGACTTCATAGAATTTATTTTCAGTTTTTCAAATAGTTGAAGTAAATTTGATTATTCTAACCTTGACATCTCCACCTCTGTAATAACATCCTCATGCAAACTACAAATATAGACAAAATTATATATTTTTTTCTGGACAGCACCTTTTCCAAACCAAACCCTTCTTACTTGTGACACATACATACACAATTTGAGAACGTGTCAGTAGAGACTGTACTGATGATATGAGCATGTGTTACTGTAGGTAAAACGTAAAATAATATCATATCAAATTTTACATGACAAATACCTTCTACTGAAACCCTTAAATCAACTCATCAAAAAACATAAAGTGGAGCCACACTGGCATGGACGTGGAGCTTATTTTCCATGTGTGAGCGAGCGAGCGAGCGAGCAAGCAAGCCCTCAGGAGGTCGCGCAGGTCCTAAGTCACTGCTACTGCCGCTAGATTCGGCCCCAGAGAGCCCAGGCACGAGCGCAGTAAGCAGTGAGTTATTAGGCTCATTTAATGTATGAAGTTACCCTGGAGAGTTTAGGCAGCTCTGCCATTATGGCTGATACTCTGAGGAGCCTGGCTCATCTGCAGTGCTACCCCATGACTAACTGATCATTCATAAATGAAACCCATTACATGAAAAGCATGAATATTCTCCTTAGTAAGACAGAGAAATGGAATAATTGAGTGCAGTGGCCCAAAAAATGAGAAGGCTTTAATGCATACGAAGAGGAGAGCGGAGGGAAACGGAGACAAATACAAATTCAAAAATTTTACCAGCTGGGGAACAGTTAAAGGAGAAGAGAGTCTTTCATGCAGATTCAGACAAATGTCACAAACTCTGCACATAAACCCAGCTTGTTGTTCACTTACAAAACCAAACAGAAATGAACAAGGCAGGGTCATTATTCCATTCATGCCGCATGATTTCATGATCTCCTATTTCTGAGGTTGTTGCACAATGTATGTGTTTACTTCTTATCACAATCTTTTGTAGAGTTTACAAGCCAAATAGCTCTAAACCTTCATAACTTTGTACCCAATCCTTTTCGATATTGAAAAAGTATTTTTTTTCTATTTTAGTCTTTGTCCCTCATTTCATTAAAAAAATGTACCAGACAACTCTCAGTTAAAAATGAGTAAGATACAACCACAGAATAATGAAATAGATGGCAGGGTTATATTAATAATTATTTCCTCCACCATGGAGGTTATGTTTTCGCCGGTGTGTGTCTGTCTTTGTGTCTGTCTGTCTGTGTACAACATAACTCGAAAAGTACTGAACGGATTTGGATGAAAATTTCAGACAACGTGTATATTGGGACGAATAAGAACTGATTCGATTTTGGTGGCCATTGGTGATCGAGAACACAATCTGGAATTTATATTGTGTCTGTGGCCTTGGTTTGTCTGCGTTCTCCAAGTGCTTTTCTAGTTAAATATTGAAATTCATCAAACATCCATTCACACACATCACATAACACATATCACAACCCATCACCAACCCATTGCTTTTACCCCAGCAGTAAATGTGCAGCTCAATTTTCAGTCTATTTAACACGTGAGAAATGAGCTGTAAGCTGTTAAACGCAGAGGCCATCTCCTGACATTCTCCCTCCTGTCTGAAACTACCCAAAGTCTGGAGCAGAGGGAGTCTCGTATAAAAGTGAGTGACACATATTATTGCATGGCATTTAAAGAAATTAATTGAATGCCATTCTCTTTTTTTTTACAATCAGCAGCGGATGTCTTCGCTGTCTGAAAAGTGTCATGGCAACAATTCTTTGAAAGTGAACAAGATGCGAACAACCTAGTGACAAACTCACTAGAAAGGTGCTAATTGCCCTGTTGTCAGTGGCAGTGAGTGGGGGTAATTTAATGAATGGTTGGATATAAGTACTGTCACATTGGTATTTGGGGTTTGTTTTTCATGCCTTAGAGCCTTTCTTTCATCTGACAAAAGAAGATATCTGCCAGTCTGGATTTACAAAAAAAGAAAACAGAAAGAGGAAACAGAAAAAAAAATATTGTCAAGTATTCAGTGTGTGCTTGTTACTATAGTGTGACCTCACCTGCCAACTGACTAACTGATGATGTTGGTTCACTTAAGCATTTCAAATCAATGCAGATTAAAATGATTTAGGGATTACTGACAGCTTTGTGGGAGGCAAGCATGCATCACAGGACATTGCTAACAATCTGCCATGACTCAAAGCACTTGTAATCTTTCAAAAGTGCAAAAGGCTTACATGATTTTACCCCGATCCTCACTAAAAAAAAAGGTAAGTAAATAAATAAATAAATAAATAAACAAATAAAGTATTCCATTAGACACCAATTTCTGACAGCATGGAATGCATATTAGCCCGGGGCAAGGTCTGAGGGCTGTGTAAGCGAGTTGGGGGCATGCCGTCTACCCACCAAACCAAATTAAAATTAGCAACCTAACGCTAACCCCTGTCATAAGGACCTCCGTGCACAGCCTGCAGGCGAGAACCACAGTGAGTGGCGGGTTGCGCTTTTTTGCTCTTCTGCTGAAGTACACAGACCTGGCCCAAGGCATGGTCGAACTATGCCACCGCTTAGGTCCCCCGTACCACCAGAGGGCCCCCAAGAGCACACACACACACACACACACACACACACACACACACACACACACACACACACACACACACACACACACACACACACACACACACACACAATTAATAATAATTTAAACAGAATTGAATAACATGTTTATCTTCCTATTCTGCACACCTTTAACAAGTTTTATTGATTTATTTAAGAAGTTAAATAGAACGTTTTTCTGAGTTTGGTACCCCTGTAAGATTTGCTATAGTCAGAATGAAACCAGTATGTTGTAAGCTATAATGCTGATGATAGTGTGAAAGCACCAATGCTGAGGTCATTTCCCAGTCCTTATCCACCTACCTCTCCCACTCTTATCCAGTCACTCTCTTTATTGTCCTGTCAAATTAAAGGCAAAATCCCTAATATTGTATATATATATATATATATATATGGGCAATTCCACGAAAAAGTAAACCTCACCTTAAAACTTTAAGTCTCACCTACATGGACATACAAATTCTTTCAGAAAACTTCCAATACAAAAAGTATCGTCTCAATGTAAATATTCAACTGAGCAAGTTTCAAAAGGATATCTGTTTGTTAAAATTTTTACGCTATTCAGCTATAATGTAAGTCTATGGAGGGGCTTATAATGGGCATAAGTGGGTGATAGCACACACAAAGCTGCAATGCTATCAGTTATTTTTTATTGTTGTATTACTATTTCTGTCGTTACAGGTTAAAATCCACCGTTCACAATTGTTTTGTATCGTTTTGGAGGGTTTTTCCAGATGTCACGTCCATAACGTCACATCCATAACGCCATTTCTTCCAATGAAAACCAACTTTTTTTACATTTACATTTGAAATGAAGTCTTTCTCTGTCTTTACTTAGGTGTCCTGATTGGTATGAATGCAGTAATATTTACATTTCTCTAAAAATTTCACACACTTCACAGCAAAAACTACGCTCTCTCAAAAGTTTGTCCGTTTTTCGTCACGTCCATAACGCAAATTGAAAGGCTCATATTCTTATGATGCAAATCATGATATTAATTTTTTTCTGTTTGCCTGTATTCAGCCATGGAGTTTGCAGAAGAATATGAAAAAAAATTGTGAAATACTGCTAGGTTTGCGGAGGTTATCTGGCCTTTTGTTCATCAATAATGCACGAAAATGTCACGTCCATAACGCTGGAATTGCCCATATATATATATATATATATAGGGCTCTGTCAGCGCCAGGCTCTTAGAACCAAATCGATTTCCAAGGCACCCAAAGTGTTTTACTAACCCCCACCAATGTATATCGCCCACCTGGGTGACGCACAGCAGCCCAATAAACCACACATCAAAGCACAGGGTGCAGGGTGAAGCCTGACTCATGTTACAGTAAAATGCCCTAATAGTCTTATAGTTATACCAGAAATAGACCTTATATTGTGGTGATGACGTGGTGCATATCTTAGGAAAATATTAGTAGGCCTAAGCGCGATGAGCAACACAGGTGAGTCAGACCAATGAGGTAAGGCCAATGATCTGCAATCAAGGTAATGAGGAGTTAGCTCTGCAAGTCTGGGCCAATGACTGCATAAGAGGTCTGGGCGTCCTCTGCTCCAGTGGAAGAGATGGTATTAGCAAAGAGGGGTGAGGTGACTATTTGCCTGGCTATTGCTTTCCTAAATGCAATTTTCTCTCATTTTTCATCTCTCTGCAGTATTCAGTCTTGGATTCGGGCCATTGGCCTCATTCATCCAGGCTGCATCCGATCTTGATAAATCAAACTTTGAGAATGCAGTGCGAGAATATGATAGGCTATCAGTCAAGTGCTGATCCGTCAATTATGATATAGGCTACCAGTCAAGAGCTGATTCATTCATTTAAACATCTCCAGTAAGCAGTTGTTTCTCAATAGCTGGAATCCCAGACCTGCAGACGAAGACAAGCGTAGACCAATCGGTGATCCACAACACAATCTGGAATTTATTTTGTGTCTGTGGCCACATTGCCTTGGTTTGTTTGCGTTCTCCAAGTGCTTTTCTAGTTAAATATTGAAATTCATCAAACATCCATTCACACACATCACATATCACAACCCATCACCAACCCATTGCTTTTACCCCAGCAGTAAATGTGCAGCTCAATTTTCAGTCTATCTATCCCAGACCTGCATACGAAGACAAGCGTAGACCAAGGGGGCTGGTTATGGCCAGTCTAGGTGACTATAGTAGATCTTTGGTATTAGTGTCATTATTATAGAGAGCACAAATGGCATCTACTATACTATGTATGTTTATTATTGCATTATTGTATTGCCATGACATGCATTGTGCATATATGTAGAGAGAGAGAGAGAGGGAGAGAGAGAGAAAGAGAGAGAGAGAGAGAGAGATGTTTAACGTTTCATGTTTCTTTTTAATGTTACAATGAACATGATTAAGGTTATACATCATATCCACAATCATATCTCAATGTGTTAATTATGTGAATGTGAATGTGAATGCTTTGTCTATGCAACATATGACGTTGTGCCAAGAAAGCCTATTCAAACAGAGTTATTCAGTATTTATATGCATGCATGTGTAATAGAGTGTTCATGCCGTGTCTCACGAGTGTAAGAAAACAAAAGGTGTGTGCAGGAGCATGCAGGATCATATTGTTCCCAAAAGGTCACCTGACACATTTCTGCAGAGGCGCAAAATGACAGACAATCTGCACTGCGTCTCATTAGTCAAATTTGTACAGCGCCCACCTTACAGTATACGGTACGCCTGCACTGGCTCAGAGTGAATTAACATGGCATGTGGAAGGTGGTACAGGAGGAGGAGGAGGAGGAGGAGGAAGAGGAGGTGAGACGAAGAGGTTCGGCATGGCAGACAGAAACCCCAGTGCACCACAGTGCAGTACAGAGCAGAGCAGAGAGAGGCCTGGCAGCCAGAGTGCTGATGAAGGGGAACCTGATATGACACTGCAGAGAATCCCTGAGCACCCCACTCTGCTCCACCACCTTTACACACACACACACACACACACACACACACACAACTTTGTACACACACACACACACACACACACACACACACACACACAGTACCCACATTCATACACACACACACACACACACACATATACAGTACCCACATGCATGCACACACACACACACACACACACACACACATACAGTACAGTACCCATATGCATACACACACCCACACACACACAGTACCCACACACACACACACAAACATACAGTACCCACATGTACACACATAACTGTACAGACACACATATAGTACCTATCCCCCCCCCAACACACACACACACACACACAGTCGTACACGCTGCTAGAATCATGCGCCATGAAAGTGTGCTGTTTTATTGTACGAGTGGAAATTTCATGCATCACAAATATGTACAACTGAAATACTCGTACAGACCCCTAAAGAACTGTATGTGAGTAAAAAGCGCTCAGAGAGCGCAGACCTCCACCAAGGCAATGTGGTCACAGATGGTGTTTTGGATTACCCATCGCCACCAAAATGGAAGCATTTCTTACTTGTCCCAGTACACACGTTGTCCGAAAATTTCATCCAAATCCATGCAGTACTTTTCGAGTTATGTTGTACACAGACAGACAGACACACACACACATGCCGGCCAAAACATAACCTCCTTGGTGGAAGTAATGAGACAACTGCATCATAAATATATTACCTTCATATATTTCATTGGAGTGATAATGAAAACATTACTGACTCAAACACACATGACGCTGTGTTTTCTGAGTCTGGAATTTAACTGGAATATATTTTGAAGGAAGAAGTATTGCCATTACACTTAACTGAATAACTTGTGAAAGCGAAAGATACCCCTTTAAGTCAAGCAGTCTATTGATTCAAACTCCAAGAGCTGGAGATTTGAAGCGCAATTAATAAGAGTAATATTTGCTCTTGAAGCTCAACTTTTTCTTTCTCTTTATTTTTATTTTATTTTTTTTTTTTTTTACGAGGGGTAAACAAAAAAGGCAGGATAACAAGAGCCATAATAATTACCAATAGCACAGCTCAGAACTCCCAGCCAGCCATAGTAATCAGTGGAGCATTAGTCCCCTGCCAGGCCTTCCTCAATAAAGCGATAATTGAGGTCATCAAACAATCTCTTTGCACAATAGAAGTTTAGAATAATGGCGTAATACTATAGAGAAGAAAGATGCTTTGGAGGCTTTTAGTTTCATTGTCGAATGAAGCATTTTCACAAAAATGATGAACAAAGATCATTATGCCACGATACAGTGTCATAATTTGCAAATGGTAAGCTGATGTGAAGGGAAACGTAATTGAAAAGGCCCTTGTGAAAAAAACAATGGCTATTGTGAAGATACTTTAATAGGACTTGTATAAAACTGATACAGGCAAAGCAACTCATAAACATGTCATAGCAAATACCTTATACTCCTATAAATTTCTCAGAATGATCGTATTCATCAATGCAAATAGTCTCATTAATATTATTGGCAATGGTTATGACCGCACTCATATGAGAGAAATCTCATTTTAATTTGTTGGATAGGTTGTTATGGCATTTAGCAATATGAGAGTCGCTACGGAAACTACTAGCGACAGCGGGACGCTACAGTGTATCGCAGCATATTCGCTGTCAATGGTGACTAAAAGTAGTTTGCAGTGACACATGGATGAAACAGCGAGTTCTATATAATTTCACATGAGGATTTGTTGGTCCACAATGGTCAAATTCAAATACCCAATCAGTCACACTTTATAAATAATCATTTCAAGGTGTCAATCTCCTATAAGAGTGACATAAGTATGTCATTGGCATTTATGCTACTTTTTAAATGTTTATTACAGTTGTCATTCAGTTTTTGAAAAGAAAAGTTGACGCTGTTTGATGTGTTTAGCATACATTGCAAAAACTTAACAGCATTAACAATAAACATTATTGTGAAAGAAATAACACTTAGCAGACAGACCACCTCAGAGTAAGCACTAAATCTATTCAATATGACAAAGTGACCAATGTCTTCTGTTTATTTTTTCTGGCAGTAGTTTGACTGGCCATTAGGATTGCTTCTTATCTGTAGTCCCATTTCTCAAGCACAGACAAGAGGACCAGACAGAGAGGTACACACAGAGGGAGGTAGCCGAGTTTGAGTGTTAAACTGGCAAAACAAGACAAGGTAGATTTATTTGTATAGCAAATTCAAAGCGGACACAAGGCAGCTCAGCTCACATCAACCTCAGACAAACAGAGAAGAATAAATAAGGAAATCGAAAAGAAATGTAAAAAAATACATATGGCTTTATATAAATAAAACAGCATGTAAATACAATTTAAGAGGTCACAGAAGATAGAACGAGAGAAGATGCAATCAGATCACAGAAAGATGAGGAGAGGAAAAGGCAAGTCGAGAGGATATGACTTTTTGAAGACAGTGAAGAATATTGCAGCTCTCATAGCACCTAATATTTCACATTGTGGAGCCCAGACTGAGACTGCCAAGCGTGCACAGGATGACAGTGCCAACACCAGAGAACTTAGCACTAGAGCTTTTGCAGCATTTAGCACGTCGCTATTTCATGGTGTAATGCTATTCAAACACCTCCCCGTTTAGCTTTTTCGCACATTATCAAAATAAACATCATGTGCGAGAAACTCGAGTGGAAATGCCTCAAATGAATGAGCAGTGAATAAAAACCCATTTCAGGATGTTAAATACGCCTTCGTGTGCACAGATTAGCAATTAAATGTTTTCCTTTTCCCGTCCTGTGAGCCCCAGTACCCCCACTGCCCCTCTGGCATGTAGAACACATCTATACAGACACTTCACTGAATTACCATGTGTTGCGCATAATACAAGGTCTCATGCGCTACGTGCATTGAGTGTGAAGAGGGTTACTGTGAGTTTACAGGCATTTCACTGCTCTGGCTCTTCGCTTGCTAGCCTGCTCTCTGGCTAGTTAAACACACATACATGGATATGCTAAATTATCTCTGGAAAGATACTGACCACCATGCAGCTGCAATTAGGATGAGCGTCAAGAGACACACATTCCTTCCTGGTTGACGTAATTCTCACTGCAATGTCCAAATATACCCCCATGTTAATCTAATGCCACGGCGGCCATGCTAATTCAGTGACCTGTCTGGCCTTAGTCATAACTCTTGCTTAAGTACATTTACATAGATTTTTCCACATGACTCGTATGAAGCTAATGCAGGCCTAGACCTAATCAGTGGGCCTATCTACACTACTTCACATTAACATCATGGCTAACAGAGGCTTGGTCATATGCTGGTTACTGACTTTAAGGCTGACTTTAAGTATTGTACCCCTAACACAATTCCGTTGCCTTTTCTGACAATGACAATAAATTCTTGAATTGAAAATAAATGAAGAGTTTGGTTCCAAAAGCCATTCTATGTCACTTTCAGAAATCATTTTAATACATTTTAATTTTTAGATGTATGAGTGTAACTACTTTGGGGATACTTTTACTTGATTTATTATCACAAAATAAAATCAACATAATTGAAGTTAAGTCAATAACTTCTAAAATATGCAATTAAAAAGCAGGATTTTTGAGTATTTTCAAAAATGGATTTATAGCGACAGCGTTTTGGAACCAAACTCTTCAAATATTACTGTATGTGTTGTTCTGGAAATACATATTGAATTCATACATGTTTAGTTTTGTTTTTTTCTTTGTCACACTGTGATGTTGTTGTTGAGCCTTCACCTTAAGCATTTTATATTGTGTAACACAATATTTACCCACTCTATAAAATAAGGACATTCTTGAGTATCTGCTTCACCATGTCTGTCTGAACAGGGTAAAGATTTTACCCTTATGAGAAGTGTGTGTGTGTGTGTGTGTGTCCCAAATGTGACAGGCTTGCATAGTAAGATACCGGTAATCAGCCTATTATGTGGTATAGAGTAGACATCTGAATAAAACACTTTATAATGTGAGCATCAGATATCAAATAAAACACTATTATGCCACAAACATCAGATATCAAATAAATCTTTTGTGCCTTTGTGTTGATGTACTTACATAGCTGCCTTGGAATCTGTGTTTCGAATTATACGGTCATCAGTCAAGACAACCTTTCATTTTTTTGATACAAGCTCTGTTGAGGTTTGGCTCTGGGTAGGCCTAATCCTTTTCAAAAATTTGTACAGTCTTTGTGAATATATCCAAGCGAAGGTGTCTATTAGCATTCATGAAAACACTGTATGGAAATTGTATAATTCGCAGCTCTCATAATCCCCAAATATGTACTCAAATTGTTTGATTCCCCACAGGCCGCCCCACTATCTTTACTATTTTACCGCTCCCCCCTGTCTAGTCAGAGTGATGTTTGGATTATATTCCAAAAGGAAAAGAAATTAATTCGGGGTATGTCTTGGTGAAGCCAATATAACAGATTCCAGCATGTACTGGCTGTATGTAGTGACATCTAACTGTTGACTCAGCACCCACAGATTCGGGGTTAGCGCTGCCTTTGCGGTTAGCGCTGTGTTCTTATCGTCTCATTGCAGCTGTTTTGAAGCCTGGGCGAACAATGGGTTCAGGAGAAAGTCTGGAAATTGTGCTGTTGTGTGGAGGTGGCACCATCAGATTAAAACTTGACTGAAGTTTGCAGCTCAAGCCGCCCTATCTGTGACAAACCATCTAGGGTGTGCTGGATGGAGGAAGAGAAGGAGAAGAAGAAGATGAAGAAGAGGAAGATGAAAAAGAATAAGACGAAGAAGAAAAAGAGGAGAAAGAAGAAGAGAAAGAAGAAGAACACTACTCTCATAACCTGAGGAAAGCAGTTTGTCCTTCACTTGACAAATCACCCTGGCACTTTAGCGGCTGCTCCACATCAAACCACAAAACCCCTTTCTTATTTTCACTCTTTTTTTTTAAAAAAAAAGAAACAAAATGAAAAAAGTGTTTTTATTCTTTCCCTTTCAGTCTGTCTCTCTCTCTCTTTCCTCTGCTCAGATGGCCAGATCTTGGTCTTGAGGCCCCAGCTCTGTTCTGTGGACCATAAAAGAATGCCTTTCATCTCGAAAGAACCAAAACAACAGCCGTCCTCTGCCTTCAGAAATCTCTCTCGCACTTTTTAAGCTCACAGACTAGGAGAGGCATTCCCAGACTTCTTCCACTACTTAAACCGGCAGATTCTCTTCACCCCCCCCCCCCTCTCTCTCTCTCTCTATCCCTCTCTTTCTTTCTCTCTCTTCCTCTCCCTCTCTCTCTCTCTCCTTCTGTGTCTCTGCCCTTCACTCTCCAGACTGGCAAACGGCCCCCTTTCCTTCCAGTGCCAGGGGCTGCCAACAGCGGAGACGCACTGGCAGGGAGACGTTGGACAGAATGTAAAGTTCTGGCCCAGGCTGAATGGGAGGCTCTCAGACTCCCCATCACGACCCTTTCACCACGCTCACTGATTGGGAATGCAGGCGCCTGGTTCCATGTCAATCTGATTTCTCCTGGACGCTCCAAGAAGAGTCCGAAGCCAGCCAGCGTGTCTCTGGGAACATCTTTATTACCACCACTACCACTACAGAGAAGAGGGCTCTCAGAAATGTTTCTCTCTCTCTCTCTCTCGCTCTCACTCTCTCTCTCTCTCTCTCTCACATACACACACACACACACACACACACACACACACACACACACACACATGCACCCATCTGGCCTTCTGCACCTCACAAACACACACACACACACATACACACGCACACGCACACACACATGTACATACATGATACACACACATACACAAACACAAATGAACGCAAAAGCATGATCCATGTTCATAACATACATGTATTACAAAATAACATGATTCAGTATGCACCTCATCATCTCTCCTGACACAGTGACAGAAATACACACACACACACACACACACACACACACACACACACACACACACACACACACACACACACACACACACACACATACCTACACACTCACACACACATGCACCTACTTGAATTTAAAAATAGTATGGTTCAGTACAAACCTGACATGAAAGACATGTAATTATACCAGAACACCACAGAACTCTAACCAAGATAATTACAGATTGCTCTGTTAGACAGACCTCAGCTCAAGGGAAGAAGTCAAAAGCTTTGCCAGGTTCACCAACGTCTAAATAAATCCGGATACTACAGTAATGGTGCAAGTCAGTCAGTTGCACATGTGTATTGCAAGATAGCGCTTCAAAGTCACTTTACTACAAAGCAAAGTCACATTCTGTGTAAAGTAATCCAAATTGAAATGCATCACATACTAAGATATGCACTGTTAAAGATCTTATTAGCATGTTAATGGATAGATGTGATGTGAACTGCATTTCATTGTACTGGTATATGTTTTATTTTTTAGTGACAATAAAATTGAATCTAATCTGCAGTATTCCAAAACATGAATAACAGGGGGGACCACTCGTGACTTTGTGTCACAGTAACATTGTGACCCTTACCAAATCCTCATGGATTACAGATTACAGGTATCTGTTTGGATTACTGTCAGTTCAATTTTAACGCCCCATCAGACCATCAGTAACGGATAGCCAGTGGCAGATCCCATCTCTCTTACACTCTTGTTTTTCTCCCCCCGTATTTCTCTCCTCACATGCTTGCTCTTGTCAGCTGTGAGCATCAGGCATGTGCTTTGAAGCTTGGCTTGGCTCGGCTCGTCCTGCACAAGACTGAGGGAAGCCCTTTCCCCCCCCCCCCCCCAACCCTGCCTCGTTTGCTGCCTGGGATATTTCCACCCTTTGGTGTGAAAGAGGAAGGAGGAGGCCCAGAGACAGACACAGAGGACGCTGCAGCCATGATGTCCCCAGTCATGGGAATTACAAGGCAGATGGTGGTGATGAGTGGTGAGGGAGGCAGTATTGGAAGCGCATGCGAAAGTATCTTTGTCCTATATTATGGATGTAACCCACATCTACACTACATAATACATAGTCATAGCCACAGTGGACTTTATTGGATATATTATGTGCAGTGTAGTTGTCTAAAATTCTGCTCAAAACTTCAGGCATTTGTGTTATGCAATGTTTGCAATCTTTGTAATAGTATGGTTTGATTTTCTGACTTTTGCAGTTTGTTTAAAACTTTGTTGTTTGAAATGTGACTAAACTTTGTAATATAAAATTGTAAGTCACTGTAAAAATTAAAGGATGCTTAAAGCACTTTTTAAGGTTTCTCTCTTCACCACACTGGCAGAACCTCATTTTGGGCTCAAGTATCCTTCAAGTGTCCTTCAAAAAATCCTTCTTTTTAGAGAACTAGTGTATTTTTAAAGGTCTCCTGAAAGTTCCATTATGAATTCCGCCAGTGTGGCGAAGTGAGGAACCTTAAAAAGTGCTTTGAGTTTCCTTTTAGTTTATCCTATCTAGTTTATGTGCTTATAGCATATCACTTTATAATACTTGTACACAATAGTAAAGCCTTCATTTTTGTTACCCTATGAAAAACATTCTGTAAGTTTATGATAATATATGCACACACACACACACACACACACACACACACACACACACACACACACACACACAACCATGCATACATCACAATCATGGCTACATTATACAACTGGTATGTAATCATGTAAATACCAAAGCATGAATGAATTAATAATTATTGACTTTTAGAAGCCTACAGGTTCTTGCTATACATGACGAATAACCTATAAAAGGAAATAAGGTCTTATATGCTTAATTCTGGAGGTGCCTTATTTTTGGCTCCAGAATCACAAGAGGCATATAAAGCAGCTGATGAATCAGGAACAGATGCGGGTGAGAGCCGGCCCAGAATTGGCATCCCATCCTTGTGAGTGTTTACTGTTCCCTGGGAAGTCATCCAAGCCACATGGTTGGCTAGATACAGTAGCTTTCAGGAAAACACATGCGTGATGCGATGGGTTGATTCCTCACATGCAGAAAAACATGCCGAGGAGGACGACTCGGATAAGAAATTAGCCTCCCCGAAGCGCTCCCCCTCAACGCAATCTTATTTCTCATCACCGGCTTCAGACCGAATGAAAACAACGGCTGATGACAATGCTCAAGGCGAGCGAAAGAGAGAGAGAGAGAGAGAGAGAGAGAGAGAGAGAGAGAGAGAGGGGAGAGAGCGCGAGCGAGCTGTGCACATCTTTGAGATTATCCCTTTTTTCTTCTGTGGTGTGGGTATGGGCTTGGCATAGATGTATCTCAGTATGTTGCCAGGGGGATAGATGGAGAGACTTGTGGGAAAATGGGAGGAGGAGGGGACAGTACATGGCCTAGGACCCCCACCACCGCTGCCCCACTACCCCCCCCAGCATCCCCCAGCCCCGTCGCTGTTGCTTATCTTCTTGCACCACATGCTCCATATGGTGCACTCTCTGACCCATAGTTTTGTGATCAGCTCACACAGATGATGCTTCTTCTAAAACATTACATCATCTCCACCATGTTGAGGCACAGCCTTGATTTCTGTCTTCTTTATCATTGTGTTGCCAATCAATCTTCTTGATTCTCTCTCTCTCTTTGATTGACTGGGTCTGCCTGGGCTTTGGCAAATTGGACATTTTTGAACTTTTAACTTTTTAACGTTTCCACCATGTTTGTTTTTGTCAAAATACCATCCTGGGGCCTTATTCACCAACCATTCCTATGAAGAGATTTGTTCTCAAATCCCATTTACACTGTTTTAAGAAGATTTGTATTCACCAATAAAGCTTTTTAAATAGGTCCTTTAGAGAACAAATTTTAGAAATTTTTTAAGAGGATTTTGGTGAATGAGGCCCCTTCACCTACACCTTCCTCACCTCATTTGGTTTGCTTGGCCCATAAACAAAGATGGAGGGCTTTATGAAACATTTAATTACTGATGCACTTCATTAAGGTTTCTGTGGAATCTGAAAACACAGCTGTGTTGCTGTCAACACACGAGGATAGCCTCCTCTACTGATTACCCACAATCCCCCATGTTTACTGTCAGCTACGTATGACTCAGGCATCTACTCATCATCAGCGTTGGGTAACGGGTGCGGCGTGACATGAAAACCGAATCTGGAATTCAGATGAATGGGGCCTAATTGCAGGCTGTCACCTTCCGCGATTTAAATTTACTTACATTTTCAAGTGTCTCCATTTTGGCGCTTTAAAGAGCCTCGAGGAATGAGTAATGCAGCACACAACACAACACACACAAGTCTTATCCTGGAAATGACTTCGCCTCTGATGATTTGTGTCATGTGTTCTAATGTCGTCTGGCAGCAGCGGAGAAATCGTTGCTCTCCGAGACGCTGTCTGTGGTGTCAGATTACTTGCATCCTCAATCTGGGGATGATGGAGAAGTCTCTTCATGATGCGCATAGTTATCAGGACAAATAGCATCAGCTGAATGATGCCTTAAAAGCTTTTTTTTTTTTTTTTTTTTTAAGATGGAAATAGAGGGAAAACGAAATGATTTCGAAATGCAATCTTAACCGCCTGCAATAGTGTATATTCATGTTGCCAAAAGATGACAAGACCTATTAAATTAAATTAGGCAAATCCCTAATATATTCAGCGTGGCCTAATAGGGTATTTACTGATTTGCTGTGAGCAGAAGCTCTGAGCATGGCCACGGCCTTATCAAGAAATGTTAATACAACACGCACAAGCAGTAATACTTTAGACAGTGTTGGCTTTTTTTCTCAGTGAGATCCCCTTCTCCTCGAGGATGTAAGATAAAGTTTGCTGAGCTTACTGGACACTGAGGGAGTTGTACCGAGGTACTATCAGTGGAGAACTGAATAGATATATCCCCATTTTAAACAAGTTTTAAGATATAACAGGGCCATCTGTCACTATTGCAACGAATTTAATTTCAGACAAGACTATACAAATACATAGTATTTGGACTTCTTTGGCTTCCATGAGTCATCATCTTTGTAAGTGTCATTACATTATTTCTCGTGGGGTAAAAAAGAAAAAAATGCTTTATAATATCTTGGACCGATTAGGTGCTTCGTTTTACATTTTTATCCAGAGATAACTGCCTGTCTGTGTCTTATATGCTGCTGCTGCCGCTCAGTATGATAGTAGGTACTTCAGGAGAACCTTGCGTGGACCCCCATTGTTCCTTAATGCGGGCCTCAAATGAGGTCTTTTTTGTGCATAACCTCTTCAGTCAAAGACCACATTTACTGCCCTTAAAATTTGCAAGTCAGCATTGAAAAATGTCCAGTATTCTCAAAGTACATTAATTGTGATTTCAAATTAAACGGGTTCCTCACCTTGAAGCAGAATAGTTATCACTGAATTAAAACTCATCTACATTTTAATCATGGCTTAAAAGCTACTGAAGAAATAATTGACATTCACGTCATAGCAGATTCTGAATTTTTTAAAGGTTCTTTGATAAAGGAGTACTTTTCTAAAGAGAGAGAGAGTGAGTGAGTGAGTGAGAGAGAACAAGAGAGAGAGACTGAGAGAGAGAGAGAGAGAGAGAGAGAGAGAGAGAGAGAGAGAGAGAGAGAGAGAGAGAAGAATGACCAAGCACAGCAATGGCCATGAACGTGTGTGTGTGTCTGTGTGTGTCTGTTGTGTGTGTGTGTGTGTGTGTGTGTGTGTGTGTGTGTGTGTGTGTGTGTGTGTGTAAGTGTGTTTCAGACAGATCTCCTTCATCTAGAATGAGGTGCAGAGGTCTGTTGATGGTGGATGGAAAACATCCCCCTGGGCTGTTGCCTTGTTTTCCTCCAAAGCGGGCCTAATGTGCTAGATTAGCGACTGAGCACAGGTTCCTTCCCTCTGTCTCTGTCTCGGCTCTCTGAGTTCATGCACCGCACAGCCCAAATGTGTTGGCATGCCAGTCGGCCAAGCAAGCAGGCCGGGTGAAAAAAAAAAGATAAAAAAAATACAGAGAGGAGAAGAAGAAGAAGAGGAGGGAAAAAAAGAGAAAAAGCACAACCAACAACTCCCTCCTCGTCCAAGAGTGTCTGTGAATTAGCATTTCCAACGCCCTTCTCTGCAGCATGTCATGCAATGAGGACTGAGCACAATGGGGGCCTGTGTAATCAACTAAACATGGCTAATTCTTACTGCCACAGGGAGCGGGGATTTACGTTTGGTGCAGAGATGGCGAGAAACAGAGAAAGAGAGAGAGGGAAGGAGGGATGAAGAGGAGGGATAGATGGAGTGAGAGAGAGAGACAAGGAGAAAGAGAGTGTGAGAGAAAAATGAGTGAGTGAGAGAATCAGAGACAAAGGGTGTTGGATGGAGGGAGACAGATAGAGGAGGAGTGAGTAACAGAGGGAGGAAGAGAGAGAGGAAGAAGAGTTGTGGAATGAGCGCAAGCATGAAGAGGTGAAAAGAGACAGAGCGAGAGAAAGAAAGAGAGAGAGAGAGAGAGAGAGAGAGAAAACGGAGGAGAGAGCCAGATTGGCAAAACTCGAGGATATGGGGGAAGAACTGGGCAGTACAGTTAATTAACGGGAAGCCTGTTCTTCCCCCCTGTGGGACCCTGGTCCCTTCCCAGTCGCTTTGAATTTGAAAGCACTCAAATTTTGATTGTTTGAGAGCCAACATACCAACTAACTGTGGCGCTGTGTTTGGCCTGAATGCAGTGGATTCTCCCCTCCCTCCCTCTATCCCTCCCTCCCTCCCTCTCTCCCTCTCTCCCATTCATCCCTCCTCTGCCACTAATTGTGGTTTACATCAAACTTCAGGGTAATTCCACCACTTGCTTGTTACAGTCTCAGAGAATCAGCCAGTTCTATGTACCGCGGCTAATAACTTGGCTCAGAGTACTTCCTAATGTGGGTCAGAACAACACTGTAGTGTACTGTACATACTGTAGACCCAATTTGCTTGAGGTTTTTTGAGGTTTCACTGTAGTTATAAAGTTGTTATAAGGAAATGTTATAACATGATAGCATACATGTTAAAGGGACACCAGGCAACGTTTTACTGTTAATTTACCAGCCTCAAAGTCGCTTTGATGATTAAATGGTTCATTACGGGGTGACCGATGGCTCTCTCGTCAGACTCAAGCATTTTGTTTCGCGGTAATCCCACTTGCAGTATGGTAGTGTCGGGTCCACGAAATAGAAACTGAAAGTAGGTATAACTGAAATCGCATTTATTAGATTTGTCAGACAACGTAACGCACGAATATCATCTCTGGTTTGTACTCTTTGGTTTGCAAATAAATTTACATTGATTGTTGAGAATGTGTAACGCAGTTGTATTTTTAGTATTATTT
>JAODXP020000022.1:26756941-26766941 GCA_027497455.2 Sardinella longiceps | reverse complement strand
GAATCAATGCAGCATGACCGACCAAACCGTGCTGCTGGTGTGCAGGAAATGGATGACCGTGCTGAAAAATGGAGGATGGGGCAGTGTCAGGGAAAGAGGAAAAAGAGGGGGGAAGAGAGAGAGAGAGAGAGAGAGAGAGACAGAGACAGAGAGAGAAAGAGAGAGAGAGAGAGAATGAGGGAGAGAGAGAACTGATGGGGCCAGTGTCAAGACGAGGAGAGAAAGATGGAGAGAAAGAGGAAAAGAGAGAGAAAGAGAGCGAGAACTGATGAGGCCAGTGTCAGGACGAGGAGAGAGGACAGAAAAAGGAAGAGAGAGAGAGAGAGAGAGAGAGAGAGAGAGAGAGAGAGAGAGAGAGAGAGAGAGAGAGAGAGAGAGAGAGAGAGAGAGAGAGAGAGAGAGAGAGAGAGAAAGAAAACGGATGAGGTGGTAGTCCCTGAGGTGGTCCCTCCTTCAGCAGCAGGACAGACAGAGGACGACAGTTCATTCCTCCTCAGCCCAGAAGGTGAGCTGAGCTTCTCCTGTGTGTGCCTCCTTATTCTCCAGTAATCCCTGACTCAGGGAGCCTCGCCGGCCTCAACGCGCCTGCAGTTCCGCTACCTGGAGTTTGATGTTGGCGGAAAGGATGCCACTTTGTAGTTGTGGACTGGAGAGAGGGAGAGAGAGAGAGAGAGAGAGAGAGAGAGGGAGGCATTTCAAGGAGATTTGGAATTACAGTGCAGACAGATGGGGCGTTGATGGCATGCCGTTTCAACGTTGGTTACATGAAACAACAACAGTAGTGTCGGTGTGATAGTATGTATAAACAACATAGATAAACAAATAAACAAATGAAGGTGTTTCTTTTTTTTTTTTTTTTTTGCTGTCGTTCGTTTCTGAAGTTCTTTTTTGTTTGGTGTTGGATGTGTGTCGGGTGGTGGTCTGTTTTTCAAGCCCCATTGCTGACTGCCAAAATGATTAATCTCAAGCTAACACTGGTCTTGGTTGACTACAGCTGAAATGCACCCAGGGACTCTTTAAATTAACTGCAATTAGCGGAATTGGAAATTAATTGCTTGAATCAAACAAGATGTTCTGTGAATGCACAATTTTACAGATGCTCTCAGCCATGCACCATGTTTTTTATTTATTTTTTTAAGTCAGCCCATTGGGCGAATTGAGTGATTTATTTAAAAAAAACGTCACACTGGGAGGACAAGCAACCAGCATGGGCTTAGCTTGTTTCCATCTGATTTTGAGACTTTGTTTGTTTTATTCTTATTTCCTAATGACCAGCAGTACCTCCCTGCTGCTGTGATTCAATAAGCCGTAATTGGCCAGTGCCTATCCTAGTCAGCACACATTGTTGTTTCAAACCGAGAAACAGCAGAGATGCACGAGGAAGCGAGGGAAGAGAGGGAAACGGAGAGAGAGCAAAAAGCCTGTGTGGGACATTTCTTTATTTATTTATTAAGTCTCATATCCATTGGAGGGAGATTGAGGACGGCACATCTTGAGAGAGGCGCGGACCACAGATGTGACACAAGGTCATTTCAGATTACTGATAACATTTAGCTCTGAGCATGGACTCCCCGGCTCCCGCACAGTAGGGGTGACTGAGTGTGTGTGTGTGTGTGTGTGTGTGTGTGTGTGTGTGTGTGTGTGTGTGTGTGTGTGAGTGTGTGTGCATGTGTGTGTTTGAGCTGGGAGGAGGTTATATATAGAGCCATTCCCACAGTCCAACACATGGCCACATCCCTTGCTACATCAGTGCAACCATAGCAACCTGGAAAAAGCATAAGGGAATGTGTATGCTGGCTAGGCTCGGCTCGGCTCGGCACAGCGCGGTAAGGAGAGGAATGAAAAAGGAAAGGATCTGACGCTTGGTGCCAGCGCCGACTGGGAGCAGAGGAATACTGCCTGATGAGATCCAAGTCAATCTGCTGGTTGTGCACGTACTCAGCATACAGAACACTTTAGCTCCATAAAGCGCATCCTGAGCACAGGTTATTGTACTAACATCTACTGTAGGCTGGTCTCTCTGTGTCATTTGTTGTGCCCCTGGACATAACATATGGCAGATATTGTAAAATGCATGTCGTTGTGCACCTGCGTACCTGAGCACTGGAGCATTTTGTGTCTTTTAACATATTACCTTTTGTGGCTTTGATCTTTACGATGACATTCAGCTTCATATTCCAGTCGGGTAATGATGACGTTGGCATTTAGCGCTTCTTGCATAACTAGCGCATGACAGAGAGCTAATTACAGCTTGTTTTGGACAGGGTTACAGGAAAAGCAGGGAATAAGGAAAGACAAATGAAGCGTAGGTTTTTACGAGTGAAACATGCCTGGTCTTGTGCGTGTGCAAATTAAATGCATACCTGGTTTATGGAAGAGGGTTGGTGAGGTTTGTTTAAAGACTGCTAGGGCTCAGGAAGTAAACAAGTGGAGGATATCGCCATGGTGATAACGTTTGGTGCTCCCCCAGGTGAGGGACAGATGGGAGATGAAATGTCTTTGTGCATGTCTGAGTTTTGGCAAACGAGCCCCATTAAGACTGTGCAGGATAGTGGTTTAGTCACACACACAATGTCACATAAATGGCCTCCGCTAACAGGCCTACAGGGCTACAATGCACAGACTTTTACAAAAGGCTATATTAAACAGCAGGGATGAATGTATGAATGAATGTAGATTACATCTTCATCAGAATCACTGTGACGGAAAATCAAGTTTCTTTCTATTTTTTTCCACTTAATCATTCATTTCATTTTATATCACTTCACTTCCTTTTTTTTCTCCCTTCTTTTTTTCATCTCAAAGGTTGATTATTTTATCTACACCAGATGAAGTGTGGCTGACTTTCTATCTTGATTTCCAACGTGCCTCGCAAGGTGAATATCTCTCTGCTTAATGAGAGGAATTACAGCCCAACTCCTCGCTTTCTCGTCAGGGTACCGTGGCTACGCACCACGGCCCTCGGCTGTGCGGACAGGAGTCCCACGGCGGTGACATTGCAAGGTCAGAGACACTAGGGGTCCTAATCAGAGCCAAGGCAGCGCTACCGTCTCAAGAGGTTATCAGTGGTACCTGATAGCGGTAGATTAGGGCGCGTGTTTTAGGCCAGAAACAGCACAGGTCTGATCTAAATGTGAGGTGCATTTAAAATAGGTAAATGTTTGCCAAAGTGTTCAGCAGCCTGACATAGCCCGACCATAATATGCTGTTCATCCGTATTCAGGGTCTGGGAACGGTCTTCTGGGGCGTGTTTACATCGGTAGAGAGTCTACCGGCCAATAAGCGAAGCTGATTAGACGAGCTGTCCAATCGTTTCAAACCAAAAGTGAATGATAGTGGACAGATGTTTGTCATTTAATTGGAAATTTGCAACATTTACGCAAAAATATATATCATTCAAATATAATTCCAATTATAGAATTCATATAAGTCCAAATATAAAAATAACTCAATTTAGAAAAATGTACATGTACCTACACTCTAACAGGGCACAACTGAGGTTGGTTAGTCTGTTTTAGACTAGATATATGTCAGTGGTGATCTGGGATGAGTTTACCTTTGAGTTTACACATATAAAACATGCTTCTCTCCAGCAGTGTCATAATGCACAAGACAAAATGACAAACACCCCTGCAGAAGTGCGTCCTTCATGCGATGCTGCCCTGAGATTCAAGGCAGAGCCGGTTGGTTATGACACTCTCCATGTTCCACTCTACACGCGGTACGGTATATATCCTTTTATGTGCCCATGACATGGTTTATGGTCTTTTCACCAAACAGGCAAGCAGGCAGGCAGGGAGAGAAAGGCCGTCACTGGGCTATTTATGTCATTTGGAACTGGGCTGGGTTGGGCTTGGGCGCTTTGCAGAGGTCACTGTAATTCTACTGCTTAACAAACACAGCTGTCCACCACCGGCTCCTCCATATGTCTGTGATCCGCTGCAGGAGAGCGGCGTTGGAGATCCTTACAACGCAAGAACACCGAGGCTAATTGGGTCACTCGTCACCTTGCCGCGCGGGCGGAGGAGAAACATCTGCACAGGCCACCAGGAAAACGAGTGTCCTCTGCCCCCGTTGTGCTTCTGCCTAAAAAAAGAGAGAGAGAGAGAGAGAGAGAGAGAGAGAGAGAGAGAGAGAGAGAGAGAGAGAAAGAGAGAAATCAAATCATCTTTCAGAAGGGATGCTGCACACTGTTCTGAGCATCAGTGTTGAAAATAATGCACTTTCTGATGTGATTCAAATGCAGGGTCAAAAATATTTCTGAGGGTGACTAATGCACAGAAATGAGACGCAAAAGCTCTCGGCTCCAGCATCACTTTCTGTGCTGCATAACAGCACTGTGTATTAGTGCTGATAGAATACATTATTTACTCCAAAGGAAACTATTTTACTTCAATAGACACATTATTTATTCAAAAGTGAACTTAATGTGTATGAATAATAATATGTGTATTTTTCATATTCAAGTTATA
The DNA here is from genome assembly GCA_027497455.2 of Sardinella longiceps. Taxonomy (NCBI): domain Eukaryota; kingdom Metazoa; phylum Chordata; class Actinopteri; order Clupeiformes; family Clupeidae; genus Sardinella; species Sardinella longiceps. The sequence goes on along the minus strand of JAODXP020000022.1, from coordinate 26,762,469 downwards.
TTGTGACATCAGACTTGAATGTGTGATATCAATATTGTATAGCATCTCATGAAGAAATCTTCCGACAGTGGATGTTCAACTGTCAGACTGATAATCATATGGTACCTGTTGTTATAAGAAAATGAAATGAACCATAAAAATAGTGTTTATGCTGCTGTAATGTAGCGTATGTGGCATGGGAGCTATCGGAGCTTGGCAGTTAGAAAAGCCAGCCATACTCATCGTATTTAGTGCCACGAGATTCCCCATGAAGGCTCCAGCTATGCTTTTGGTAGGGGAAGAGGTCCCACGACCAATTAAAAAGCAGCCCCAAACAGATGGCTACAATCGGGCCTCAAGTGCGCCGCCTCCCACATCCTCAAAAATCGCAATTAATCTGCTTACACTGCACACAACAATGGGGATAGCCGGTAAACAACACATTCTCCAAGTGGAAGCCCACTAAAGAAATAAGAGGGGGGGGGTCTTAAGGATCAACCAAATCTTTACCAAGCACTTGACTCTGCTGAACCTTTTCAGTGTATCCACTCTATAGCAAAGCAAGGCAAGGTATTATACAAGTCACGCTTGTATCTTGGTGCAAAGTTAATTTAGACAATTCCAAATGAAGACAGAAAATCCAGAAAGCATGAGACTTTCTCAATTTTACAACCGCTTCTAAAACATATCTTGTGTGACGTCAAGACTAGCACTGCTCATATATCGCTCTGCCATGTGCCAAATGAGATTGTGCGTCACATAGGTCTACTCCATGTCATCCTCCATCCTCACAGTGGCTGCCACACTTGTCCCACTAATGGCCCATAATTCTTTGCAGTAAGTGGGCCAAGTGTGAGGGGGGGATGTGGGCCATCTCTGGGCCACACCAACTCTGATATGTGAGGGGTAAGGGGGCTTTCAATAGCCCTGTTTACATGGACACTTCTAATCTGATTATTTAACCCAATATTCCATTTTAGATTGCATTTATGAATGCATCTCCTTGGATACGGTTCTATAGAATGCACATAGAATCTTTCTAATCAGATTAGAAGTGTCCATGTAAACTCGCCTAATGTCTTGAAAAACAAGAATTGAGGTTAGTAATGGTTGTCAATCATCCTTACAAGCTCCTCCTTAACATTGCTCAGCTACAAAAAAAAAAAACACAAGGAAAGAAATGCAATAGAAAAGTTAAAAGAATGAAAAAAAAAATCAGATTGAAGATCTGATAAAAAAATAAATAAATAAAAAATAAAAAAGCACAGAAGATTAGAAGCACAGTTACAGCTGCTGCCTATTATTAATGGATGTTTTGGCAGGAGAAGGACGCTGCAACTTTTCATCTGAGGCCGTCCTCAGTCTGACAGCAGGATACAATGCAGTAGAAATGTCAAGGAGAGACCAATTACTGTGTAATACATAGCCAACATGAAAAAGCTTCAGTCTCAGTCAATAGCATGGCCTAAATAGGAATCTTCCCGACATGTGCAGTGATGTGGAGAAGTGCTAGTATAGCTGGTTCCCTCTTGATAAAATGTAAATTAATTTGACTGTTAATCATGTTAAATGTTACCAACAAGGCCACTTGGTTTAGATCAGACGAGGTGCAAAACAACTCAAGTGTAATAAGAAGAAATACGGTGATTGTTTGATTTAATTTGTTTCCTTTGAAAATGGGGATACGTTTGCCTCAAGCAGAGCAGTAGCCTGGCCATGCATGGACCTAGCCTGACATAGCCCGCCCATAATACGAATGTTCATCCGTATCCATGGTCTGGGGACGGTCTTCTGGGTCGGGTTTACATCGGTAGAGAGGCAACCGGCCAATAAGCGAAGCTGATTAGACGAGCTGTCCAATCGTTTCAAACCCGAACTGAATGCCCTCCCCCCCACAGTATAATTGCGTCAGGCTAAAGAATCTCCAGACCATGAATACGGATGAACAGCAGTATTATGGTCGGGCTATGTTAGGCTAGCATGGACCCACATCAAGATGATGGTCCTGAGATGCTCCTTTTAAGGTTACCGTATCTTTCAAATCCCTCTGTACACAACAGAATGCAGGGAGACTTTCTACTGCAATAAATGCATTAGGCTTACTCACTGAGGCTATTGAACACATTGGCTAATTACCCCGCATACTAACGGTTGTCATGTCTGCACTATATGGTGCATAAGAGGCTTGTCTGCCGAACTACTTCTTTCTAATCGTTTCAATGTTGGCTTCTGTGAAATCACTGTGTCCCATACTAGTTCCAACGCAGTTCAACACAGTTAAAAGTTAAAAGCCATAAGTTACAATGTTGCTGAGCTGTGGACGTCGGGCTGGCCATTAAATTGTGATTTCAAGGAATTGAGTTGTTCTCTAATGACCAATCATTGTTTCTCTCTAAGCCCATAAGCCCGCCCTCCTGCTTTGTACTTCACAATGATTGGCCCAGCTAGTCTAGGGGGAAAGACAAAGCAAGAGTTGCAAAATGGTCTCTGACATCAAATTAGGGGCATCAATATTTCTTGTAAGAACTTCAGATGCATCAGATGCATAAAATCATGCTATATGCTAATTAGACTCAAGTCATGTATTGTATGTCTACAGTAGTCCTATGTGCATGTACAAGTAAGTCTACTAGCACTACCATCCTAAAGTCACCAACAGCTTGAGAGAGGGGAAAGTACATACTAATTTGGTACTACTTTTTGTAAAGATTGATAAAAAGCCAACATATTGTTTAACAGCAAGTGTAAAAGCATTGAATGTATAATGATAAGAATATATATATATATACATTTCTAAGTCTCTCCTTCTCCACACTGAGAGACTGTAATCATAGCCTTTGCTAAAACACCAAAGTCTCAGTGCAAGCACCCCTTACTCCAAAAAAACATTAAAAAATAAAGATAAGTCTTCCATGGGAAAACAACATGATACTCTCCTCATTGATATTTGATGAAGACTTTGCACTGTTGAAAGGCTGAAACATAATGTTTTCAATCGAGCAAAGTTATTTTTGTGTTTTGTCATCGTAGAATAAGCCTGGAGTCTGTTTTGAATGGAATATAAAACCAAGACTGTTGTGTTTCATGCTTGCCACCTTGAATGACAACTTCCTCGAATGGATACACTGACAGTGAAAACATTAGTCAATTCTGACAACTACAGTTCTTTCAGAAAACCATTTGAAATTACTATGTAATTATGTTATGCAATCACATATGGTGTTCTTTTTATACTTTTCCTGGAAGTGCAGCAAATTCATCACTCATTCATGTCAATCACGGTTTTAAACACTTTAAATATTATTTACACCAACTTGCATTTTGGCAAATGGTTAATGTTGGTTCCTGGGATTTTGCCAAATTGGTAATGAGCTGATAAACAGTTGTGATTGGTCTCTGGGATTTTGCATGCATAGCTAATGGCTTCAATTGTTTGTGCCCATAAGGTGGACCAATAGGTAAGGTAATTTGGGACATCAGGTAAAATGGGACGAATAAGCTTGTAAAAATAAATGATAATTATTCTTCAAATGGTTCCAAAATCTTCATAAAACAACTGACTGTTCCATTTTACCTGAATGTGTGTCCCATTTTACCTGAATGTTTTTCTCCAACCAAGGTGTGATGTCTTGTGGTCTCAAAACGTTAAAATCTGGTAAAATATTAGCCTACTATTAGCAACATATTTTCTTGATAATAAATGTGAGACTTATACGAAGTGGTACAAACATTCATTTTGATCCTCTATATAATTTTAAATGGCTTTATTTGTGATTTTCCCAAAAGTGTCCCAAATTACCTTATACTTCACGCTAGAGTACATTCAAATTTCTGTAGTGGTGCATCTGAAGTTCCATGCTTATACAAGAGAGATGTCCAGTTTGGGTCTTAGGTTGCACTGATGTCATAGGCTAAACTGCTTTACAGGCAAACTAACAATGGAGGTCTTGGAGTGATGAAGTCCACTAACAGGAAAGAATGAGTCATGGAGTGAACAGGACACAAAGATTCAACAAAGACACACAACACAACACAACACAACAGATGTGCTTGAGACTAACAATGAAAGTAATTTTTAGGGTGCCATATGAGGAAGAGAATTTTAAAAATCTCCAGCTTAAACTCATTCTTGATTTTCTCGGAAGCTAAGTCAATAAAAAAGACCCGTTTGGGTGCATATAAGGAAGAGAATTAAAAAATCTCCAGCTTAAACTCATTTTTGAATTTCTCGGAACCTAAGTCAATAAAAAAGACCCATTTGGGTGCATATAAGGAAGAGAATTTAAAAAATCTCCAGCTTAAACTCATTCTTGAATTTCTCGGAATCTAAGTCAATAAAAAAGACCCGTTTGGTCGCTATTCCATCTGCAATATCTTACAAGTGGATCTGAAACAATGGCAATGATAATATCAACACTCGTCTTTAATCAGTAACATTTTGGACACATTGCGCAAGGCCCACTGAGGGGTTCACACGAGTCCCAAAGACATAGCAGATGCTGCCAGTGCAACAACACTGGTTCCACTGTTCCATGGCACAGGGTTTCATAATCTTAGGAGCTCTGGGAAGAAGAGGGGTGAGTAGGAAACAGCAGCAAGAGCTGATATTGATATTGCACACTGTGGAGTGGGGAGCGGATCGGCCTGACTTCTGGAAATGTGCTGCTTATTTACTGCTGTGGATTAGTGTGTTTGCACTACTGTATACATGTGTAGGTTGTTTGGAGCACTGCACTCGAAAGAGAGATAGAGGGAAAGAGAGAGAGAGAGAGATTCTGTATGTTTGCACACTACATCCCAATTAAAATCCATACTGTAGCTGAGGCTTTTTCCGAAAGCATGGACACATTGACATATTCTGAATAATTGGAATACCGTACAGTATAGTACTGAATAGTAAACTACTGTGCCCTTTACTAACCTGCATGTTTCTGGGGTTTTTGAAGGACTGAAGGGAATTAGAATTCCAAACATCACTATAGGTGCATTCATAGTAGGCTATTCCCTTCCCCGTCAAGAAGTTTCAATCATTTGTGTAAGTGCAAGAAGATTTTCATTAAGATCCCCATAAATGTTATGTCCTGCAGGTATGTGCACGTTAGACTTTGTCTGAAAAGAACCATAATATAATTTAGCATAAACCATTTAACTTTTAAATGAATTCGGCCAGAAATTTCCAATGCACGGTCATACGTACACACATCTTTGTCCTTTGCCTCAGCAGGAGATTTCTACTACTATAAAGGTGCATTAGAGTCATTTTAGCTCAATTACAGGATGCTGCCATGGAATGGCAAAATAATCATATATTATTCAAAGGTTATGACCCCTGTGTTTACTATGGGGAGTAAATAAAAGCATTTGGTTTGGTCAGACAGTGAGGCCTTTTAACATTCAACATCCAATATTTCAACCCTAATTAGCAACAGCAAAATATAGCCTACCGGTATATACTATGCAGTTGCAATTATCGTTAATAATTACAGTAATATTGGTGCATTAAACATAGACTAAACACACATGTGTAATGTGCAGTATATATGGACACA
>JAODXP020000022.1:26749441-26751941 GCA_027497455.2 Sardinella longiceps | reverse complement strand
TTAGCAGTAGAAATATTTAACTATATCGTGCAGGCCATTTAACAACATCACACACTGGAAATGTAACCATATTGCACAGGATAATCCACAACAGGGCTCTGTCTGACACTTCTCTGTGCCGCTAGGCAAAGGGTTTCCTTTTTCCAAACATGGAGAGAGAGAGAGAGAGAGAGAGAGAGAGAGAGAGAGAGAGAGAGAGAGAGAGAGAGAGAGAGAGAGAGAGAGAGAGAGAGAGAGAGAGAGAGAGAGAGAGCGAGAGAGAGAGAGAGAGAGAGAGAGAGAGAGAGAGAGAGAGAGAGAGAGAGAGAGAGAAAGAGAGAGAGAGAGAGATGGGACAAACAGCCTGAGGGCTGAATATATGCTTCGCAGCTGAGATGGCAGAGGCCCTTGCTATTACAGGTAGCACTTAACCTGGCCGTTTCCTTCCTACGCAATTCCACTCGATTCTCATCTCCCTTTAGTACTCTACTTGGGATTCCGGCCATCTTTACTCAGGATGCATCCCATCCTGGCCTATCGGCACACTCATGTGCAATAATATGATAGGCCATCAGCTAAGGACCAGGTAACAATTTGTGGTTGGTGGAGTCGATGGTATGTAAGCCTACAAAACAATTCATGACTGCATCACATCAGCAAATGGGGAAAGGACTGTACCATCAGATTGAAAGAGGTGTTTATGACACATATAAACACACCAGGATAAGAAAAACCAGCCAGAGCTGGTTTTGAGATTTATGATAGCACACTGTTTATGGACATTGACTGACAAACTATCTGGTCCTTAGCTGATGGAGTCACTGAGGCTACAAAATGTTGACATTCAGATGCCTCGGGCATGCTCAGAAACTGACAAATACCTTCCTTTGATTAGCAGCCGACTGAAAGACAGCTAGACAAATTTCTCTGCATCTCCTCTAGGACTCTAACTGTAAGGTTACCATAAAACAACAAGGTGTATAATATCTCTATTAACATTTGACATATTTGGTATGATATGGGCTACTGTAAATTGTTGTACATTGTTCTGATGCTGTGCATTAGCCTAGTCTGAGGCAGAGCAGTCAGTCAACCAGCAGACACATAAACATACAACGCCCACATGCAACGCCACATAACAGCTCTCACTCACTCATCCCTTTCATCTCTCTCTCTCTCTCTCTCTCTCTCTCTCTCTCTCTCTCTCTCTCTCTCTCTCTCTCTCCCTCTCTCTCTCTCTCTCTCTCTTTGACTCTTTCACACACTCACTCTGTTTCACATTCTCAGTCTCTCTTACTCACACGCTCACTCATCTCTCTTTTTTCTCTCTCTCTCTCACTCCCTCATTCCCTCCCTCCTCTATCTCTCTACTCCTTCTCTCTCTCTGTCTCTCACTCATCTTTCTGTCTCTCTCCTTCATCTCTCTGTCTCACACTCATCTCTCTGTCTCTCTCTCTCTCTCTCTCTCTCTCACTCCATCTCTCTCTTTTTCTTTCTCTCTCTCTCTCTCTCCCCCCCCTCCCTCCATCCCTCCCTCGCTCAGTGAGTCTCTCATGAGTATTGGGTCCAGAGGCTTGTGTTGCCGTGGCAGGCATTTGTGGAGAAGATGACAAACGCGGTGGCGGCGGCGTTAGCGGTGGCGGACGGCGGGTTGTGCTCTCCTCGCCGAACATGTCAGCACTGCAGCCTGATGGGTTTCTATTTTTGCAACACAAAGTGGGTTTATGTAAATGTATAATTATGCAGGATTATCGCTGCTGCAATTTTAATCTTCAACCATGCTTATGGAGAAAAAAAAAAAAAAAGTGAAATTAACAATTCAAAGCAAATGATCTGTGCTGGCAGATAAAGAGTCTTGAATCAGGAGCTTGTGAGCTTTTGGAAAACAAACAGAGACACACACACACACACACACACACAAAAAAAATCATTTGAAAAATTCAATAATTTTCCCTACATATTTATGATGCAAAAGCATTGCTTCAATACATCTGACCAATAATCAATGAGCTGGTCAGCTTGTGGCTCGCTTAAATGTGTTGCATCACGGGGGGTTTGGAAATTTAAGTAACAATAAATCCATAGTGCACATACAAAGCAAGCAACGGAGAGCAGTCTGAGGACATTGCAGACGTCAAAGAGGGTTGATGCTCTGATGGATGTGGAGCCCGATGCGCCATAAAGAAGCTCAGGTTAGCACAGAGTGGCCGCGTTTGAGGCCAAGTCTCCACCTATATGGCACATTACCAGTCTCCTTCTCAATTACACGGCGTCCCAGAAGGCCAAGCGACTGTGTCGGTGTGTCTGTGTGTGAGGACAAGGCCGCCCGCGCTCGCTCTCTGCCAGAAGGGCTGGGTGGGTGTCTGTGTAAATCACTGCGGCGGAGGCGGTCGTGTCAAAATGTGACATAGCATAAACCTTGACCCAGGCTTTTCAAAGTGCTTGCGCAACACAGCTGCATACTGCCAGCGTCTGGAAAGTTACATTTTGTGCCACCCCACCCCACAACACCCCACCCCTT
>JAODXP020000022.1:26739895-26749341 GCA_027497455.2 Sardinella longiceps | reverse complement strand
ACCCATCAACATATGGAGAAAAGCAGCGATAAGGACTGCGGCTGGCTGGCGGCTCATTAATGGGCCCAGCTTCTGATGAGGATCCCCTCCTGTGCTTAGAGAAAGGCAATTTCCTCCCAATGGCTGTTTGGATGCTCTTGTCAGTTTGTTAGCCCACTAGGATGTCAGTGGAATCAGCAGCTCTCTGCATCTGATCAGACCTCAGAGAGACACACTCACTGCCCCCAGCATCGAGCCATTTATTAATGCTGTGTGGTGTGTGTGTGTGTGTGTGTGTGTGTGTGTGTGTGTGTGTGTGTGTGTGTGTGGTGTGTGTGTGTGTGTGTGTGCTGTGTGTGTGCTTGCTTGGGGAGATTTGAGAAGAAAAATGTGTGTGTCTTGAAAAGAGTGATCTTCTCTTCCCGATATGGAAAGTGATTTAAACGTTTTTTTTTATAAATAAATAAATAAATAAAAAAATAAGTATAAGATTTTGAAGCCTTCATGCAAGGTTATACTCAAGCTCTTCCTCCATAACTACTGTTGACTCCCTGAACCGCACTGTAGAAATGAGATCTCCACTAAAACAGCACTGAAGTAAACATTACTTCCCTCGCAAGTGTGGCAGCCCCCTCAAAGCATGTTTTGAGTGTTGACTGAGAGCCAAGGCTCCAGCGAATCCTTTGGTCTTTATGAAGCCAAACTCAGTCCGGATGTGATAAGGAAGAAGACAAAGCTGTGTGTGTGTGTGTGTGTGTGTGTGTGTGTGTGTGTGTGTGTGTGTGTGTGTGTGTGTGTGTGTGTGTGACAATGTAGTGGAGGGATGGGAGCGCTTCTGATTTGGGTGTAGATCTCGAGCCAAAGCTCGTCCTTGGCAGCACTCGACTAACAGTGGGGATAGTTTGTCCCTCATATTTTGGCATTTGTCCACCTGTGCCCTTGGAGAGAAGTCCTCCGTCTTGTCTTTAGTCTTTGCTACAGTGTCTTCAGCTAGAAATGGGCAGTTTCACAGTCAGGGACAGTTTGACAGTACTTACATGTGCAGTACAAGGAGTCCATGTAACTCAAAATATTGTTTCTTAGAATTGTGTACTATCGTGTGTTAAAAAGTATATTATTCAATAGAATTGGATATAGCAACACCTAAAGTGGAAAACATTTGAGGATTTCACTTTGTTCCAGTTGAGAGACTACACATCTATCTAATAATTCAAGGAACGTCTGTCTGTGTGTCACTGTCATTCTGTGTGTTCCACGCATAACTCTCGAACCGTTCGTCCGACTGACCTCAGATTTGGTACGCATCTTGGTAATGGCACGAGTGAGTGCAGTGCCAAATGTCGTGATGATTAGATAAAAAATACTAAAGATATCTTTAAATAAAGCACTTTTGCCTTCTGCCGCTCTAACCTTAAAACCACTCCCCCTTTCACGCGCCTGGTCTCGTGGCAGTGTGTTTTCTATAGCCTACCGCTCTGACAGTGAACAGGGAAACAAAATTACGACAGCAACAGCAAAACACACGGGCAGGAAACATGTCAAAACGAAAATCTATGTTGGAAAGATGTGCTTATCTATTCTATCTAGTAACTTACAAATATAATTTTTAATCAAAGTATTAAAAGCTTCATGTTAAACAATGTGAGGTCCCCTTCTCCAACACATAATCTCCCAGTACAGTACTGTACAGTATGCAATGTCTGCCTTTCACAATTACAGTATAACAAAATATATACTTTATGTAACATGTTGAAATATATTCTGATTTCTGCCAGATGTCCCCTATGCTTTCAAGGGTGTCCACAACCACAGAACCACTTACTATAAACCAAGATGTTTTCATTTTCATCGTTCAACAGATGCAAGGATGCAAAGATGCCAAAAATGTCAAATATCAAGGTTAAATGTCGAGCTTCAAACAGGCTATCACTGATTGTAAAATTGTCCAGATAAATACACTGACCTTAATAGCAGCCCAGAAGAGCTGAAGACGAGCCCAGAAGCTTACAAGACGATTTATTTGTTGTATATGAACAACCTTTCATGATGAATATTTCATGGCTACATAAAATGAGCTGTACATCATTATTATGTTAAAAATAGAACATAGCCTATCTCACAATACATTTTGTTCGCCCACACTGTTGCATAGGTTTGTCTTTTTTTATGCTCACAGATCCCACTTACACCCGGGGGACACAAACAGATGTGCAGGGTTGGTCTGAATCTACCCATAACATGCATCATTTTTTTATGTTACTGAAGAGTAGTTTTGCACAGTGTACTGTACATGTGTGTTACATGCAATATGCCATTTTGTATTCAGGTAAGACCTATTACATTTTGATATATTTTGTATTTTTCATTCATCTTCATGTATTTTGCACAAAAGTATCAACATCAACATCAAAACTATCAACATATTAAATACACTTAAAAACTACTTTATGTTGTTAGTGGTAGCCTATTTCCTGACACTATTATAACCTCATGTGTTATAACATGCTTATAAGTTAATAATATGTTTTTAGATAAGGGCTTTTTGCCTTTAATTTGACAGGACAGTAGAGATATGACAGGACATTAGTGGGAGAGAAAGATGGGTATGGATCGGGAAATGATCTGAAGCCAGACTATCCGGGTGCCTGGATCTATTGCATGTAGCTTTATCCCTCTAAGCCACATCGCCCCACCAATAATACATGATTATTAAATTCATATTTACAACTTTTGATCTGCTTATTATCACAACTAAAGGCTATTTTATTCAGTTACAGTTACTATTGACAAAAAATAGTCGCATACATAGAATAGTGAGGGGAATGACATTTTTTGTTATTCTTTGGTCCGAGCCAAGACAGCCTTATCTGTTGATAAAGGGTTGTTGGAGGAACTGAGAAAGTAATTTATTGAATCAGCTGTACTTCACCTTTACTCTGACTGGAGATTGAAGGTCTCAAGTGATGCCAAAGATATTATTAGTTATTTATGGTCAAAGAAAGTGAGTTATGCTCTGGAGACGGAGATCATTTGTGTTCAAAATAAGGTTGGAGTATATTCTGAGACAGCCTATAGATTTTGCTGGCGCAGAGGGGTTAGGGATTACACAAAGTTTTCCTTGTTACACAAAAACAAATAGAACTCAAACAAAAACAACAACAACAACAAAAAAAAAAAAATATATATATATATATATATATATATATATATATATGGGCAATTCCAGCGTTATGGACGTGACATTTTCGTGCATTATTGATGAACAAAAGGCCACATAACCTCCGCAAACCTAGCAGTATTTCTCAATTTTTTTTCATATTCTTCTGCAAACTCCATGGCTGAACACAGGCAAACAGAAAAAATTAATATCATGATTTGCATCATAAGAATATGAGCCTTTCAATTTGCGTTATGGACGTGACCAAAAACGGACAAACTTTTGAGAGAGCATAGTTTTTGCTGTGAAGTGTGTGAAATTTCTAGAGAAATGTAAATATTACTACATTCATACCAAACAGGACACCTCAGTAAAGACAGAGAAAGACTTAATTTCAAATGTAAATGTAAAAAAAGTTGGTTTTCATTGGGAGACATGGCGTTATGGATGTGACGTTATGGACGTGACGTCTGGAAAAACCCTCCAAAACGATACAAAACAATTGTGAACGCCGGATTTTAACCTGTAACAAGAGAAATAGTAATATAACAATGAAAAATAACTGATAGTATTGCAGCTTTGTGTGTGTTATCACCCACTTATGCCCATTATAAGCCCCTCCATAGACTTACATTATAGCTGAATAGGGTAAAAATTTTAACAAACAGATATCCTTTCGAAACTTGCTCAGTTGAATATTTACATCGAGACAATACTTTTTTGTATTGGAAGTTTTCTGAAAGAATTTGTATGTCCATGTAGGTGAGACTTAAAGTTTTAAGTTGAGGTTTACTTTTTCGTGGAATTGCCCATATATATATATATATATTTGTGTAAGTTGCAAAATCAGTGCCCCCTCACAAAATGGATGTGCATAACACATAGAGTATACTGTATGTACCTTCCCAAAAGTGTGAATACCTCCTCTGCATGCCATATGCTTACTTACTGATTGTGTGTTCTCTATGCACTTATGTTCCTCCTGGCCCTGCCTGTTTCAGACATCCTATTCCCCATGGAGTGTGTGTGTGTGTGTGTGTGTGTGTGTGTGTGTGTGTGTGTGTGCGCGTGCGTGTGTGTGTGTGTGTGTGTGTGTGTGTGTGTTGTTAGTTTGTTTATGCGTATTTGTGTGCCATAGTCCTCACCCCAGCATCCCTCAGCCTCAAGTAGGCAGAGCCATGTTGGGTGGATAGCAGCTTATTTCTAAGTCTCTTCTCCCGCCTTTAAAAAGCACCATGGAAGATTGCATATCAAATTAGAGCAACTAATGGTGGTGATAGTGAAAATTCAGTTTGGCCGTACGGATGAACATTACATTTTCAATTTTCTCCAGCCTTGGTGACAAGTCAATGAAAACCCTGGGCATGTCGTCATTAAAATTCTGAAGAGCCTGGCTAAATTGGTTCAATCAAGTGAATGATTTCTCGCATCATTGCTGGCTTGGGGGGGGGACCAATTTCCACAAGGAATACCTGGCTATTAGAATAATAGAAAAAAATGGAAATCAGAACTTTTTTATTTATTATTCCTTGCATTTTTCCTCAGTGCCCCCTGTAAGATTTGGAATCTTCTAAATGGAAGCCAGATCAATAATTTGATATTCCAGACGAGGCTAAGCCATTTATTTTCTTTCACATTCAAAACGATACAAATGGAATCTGCTGTATTTTCATAATTCAATCTTTTGTTTGCTTTCACTCCCTAACAAATCTGTTTTAGTTGTTGCATATTACGTACATAAATGCATATTAACATTTTATTTAATTGAATATGTCAATATAGGAATTAGCTAGAATCAATAGAAACACATGCATGCATGCATGCAGAGCAACTATGTGTTTATTGATGATTGCATGACCAAACACGTCACGGCAAGGTCAGATGTGAGGGGAATGGTGATGGCTTAGCTCATGATGACAAGCGGTCAGTAAAGGCCTAATGGAGACGTCACTGTCCTTCCTGTTGCAGAACCGTATGAGTCTTTCATGACATGTGATAGTCTCTTATAGCACTTACAGACTGCAAGGGGCTACCTGGGGGATCTCTGAAAGCACTTGTCCTAACCACCTATCCTTGGCTAATGTCCGCAGAGAGCTTTGTGAGGAGACATTGACTCTAAAAGGGACTCAAACACTGACAAGACAATTAAGGCTGCACAGGACACAGGAGGGGAGGATCATGGGAGAGCTGGTAGCCTGGCGATGCCATCCTACGTACCTCCGCTAAACATTTTATCTCCATATGTAGTCTGGTCTAAGCCCCCCTACTTTTGTTTCTCTCGGTTGCTCCATGGTTTGGCCAATCAGCACACAGTTTAGAGCAATGTCTCAAAATGTTGTAGTCCTACAGGATAGGAACGCGTTTGTTATTCTCCCCCCCACTTTCGAATTAAATTTACAAAATTGGTACATGACATTAGCATCTATGATCTTGAGGATTTATTACCACTATGATGTCAAAATAGATCAGAACTTGACAGAGATCTGTTAATACTGAAAGCGAAAGTTGTAGGCGTGAGAGCCAGGTGAGAGAATACGTCATATCCAAACGGAAACCTATTTCAATTGCATTGGGCCAGACTGTATGACATAGTCAACAGTTGCTTTTGACCAGGCTAGAGAGCTGGAGGAGCAAAGGAAAATTAAGAGAGTTCATTGGAAAAATAAATAAATAAATAAAAAAAATAAAAGATGGTGGTCTTTGGTGCAAGGGCGAAATATGATAAAAAGTAGATGCGTTTCTTTCCCATGAAGTAATAAAGGCACTTTAAGATTTTTATAACCATCCATCTTCAGTTTGTTTGGACAGAGAAGAAGCTTTTACAGTCAACAACAACAAAACCTACATTTGTATTCAGGCAATATGAGTTTCTCAGAAAGAAAAAAAAAAAAAAAAAAAAAATAGGTTTTCCAGTAGGGTTCCACATTTCTGCTAGCACTTCTATGGTGGATGACACACTTTAGTGGATCACTCCATAAATGCCATAATGCCAGAACAAGAAAGCAAAAACAATAACAACAACAACAACAAAAAACAGTTACTGAGAAAGACAGACGAGCAAAGAAGAGGTAACCATGCCAACATGTTTGGTCAGTTGCATCTGTGTGAGTGTTCTTTTCCAGACCACTTACATATGATTGATTGTGCCGTGCCGAGCCCCGTCGGCCAGACAGACCCTTTCATTTTCCATTACCCAGGGCCTAAAAGCTGTTTTCATTAATAAAATATCTACAGACAAATTTTATTACATGTAAGAGAAAGAAAGATTGAAAAAAATCCCACGGCTTTTTCTTTCTGCTTTTACCTAGCGGAGTCATGTGAGCAGAGGACTGTGTATGGCGAGTCCATTTGTATTATTTTTGCCTCATTGACGCACATTAGTATCCTGGAATTGGAGATGAGTGTGTGTGTGTGTGTGTGTGTGTGTGTGTGTGCGTGTGTGTGTGTGTGTGTGTGTGTGTGTGTGTGTGTGTGTGTGTGTGTGTCTGGGGCAGAGGAGAGAGAGAGAGAGAGAAAATGAGTGACCAGGTGATGTATGGGTAATGGAACTCAAAGTGGTCTTGCTGCACACGCCCTGGCTGATAACAGTGCGCCGCTCTCGTCCTGTCACTTAACAAGGACTTCATTATATTCCATGTTGCTGCTCAGAAATTCAGCAGTTATCACTGTCCGTCCACAAAGTCTGTGCGTATGTGTATGCAGACGGCAGAGCCTTGCTGGGGCAATTACCTATGCTAATGTTAGCTTCACAGCTACAAAAGAGATAATCAGCCTGGCTCTGGTCAACGAACTGAGAGACAGAATGGAAAACTAACACTGACACATCCAGTCGGTTATTTTAGCATTCAGCGCCAACAGAATGGGCCTCTGTAATGTAGCCTGTATTGAAGGAAATAGAGGAATTGGGGGACAGAAACACATACTTTTGTAGATATTTTATGATGCTACATTGTCTGAATACTGGCCTGAGGGCTCCTATAAAAGTCTATCACAGCAATTTGAGAGACTGTTTTGTTATATACACCCCGGCAACGTCTTTGATGGTTTATGCATCAGCCTATGCTTTGAAAGATTTATTGGTCTGTTTCTGTTTTCCATACATTCTACGGAAAGAAATATGGCCGCTCTCTCAAAAAATACCGCTTTGCTTTGGCGCAGGATTTCCCCAAGAGTTATCAGTTATATGATTCAATGAGTGTGATATTAAAATATCAAAGCTAGAATTGCAGACCGTTTATGACATGCAAGTCTACCAGGGTGGAAACTCTTTAAATAAACACTTTAGCTATAATTCAATTTCATAGAGATGAAGAATTTATTTCTGTAAGATAGAGACACTCTCTTGTGCAATGAATCAGAAAAAAATATAATGATGTTTATCACACTAAGAGCAATACAATTCAAATTGTATGAAAATGTTATTTTTTAAAACACAAACCATACAGATTACCTTAAACAGATACATATATTTCAAAAAATGGATATCAATTTTACAAGGATCACAATTATACTTGACAGGAAATTGTACACCAATTAAAATATTGAGCACCAATGAATATGTTATGATTATGAATATGTATGTTATTAGATGGTAGACAGCATACATGATTCTGACGTGGTCTTAAAAACACACATTTTTCTGACATCTGCATTTAACGAAACTTTATCACCACCTCCGGACTGAATCAGGACAAAAAGCTCCTGAACAGGGTAGGCTACTAACAGGCTTAGTTGGAGATCTGGTGTGATATACAAGTACTCAAGTCCAGCTGGCTGACCTGATAGCTTGTGTCCAGCCTCAAATTTATTTTCGGAGCTTCAGGGTAATCCAGACTACTGACCCTCGGCTGTTCAATTAAAATCTGCATTGCACAAACCCCTCCAAGGGATTACGGTGGACTACAACCTGCCAAAGAAATAATTGATTTGTCTTTTTTTTTTCTCCATCAGAAAAAAAAACAGAGTTCCCTACAGTCAGTCAGTCAGTCATTCAGTCACTCAGGTAAACCCCTTGAGGAGGAGGATCTAGGAGACATGGTTAGAGAGGTACTTGGGGTTTTGACACACTCCTGTTATATTTGACAACTTATGCAAAGTCTGAGTAAGGACCTGCAACATAATAGGCCAAAACCTACCTGGAGGCACTGTGGTAAAACGAACTGCACTTTCCACACCACATTTGACATTCCAATAATGGCTACAGGGGATTCAGGATAGTGTCTGGCTTGTCGCTGTTGTGGTCATTTCCTAATGCTGTAGCCTATCTCTCTGTCCCCCTTCACTCTACACCACCCAACCTGAACTACACAGGCATAAAGGTCAAATAATATGTTATTATAATGTATTCATTTAAAGAACATGGGTTCCTTCCCACCCAGATAAAATTACATTACACAAATTTAGCAAATGAAGTTGCCGGGGTTGGTTGGTGGGTGGCAGGCCGAGGCATCTGGTCTCTCGAGCCCCACTGGCACCCAATTAGAGTAGCGATACATGTCTGTCCCAGCAGTGTGTGTGTGTGTGTGTGTGTGCATTTGTGTATATGTGTGTGTGTGTGTGTGTGTGTGTGTGTGTGTGTGTGTGTGTGTGTGTGTGTGTGTGTGTGTGTGTGTGCATGTGTGTGTGCATGTGTATATGCGTGTGTGTGTGTGTGTGTGTGTGCATGTGTGTGTGTGTGTGTGTAAGAGTGTGTGGGTGGGTGGGTTTGGGTGTGGGGCTTGCTGTCAGGCTAAATGAGGCCAGAGAAGTCATTACGGGAGGAGATGAGAACGCTGTTTGTCCACTCCTATTGCCTGGCAGGTTTCGCATCAATCTCGTAGCCACACGCCGAGCCACGACGATCGCCTCACCCTCATCTTCATCCTCCTCCTCTTCCTCCTCCACACCCTCTCTTATTATTTGCTCTTATTGTAATAAAAATGATGCTGCATGAGATTGGATGACCGAGAGTGTTATTTATTTGCAGGTTACCATGTTTCGCCGGAGAATTGTACAATACAGTCAGGGAGACTAATCCCCCAGACCATTAGACAAATTCTCACATCACACAGGATTTCTGACACTTATATACCAAACACAGTGTCTAAAGTTACCTCACTACTCCAATAAGGAACTGACATGTGTACATGACCATAAAATACCCTTAACCTATTTCCAACCCTCCTTGGTTTGAACGGCTCGCTCTTGTCTAGAAGATGCACAGCTGACTTGTGCTTACTGTGTGGCCATTATGGCTGTAGGCCTATACTGTAAGACTATGCTATGGTCAGCAAGGTAGACTGACCACTTGGGCTGCTTGACTATCTTGGTA
>JAODXP020000022.1:26717395-26732395 GCA_027497455.2 Sardinella longiceps | reverse complement strand
TCCCTCTTCTAGGGAAAGCCAAAAGGTGAGAGCCTGGATGAATTAATTTAATTAAACTTAACGTAATTTACAAAGATCTGAACGAAAATGACATGGCATTCCTCACATCAGTGTTAAAGCAATACAGTCCATATAATGTGGCCACTGATCTATATTTACATCTCTATAAATCTGAAGAAATACGGAGAAAATTCAAGGCTCCTAATGCAACTCTATGGGGCTTACGCCAGCGAATGTCGGACCCCTGCCGGACAATGAATCATTTTGAACTCCAATTGGTTTATCTGCGTTCGATGGGCGGGGCTTAGCCAAAGGTGAATTGTTAATAAATTGTTCAAAAATTTTGAAATGTAATCAAAAAGTAATCAAATGTAATTAGTTACATTACTTTATTAAAGTAATCATAATAGTTACACTACAATTACATTTTCGGAGGGGTAACTTGTAACTGTAACGCATTACATTTCTGAGTAACTTACCCAACACTGTGTGTGTGTGTGTGTGTGTGTGTGTGTGTGTGTGTGTGTGTACATGTATGTATTTTCATTCTCGTTTTTGCCACATTAAAACTGAGATCAGAAAAGAGCAACTAGCCCAGAGGCCATTTCTAATTTCAGATCATTTTAATCTCAGCTAATTCTACCTCACATCTCTACAGACTGACAGATAGAGAGGGCACCATTTACATTCACATATCAGGATGACTTCAGAGAGAGGGGGGATAGAAGAGAGAGAGAGAGAGAGAGAGAGAGAGAGAGAGAGAGAGAGAGAGAGAGAGAGAGAGAACTCTGCCACCGGAGGCAGTGGATCATGGGGTGTCTTAAGTGTTTTTCAGCGGCAGGAAATATTTCTTCAGAGAGCGGGAGTGACAGGAACAGGGCTGCTGCTATCAGCAGCCCGTACTTTTCCTTCAGCTCTCTCTCTCTCTCACTCTCATTCGCTCTCTCTCTCTCTCTCTCTCTCACTCTCATTCGCTTGTTCTCTCCTCTCCCTCTCTCTCTGTGAGTATTCCCTCTCTCTCTCTCTCTCTTTCTTTCTATCTCTCTCTCTCTTCCTCTCTCGTCTCCGTCTGTCTGCCTAGCGGCCAGGGCATTTTTCACCCCCTCCTCTCCCTGACAAGCGCATTAATTCTCCCATCAGTCCCAGTTAGCCCACTGAATAAATCAGAGCACCAAACTGCTACCCTACCACACACACACACACACACTCTCTCTCTCTCTCTCTCTCTCTCTCTCTCTCTGTCACGCACACACACACACACACACACACACACACACATACAGACGCACACATACACTCTCACACACACTCTCCCTGCAGCATCCCCACTTTCCTGTTTCCTGCTTGGTTTGGCCCTTTTCAGATGCCACTGTAACCAAGTTAGATGCCATGGCAACCATAACATTTGCCATTATTACCATGAGTTGCAAAAGTTTAGTTTGGCTATAGAAAATTTGAATCTACTTTTCGCTTCATGTACTACACTATTTGTCTCACTAGAAAAAGTGTAACAGCCTTGACAGACTTTACTCAGACAAATATTCAGACGAACATCTGTATGCGTTTTATACACAGTGGGTAGACATCTGTTTCTCTTCATCTGCAGAGCTAAATCATGTTCTATCAGAAAGACATGAAGTAAAATGATTCAATGATTGAATAGTCACAGAATATTTAAAATAAAAAATCTAGAAGTAGAAGTCTATGGTGTCTCAGCAGAGGCCATGAAACTTGTAGACCTGGCAGATCCTGCCTGAGTCAGCTGGCAGGGACCAGAGTCCCTGGGCAGATAGAAGAGACCAAACTAGTGGTGGTGGGGAGGGTGAAGGGCACATCAAAGCATCAGCAGAACTAACCACCCACAAGTGGTTATAATGGTAATAACCATGACCTACTGTAGGCTAAATGTTTTGCTGGTCTGAAACCATGCATAGGAACCACCATTAGTGTGTATTCATGGGTTACTTTAAAGGCCAATTCAGACTGAAGATCCACAGCGAGGCAAGACAATCAAATGTGTCAATCAAATGTTGCATGTCGTTGCAAGCAGTTTCAAGTCGCTGAACAAATAGCAGTTTTGGAGTTTTAGAGCGTTTTTACTGTGCTGGTTTCATGACGCAATGTCACTCAATCAGTCCAGCATACTATACAGTAGGCGTCTGGGCAGAGTTTTGGTCAACGGAGATGGAGACCAAGACTTATCAATTCTCTCATTGAAACAGCAGTGTCTGCTCAACTAGTCAGTCATAATGGATATGCTTACTGCACTAAGTAAAAAAAAAAATGAATTTCTTGGACAGTTCACCATTTAGCCGAATGGGGTAATTTTGTTGCAACCAGCATGTTTATCACGGGCACTGTTAAGGAAACTACGGTTCCATTAGAATTTGTTGAATTGTTCTAAATGCCCTAGTTTTAGAACAGAAAGTTGCTGTTTTTTAGAATATTGCAGCTAGACTCATTGTGAATCTTTTGGTGTGTATCGCCCTTAAGAAGTGATTACTATAGAGAACAAGGAGAATGGAAGTACATACTGATTAGGCTGGAAAAGTGAGGACATGAGCAGTTTGGGAATTCCAGGGTAATAGTATACAAGGTGCTTGGATAGAATAAGTTAGGATTAATATTCTACATTTATGACTTGATTAAAAACCCACTCTGATACAATATTGAATGACTTTAGATCAGTTGCAATAAATATTACTGACACACAGCACTTACAAACATATTGCCCATGACCCCCAACAGATCAGAGTTGTTTACCTGAACTGCTTTCACTACAAGCCTGGAGGGTATCATTTCATCATTTCTGAGAAACTTTTTTGACATTACTTTGACACTATTCCCTTACATGATTTCGATGAATTCTTAATGAGGCGAAAGAGATAAAACTTGCTTTAGATTTACTAACGTTAATGAGTATATTTGGAGGAAGGTTTGCCATAGCCTTAACCTCAGTCCCTTGCTTCACAGCAGTCTCTCTGCTGATTTCTAGCTTTTCTCCAAGTTTTAATGTAATTTTTAATGAATGTGTTTATTCACTGAACGACTTCTCTTTTTTCCCCATGACTGTTCATTCAGCTGTAGTGACACTGATTAGACTTAATTTTCTGTTAAAGGAGAAATCTGGTGCGGTTCGATCCATAGTCCTGTTGTTTGAGGTTAAAAATGTTCTCTATAGGAAAAAGTACAAGAAAATTTTATCCTACATTGACCGGATGAAAAACAAAGGCACAAGATAAAGTTGGGTTATATTGTAACCCTGGTTCTCTGAGTGAAAAGACCATCTCTCCAGTTCGTACATATAGAATATGCAACAGAGTAGAGAGATGGTCTCGAGACGATAAAGTAGACAACATTCTCTGAATAGGGCATAGGAAGAAACAGGGCCGTTTCAAGGTACTTAGGGGGCCCCAAGCAAACAGGACGTGGGGGTCCTTCACTCCCCGTAAATACTTACATGAACCACATTGTTATAATTTTCAAACACCATCAATATAATTATTTGTATTGTACAGTTGTCTAACTCCAGTTTAAAGTCATTTTTTGTTGAAAAACACCACCAGCTTAACTACTAAAATGATTAAACAGTCAATCTTGGGTGCCCCTTTCAGCCTGTGGCCCCAGGCAATTGCCTGGTTTGCCTGCCTTGTTGCGACGGCCCTGGGAAGAAATGTGTCCCTCCATGCCCCAATGTGTCACTAGAATATCTTAAGGGTTGAATCACATTGGATTTCTCCTTTAAACCTCAGCCGGTTTGGAATGTAAAGCGGATGGGCTCCACTGCAATGAAATGTAAATGAATGAGTGCATGGGGAAGGGACATAGACTGTGGAACAGACGGCGCTGTATGTGCGAAACATGTCTGTGGAGAGCATATGCTCGCAGCTCATCATCGAGACAGGAGACATAACATGCAATGATGACGAAGTGAAGCCTGTCAGCGTGAAAGAGAGAGAAGGAGAGATAGAAAGAGAGAGGATACGGGAAAGAGAGAGAGAGAGAGAGAGAGAGGGAGATGGAGAGATGGCAAGGCGAGAGATGGAGACTTCATTAGACTGTAGGAAGAGAGAGTCTAACAGAAGCTGCCAGAAAAAGGAACTCAATTTATGTCTCATTAAGGCTCCTAATATTGATACTCCCAATTTGGAGGCTTAACTAGGCAAACTGTTGCCATCTGCCTCTATTGAACAGCCTCGACTCTTCCTCTCTCTCTCTCTCTCCCCCCCTCTCTCTCTCTCTCTCTCTGTCTGTCTCTCTCCTCACCGTGAGTACGTGGCACACAACTTTTTAACAGGCTGCAGCGCTGCCAGGAGTAGACCTGGTTAAAAATGCAGCCTGGCCCCTTTAAGGGTCTGCCAATACCTGAGGGCGCCTGGGGCTGCCAGCTGGGACGAGGAAGTTACAGGTGAGAGTCTGAGTACCCACAATGCACCAGTTCTGGCCCTGCTCGGGCTCAGATGTGGTCCAATGACAGCTGCCATGTGAGAGTTGTGTGTGTGTGGACTGGATAGGATAGTGCGGCGACGTGTTTTGAGGTGAAGTTTGAATAAGTTGGCTAACACAAGCAGAAACACAAGCTAGCAAGGCCATGTGCTCAGGCCAGCTGAAGCAATTGCCTTGAGCCCTTGCAGAAAATGGTGGATGAGATAAAGCAGACCTGGGCTTTGACAGATGTCCGCAAGTGTCTATGTGTGTGTGTGTGTGTGTGTGTGTGTGTGTGTGTGTGTGTGTGTGTGTGTGTGTGTGTGTGTGGCATCATTTTTTAGACCAGTTTCATTCTGTCACGGCGGCCCTTTGAGCTGTAAAACCTGCAGATTGGACATTAACTGGAAGTTGCTGTCAAAAGCTGCACATGTGTGTGACAGTAAAAGGCTCTTTCTGCCAGCTTGCAGCAACTGAGACATGCAGCCAAATCAGTAATAATGAGTCCAAATCAACAGCTGTCAAATTTAACTGCAGATACATCCTTTTACATCTATTTTCCACCAGTGCTCGATGAAAAAAAAAAAAACAGAAACTTAAGTTGGCTTATTATTTTTAAATTTAGCTCATTTGCCATGTCAGTGTGATGACAAGTTGAGTATGACAGCAGGCAGGCTATTCCCATCCTTCCGAGGCCCGGAAGGATCAATAAAACAGCAGGTAACAATGTAAACAGACAAACTATAGCAAACAAAATAATAAATAAATAAATAAATAAATAAAAAAACAGCATTTGTTTGCGACACAGACCACTATAGTATTCATTCATACCCATTAGCTTAGCAAATATTTGCCTGTGGGTATATGGCCAGCAGACAGACTGAGGCAGTGCAATAGTGTGTCGGCAGAGAGGGTTGAAGCGGAGCAGAGGTCTCAATGCTTGTTCAGATCCTGGTTCTATTTTTGCAAGGGGGAGGAGGGGGGGGGAATCCCCCTTTATGCAGACTCAGTCGAGCTCTTATTGGCTGATAGAACTTTAAAGAATCTTTTCTTATTGTGATGTAATGCATTTATGCAGACAGGAAGTATTCTAGTTTTCTCCCTTTGAAATTATGATGCTTTATCTTGGTCAGTATTCCATGATCTTTGGTGTCGGTCCAGCTGACAAGAGGGGTGGGTACAATGGTGCGGAGGAGGAGGGGCTGCGATGCCCAGGAATTATTCTACGCGCCCTCCCAGTATTGAGTGTCTGCCTCATAAGCTGGCAGCGTCTGATCAGGTTCCATCGATCCGAGAGGCAAACAAAAGCTGAATGAAGCTCAGAGAGTGAGCATACAGAGGCATACTGTAGCAGCCTAGCAGGCCAAAAACTCCCCTTCCAATGGTTATACTCTCTCTGAGCATGATTGGCATGCTGGTGGAATGTTTTTTTTCTTCCTTTCTTTCTTTTTTTCTTTTTTTTTTTTTGTTTTAAAGGAAAAGGTATCAGAGTTGCAAAGAAGGAAACCAAGCAAATATAGTACGTAATCTTCAGGGAGTGTTCCAGGAATGTTTCCAGAACCAAAAATTGTTTGTCGGGAAGAGAGAAAAACATTTTCTTATCAGTGATTACTTTGTGTATTATATTCAAAGATTCCTGGAAGAGGTAAATGGCATGAATTTATGTAGGAAATGGATGCTACTAATTTCAGCTTTTTTTAATTTCAGGGAATTAAAAAGATAATTGAAATTGTTGGTACTCTTTCACAAAAAAAAAAAAAAAAACCCCAATTTGACACAAATATCAAAAGTAATTTGAATCATGGAATTTCATCGCTTTTATGGTAAGAAATACATTAAGCATTTTTCCTCATAGACTAAGTACTAACAAAATAAAGAAGATAATTGACAATTGATCTCTCTCTCCCTCTCTCTCTCTCTGTATATATATATTTAAGAAATTCCGGTTCATGCACCTGTTTCTAAAAACAGATATGAGATAAATTCTTTACACAAACAATGTTTACACTTCTTTACACAAACTAGCCGCCATTTCCCAGGAGGGGTGGCATACACCTGTTTCCCAGAATCACATTGCCTCTCCTCTGCCTCTGTTTTGCTTCTTGATTCTGATTGGCACAACACAGTCCCTCACGATTGTACCCCCCCAACACACACACACACACACACATACACACACACACACACAGACCTCCTTCCCCTTATCCCCCAGCCTCCCTCGAGTTCCCTTCCTCATTAGTGTGTGCTTAATTAAGAGCTCTAATAAACCCAACAAACGGGAAATCAAAAGCTCCCCCAGTGCTTGAGTCCATTCTCCATTTCCTCACAAATTAATGGTCATTATTGGTTTGCTTTTATTGGATTGCAATGTCACTTGACACGCCGCAAGCATGACCAGAAATCCCATCAACAGATTTACAGTTAATTACCATATCTAGGTTATTAAAAATATCTGATGTCTTAGATAGAGGGGGAGAGAGAGATGGGGGGAGTGTGTGTGTGGGGTGGGGTGGGGTGTGTGTGTGTGTGTGTGTGTGTGTGTGTGTGTGTGTGTGTGTGTGTGTGCTTTCATTTTGCAGCATTCTTTGATAGATAAAGAGAGGATTAGGATAGCATAAATTGTTTTCAGTTCACAGCCTCCATTCGTCGGGGCAACAAGACTTTTCCTAAACATGTCAACGACAAAACACCAAATAATTGATGTTGTTTTCACTCCGCAGTAATTCTGTTGGAAGAGCGGGACAACAATGCAGACAGGCTTCCACTCAGAAAAGCCTCTTTGTCTCCTCACCTTCGTAATTTTGTCATCTTGCAAAGCAACCTCCATTTATACAATTACTTGGTGTTCATTTGAATGGCGAAATTTGGATTGTAATGAATGAGCACTAACACGAGGCGACTCTGTCAGAGTTTACAGTCTTCAAGCTTTAAAAGCCCTCAGCTTTGACATCAATCTCTTCCCAAAGCCATTTGTGTGAGACAAAAAATAAATGTTTTTTGCATGGCATTAGCCTAGAGTATTATATTTTATATATGAACTCTATTAAAGCAGTTAGAGGCCTCGACTGACGTGTATGCGAGTACCTCTCACTGTGCTGTTGGTGAGACTGAGAATCTATTGTATAGCCACACAAGTAATTTAGCTTTACATGGGTGAGTTATGGGGATTCTTTTAAAAATGGCTAGCTTAGTGCTGATATGACGTCTAACAATATCGATTGATATGAACAGCTGACAACAAAAAAAATGATTATCTGTTCCCCATAAACAAGATAAGTACTACTAGATTGACATCAAGGTGAAACAATTCTGAAAACACAGTCACAACAGCAGTCACAACCTATGATAGCCTGATCCCACCCATACTTCCTATCGTGAAATTTTGTGATCAAGTCAGTATGGCCAAAGAGGCCATTTCCTCAACTCTCGAGCCCAGAAAAATCAGGACCTAATGAGAAACAAGACTCAAGGAGGCGAGCTTACGATGCCTCTGTCCAATAGCATTGATAGAAGTTTGATAGCATTTGATACACTGTTAGACTTTTCTAAGGTTTTTTACAGTAACTCACTGGCAACACTGTTGCCAGTGAGTTACTGTAATTCAGAGAGCCAGTATACTACTGTATTTCATTTTACAGTAACAATACCGCACAATTCAAAGTAAACCAGTATAGTACTGTAACCCTTTTCAGCCTTTTACCCCTTTTAAAATGTATTATTGATTTATTTATTATTATTTATTAATTTATTATATTATTACAATATTACCACTACTAGCCTATTGGTGTTATTATAATCATAGTTTAATAATAATGACAAATACGTTTTTCAAGTTACCACAATGTTTATTTTTTTAATTTTGTACAAAACGAATATTTTCAAGGCTTTTCCAAAAGAAGGGCCACCTTCTTCTCAGCGCTGTCCATCCACTTTGTTGCAGTCAGCAATGTGGTACCTGCAGTATGAAAAAGTACACCATATTAACGTCTAGAAAACAACCACAGTCTCACCCAATGTATGCCAGCAGAGTTACCTGCTAAGGTGCTAACGTTAGCTGCTAATGTTAGCTATTACTGGCTAATTGAATTCAAAATTATTTTGGTAGCCTACAAGTACTTACATCTGTAAAATTCTGTCGAAGTGTCTTATATTCAGGAATCTTTCACAAAGGCACCAACGTTTCTTGCCTTCAGAAGTGTATTCCCTGCAATATGAAAAAGCACAGTATTAAAACACACTGTAGAAACCAACTGACATACAGTAGCTACCACATAATTAGGCTACCAGTGCTAATGTGGGTATCCACACTAACATTGGATGTCAGCTCCGAATGCTGAATGTTGAAATTAAATTAAAATGATTTGGGTACTTACATCTGTAAAGTTGTCCATTTTAGAAGTGCTTTGTCTTCAGGAGGCTATTCCAATTCGATGAGTTTTCATATGGGCACAGTTGACAGTCCGATGTGGAGAAAACTTCAGCCTCTCAGGCGCTAACGTTAGCCACACTGCACTTCATTAGGCTACTGACTTAGATAGACTACATAGAAATATACACGGGTAGACTAGGTTTCGGTGAGCAGTAATATGACAGAATTTTGAATTTTAGATGCCTTGTAATGTAAGGTTACCCGAAAATCCTCCTTGCTGCTGCAGCCAAAGCAACTCTACTCTACACTAGGCTACTACAGTTTTGTGATTTCCAACTACGGAGAGACAGGAGTGCCAAAAAGCATTAAAAAGTGGTGCCTTACTGTAATTTCTTTTAAAAACTAATGAAACTCAGTGACTTACTGTAAATTCAAAAAATGAACATAACGGTCAACCAAAAATTCCCTGAATGCAATGGCAATTACAGTAATTTACCACAAACCTAATTTAAAGTATCTTACTGTTTGATATGTAGTAAAATACTGTAGAAATTACAGAAAAGTCTGGGGTTACCCCCCTCTAAATGATGTCAAGACTGTGTTAACACTCAGAAGTGTGGCTTCCATCGCGGCCTGCCTGCAGCAGGATATCCTTAATTACAAGTATCATTAATGCATGATATGTGTTGGTATTACATTCTGAGAGACTCTTATCCGAAGTAGCAGCTTGAAATACAGATGTGCATTTTTTTTTTTAGCGCGTATGCTAAATAGGCATCGCCCACATAACCTTTGTGTGGCTAACAGCTGTTTCATCTGACACCTGCTAGCTGCAGGAACATCACCGCTGCGCTGCCACAGGTGGACTTGAGGAACAAGACCCACCTGTCCTCCATCATGCCATGTACTCCCATGCAGCACTAAGGTAACTACAGCTAGGGGTGACTCAGAAGGCTAGAGTGCTATAGCCTACTTTAAATTTGGATGGGCTTTTTATCTATATGTCTAAGTATTTTTATATGTTTTAGTATCCCTACCTGCTCAGGGACTGCAGATGGAAACTAGCAAATTTGCTAAATCTGGTACAATGTATCTAATCTTGTGATTAATGCGTTTGTACATGGTCCCTGAAATAAAATAAACTAAACTAAACTAAACTAAAATTGGGAGACCTGGTTACGAATCCTACACAGGGTCATTTCCTGATCCTTACCCATTTCTATCTCACACAGTCATTCCTGTCCATCTCTGGACTACTGTCCTATCAAATTAAAGACAAAAAGACCTACAAAGTAGGCTACCTTTAAAAAATAATAAGAAATAAAATAAAAAATACAGATAGAAATTTTGGGCATTCTGATATAAAATAATTAAGGGCCCCCAAACATTGATTATAATATTAAATTTACTTTGTGCCCCTCTGTCAGTGGCATCTGGAAACAACAATAGGAAATCAATAATCTAACTGTAGGATAGGCATTACAAGACAAGTGTGTGAGTGCATCTACTGTAGGCTAATGACTGATACCGCATACTGATGTAGTGTTATAAGCTATGAAATTACACTATTTGTCTGATTCTTTGTGTTTCCAAGTTGTATACAGGCTTTGCTACAGTAGGCCTTATGCATTTAAAATTTTAAGCTTTCCATCCTGACCATGATGTCAGAGAACAATGGCTGCCATGTGAATATGGTGAAGAGAATCATCCTAACTTTTCCCCCATGGAAGTGGCCCTGAAGGAGGATTGGCTAAATGGACTAGCATGTGGCTATTTAAGTATATACTGTAGCAATGACACTGGTTCATCGTCATTCATGCTTTGCTATTAATCTTGTTCAACTAGCACAGTTGCTAATGAAAGGGGAACAACTAGACCCTGTATTGTGATTTGCAGTCATTCTGGTCTCCCATGTTTGAGGATTGAAAAAGAATTAAACACAATCCACAAGAATAGCTTTTTCACCTAATTATTTAATAATAAAAGTCAAATAGTGCGGCATGTTTTTCCCTTCACACTTAATTAAGTATAGTAAAATTAAAGAGCTTCTGAATAGATTTAGCAATAGCGGTTGTCATTATAAGATTTGATCTCATAAAACGCCCACTTGTGAGATGATGAACAGAGGTAATTGGCCTCTGATGATTTATAAAATAAATATATATTATTATATTATATAAACATATATAATGTTAAAAAATAAGATGTTTACACTATTATAATACAGCCTTCATGGGTCAGCAGAACTCTTTCTAATTTGAACTCTGCTGACTCTTCTGTACTTGCAAAGTGTACCAAGACCAACAATAGGTGATCTTCTAGCCTGCTATGGCATGGAACTCTTCTCATTCAACGTATGGAGGGACTATTTACATGTCATATCGGCCCAGAAAATCAACCACTTTCATTTTATTTCAAGGTTAGCACAAGTTGCAACTACAGAAGAGTTAGGTTTTAATTTGGGACAATCTCAGAATTCTTTGTCACTTTTCCAGGAGAAATGCTAATGGTCTAATTTGATTTAATGATCTATGCTAAGCTTGAGCTAAAAGTCATACTGTCAGACTCAGAGAACAGACGGGTGAACTGAAGAAAGGTAAAACAAAAAGTTGTTTAACACGATGAGAGGTGGAAAATAAGGGTATTTCCCCAAATGGTGGCATATCACACAACCACAAACACCTACAAACCTACACACATACACACACACACACACACACACACACACACACACACACACACACACACACACACACACACACAAACACATAACACACACACACACACACACACACACACATATTTCCTGGTTGCAACAGGAAGAGGGGCCCACACTAGGAATCAGGAAGTAAGAGCTCTGAACAACATACACATACAGTATACTGTACAAACACACACACACACACACACACACACACAATACTCTCCACTGATGGGCTGTGGACTGTTAGGGCTGGTCATCACTGTGGTCATGATCAATCTGAGGTTCAGGACCAGAAGCAGAGGGCTGACCTCTCAAGGTCAGAGTGCAGAGGGAGAAGATGAAGACATCAATGACATGGAGGAGGTGGCTGAAGACAGTGTCTGAACTCAACATGCTTTAATCTTGGGTGACTTTTTTTTTTTTACAGTGAGTATAATTTCAGTAGTATTATTATGGTAGTATTATTGCAGTTTTACTACAGTAAGCACCCCCCCCCCCTCCCCTTCTCATCTATGTCTGCTATAGCTGTCAAACATGGAGCTGTTGTCCGGACTGAGCATGCCTACTGTGTCTCTCCTGAAAACTCGGCAGTACTTTATCTGCACAAGAACGAGTAGCAGGTTCACATGTGCCATCTCCATCTGAAAAAAGTATAATCTAATCTTTTATGTCCATCCAAAATCCATGTTTAAAGACACCGGGCATTTAGTTTGTGTTCATATGTATCATTGTGCATTTCTCCATATCTGTTGTATGTGTATACAGTACACTACACAGTATGTTAGTAAATCTGATGCTTCCATGAAGGTGTTAAGTCTAAAATGTTGTTTGCAATAAACTTGTAATTTGCATACATTTAGTTTTTCTAAAATGCAACATGTCCGTTTTTAAATAAGCATAAACAGTCGTTATTGTACCTTTCAGTTAATATCAATAAAATTACTTTTAGATTTTTTTTTATCACAAGACCCAATAATATTACAGTAACGCAGCTGCAATTCCACTTAAAATACAATTGTAATCTAAAATTGAATTCTGCTTGATATTGCATTTTTTGTAATACAAATATAAATAAATATATAAATAAATAAATAAATACTATGTATATAAATTAAAATTACATAATAAAGGGGAAGTGTGAGAAGTGTTTGTATCCATGTAAGGTACTGTATTTTTACACTGTTGGCTTTCAGGACACACACATCACATGAGCTTGTAGGCCTACAGATGAATAGATTGTGCTCTGACATCTATCTGCATGCCTTGATGATAAACACACACACGCACACACACACACACACACACGCACGCACACACACACGCACACACATACACACACACACACACATATATAACATACACAAGTCAACACACCCATCCATCTATGCACTCGAGGACACACACACACACACACACACACACATATACACATTTGTTGGTTTGTGTGTAGCTTGAGTGTTGGTGGTTTTCAATATGGGTTTGAGTGTGCGATATTATGTGCACAGACTCAGAGTGATGGAGAGATATGCTATCCACTGAGGATGTAGTTATCAACCACATCACACACAAACACAAATACACACACACACACACACACACACACCCCATAACCACTCAAATGCTTACATGCATACTATTAAGCAAATAAGGTACACTCACTTACACACACACACTTGGGAAGCAAATAAGGCACACTCACCTACACACACACTTGGGTGCTTGTGATCCAACACCACCGGCCAGCAACTGCCACCACCCCGAACAACAACAGTGGTGATTCTAAATGGTTCCTAACTCTACCCATGCAGTTACAATACTCTCATATGATGTCTGGGAGTTTGTGGCTCATGTTGAGACTGGTGAAGTGTAGTTCTACTATAGATCTAGATTGTTGCATACAACAATGCAATTTATTTCCATACTTTAAAAGTTTTTACAGTAGTGCCTAAGTGTATTTTATAACTACAGTTGGGTTAATGTCACACACACCCACAACCACACAAAGCAGGCATGCACACACACACACACACACACACATTTCGGGTTGCAATAGAAAGAGGGGCTCATACTAAAACATCAGATGAACAAGCATTTTTATCTGCAACTCCCCATCACACATAATCACACACACACACACACATACACGTCACTTACACACACACACACACACAGTGCACACACATACGTCACTTCAAGGACAGAAAGCAAGAAAATTCTCTGACAGTTGTCGAAGCAGCCAAACCACACCAAGTTACAGTTCAAGTTACTGTTAAGCGAGAGAGAGAGAGAGAATGGAGAGAGTCGTTGTCATCCATCTATTTCTCCTGCTGTGTTTCACTACTACGACCCACCTCATAAAGGATTATTCTTTTACCTTGTTTGGGGCTGAAAGAGGAGATGTGAAATATGTACACTTAAACCCATTTGAGGATAACATTATGCTCTACAGGGTTTCAGACGATGGAGATCAGATGCTTCTGATCAACTGCTCACAACCAGAGGAGAATCTGCCTCACAGCTACAGCATTGAATGTGGTTATAATGAAGTCGGCTTTACCTATGTTACATTTAAAAACGTCACAATGTCCCAGAATGGAAACTACATGGTCGTTACGATGGAGGACCATAACATTACATCACCAGCAATGTTTAGTCTCATCATTTGCTCTCAAGCAAATAACGTCCATTACTCTAAAATAGTGATGTATGAGGAATATACTGTAGTGTGTAGATCGGATTTTACGCTTGGACTTGGAAGCAGCCTGCGGCTTTACGAAGGTATTGATGGGACAGACATGCATCTGGTCCTGGATACCAACACTTCACTGGAGCAGAAATACCAGAAGTATCAACTGCAGGTAGATTTCAACAATTCTCTGGTCACAATTTCTAACATTACAGATACACATCTTAGTTTTTACTGCTCATTATGGAAAGGACCTCAGTGCCACAGTTACAGCTATACGTTTATCTGGAGGCAATATGAAGAGGTCTTTGCTTATGAAAATGAGCGCTTTACTCTTCCCTGCATTTCAAAAGAAAAACGTACATCCCAAATTCACTGGATCATTCAGGACTATTCAGGAATCGTCATTGGTTCATCTGGCCCAGTTACAACCAGACCCATCCACAGGAAATGTACATGCTCAACGGCAGTCAGAATGGGGACTACTCCCTCATCATTCCTAGTGTGTCCCAGGGACACGATGGAATATATGAATGTAAGGGGCACCGCTCAATTAAAAGAATTAACCTTAAAGTTTGCACCAAACTCCCCTCCTTGGATGTGATGTTTTCTCATGGTGAAAGTGTTGAACTGGTGGCTTCACTGCCAAATGTCTCTTGGGTCTTCTTTTGGATAGAATGGTATCAAAAGAAAGTTCTACAGCCACAGGTTCTGATTGTAAATAAGTCCAGGGAGCTTTTATCTGAGGATCTCAGGGGCAGAGTGACTTTGTCTGACTTATCCACCAATTCCACACTGACCATATACAACCTCACA
>JAODXP020000022.1:26709895-26712395 GCA_027497455.2 Sardinella longiceps | reverse complement strand
CACACACACACACTCCTTAATCGACTTTTACCTCTTTGTCTTTCCCATGAGAAGACATGAACACACACACACACACAGACACACACATACACATGTTTGATAGTCAGTGTGTGTGTGTGTGTGTGTGTGTGTGTGTCTGAGCCACCCTACTCCCCACCTCCCTGGGCAGGTAGCTGGTGTGTGGAATACAAGCTATCAGACACAGACGTGGACAGGCGGCGGCGAATCAGAATGGCCACTTTCGCGTTTCACCAGTTTCATGGCCACCAGTTTCAGCACCCACTGAAAACTGCGCCCCCCCCCCCGTCACCCAATCCCTTCACTCCATCTCTCTCTCTCTCTCTCTCTCTCTCCCTCTCTTTCTCTCAACACCCAATCACCCGTGCCACCATCACCGCCTCCATCCTCACTCTCACCCTCCTCGGCTTGGAACAAATTCTGCACCCCGCCTTCTGTCTTCTTTTGATTTCTGTTCTCTCTTGCCCTGCCATCTATCGTTCTCTCTCTCTCTTTCTCTCTCTCTCACTCTCTCTCTCTCTCTCTCTCTCTCTCTCTCTCTCTCTCTCTCTCTCTCTCTCTCTCTCTCTCTCTCTCTCTCTCTCTCTCTCACTCTCTCACTCTCTCTTTCTCTTTTTTGGTTGTGGACAGTCGGGGCATCTGGTGCGCGCCTGTCCTGATAAAAAGGACGACGCGAATAACCGGGAAAACACTGAAACGAGTAACGTTAATGAACCTATGGGTGGTGTGGCAGAGGGAGCGCCTGAAAGGACCAACGAGTCTAACGTTAACGTTAATGATAACACTGGCGACCCAGCTAGTGGGCCGCAAAGCCAAACTCCTGATATAACGTTACAGTCCTCTCAGGAGTCTGGTGTAGCGCAGGGGTCTGACCAAGCACACGGGGAAAATCACACTGTTCAATCGGCAACAGAGGGGGATCTTTCCACACAGGGGGAGATTATCACTGATTCTCAAAATTGTCTGGGTAGCAATGATGATGCCACTAATGGGGAAGATATGGAAACTTCTGTGTTGGGAGAAAGCGATGCAGGCCTATTTAAAGTGCCTTCAAATAAGAATGCGTCTTCTAAAAGGAAGCGCAAGAAGAGTGGGAAAGGGAAGCGTGCCCTTATAGAAATGTCCGATAATGAGAGTGAAAGTGATTTTTCTGACAGCAGTATAACATGCAGCTTGCGACCAAGCGGCTATCGCACGCGCAGTTATAGAGTGGATGATATAAAGAGTTTCCTTAGGGAGACTAAGCACGCCAAGAAGGTTCGGGTTGACGATTACTTCCCTGATATTGAACAGTTTATAAATAAATCACGAACTTATATGCGTGAGGGCAGAGTTACTGATCAAGAGGGTTTTCGTCTTAAAAAGATTGTTACAAAGCTCAATGTTTTACTGAATGATAAAGATGACTGTTAAACACTCCTTTTTCATTTTGAGCATAGGAATGGCTGTTTGTAAAGGTTTATATTTATTTTTTTCCTTTTTCTTTATTATGATGGGTGAAATTCGCGTTGCCTCTTTAAATGTCAATGGCGCAAGAGACAGAATTAAGATGCTCGCTGTTTTTGAGTCAATTAAACAGAATAAGATCGATGTGCTCTTTATGCAGGAAACGCATAGTGACCTATCTAATGCAGCTGTTTGGGCTCAGGAGTTTGATGGTCTGTCCATTCTTAGTCATGGCACATCTAATAGTAGTGGGGTTGCGGTTTTGTTTTCAAAGTCCTTTATTCCCATCTCTTTTGATGTTGATGAAGTAATAGGGGGAAGACTTTTAAAAGTCAGAGCTCAGTTTGAAAATCGTTGTTTTGCGTTTATTTGCACCTATGCGCCTACACTGGCAACAGACAGAATGTTGTTTTTAAATACTATTGGGGATGTTGTACATAATTGTTGTTCTGAGGATATTCTTGTACTTGGAGGTGATTTCAATTGTACTGCACAAAATTTTGATAGAAATCATTTGGAGCCACATATGCCCTCTCGTAGGCGACTAATAGAGGTTATGGAATCCAATGAACTCTGTGACATTTGGAGAAATTTTTATGGGGAACAGAGGCAATACACCTGGGTACATGCTTATGATAATTGTTTATCGTTGGCAAGACTTGACAGATTCTATGGTTTTAAGCATCAGCTTAGTTTATTCAAGAAATGTTCAATAATTCCAGTTGGTTTTTCAGACCATAGTTTGGTTATTTGTTCCTTATTGCTTGATTCTGTAAAACCGAAAAGCGCCTACTGGCACTTTAACACCAATTTGTTGGCTGATGGCCATTTTAGGGAAGTCTTCCTTTTTTTCTGGAAGAATTTTAGAACCACGAAGTCTGGCTATAAGTCTTTGCAGCAATGGTGGGATTGTGCTAAGGTACAAATAAAACAACTTTGCCAGGAGTATACGGCCAATGTCACGAAGAGCCTAACACTCTCAATGAGAAAATTAGAGGAGGAAATCATTGAGCTTCAAAATTCGGCAGAACAATTG
>JAODXP020000022.1:26693546-26709795 GCA_027497455.2 Sardinella longiceps | reverse complement strand
CCCCACTACAGCTAGTTCTAGACTCATTGTGAATCTTTTGGTGTGTATCGCCCTTAAGAAGTGATTACTATAGAGAAAAAGGAGAATGGAAGTACATACTGATTAGGCTGGAAAAGTGAGGACATGAGCAGTTTGGGAATTCCAGGGTAATAGTAGGCTATACAAGGTGCTTGGATAGAATAAGTTAGGATTAATATTCTACATTTATGACTTGATTAAAAACCCACTCTGATACAATATTGAATGACTTTAGATCAGTTGCAATAAATATTACTGACACACAGCACTTACAAACATATTGCCCATGACCCCCAACAGATCAGAGTTGTTTACCTGAACTGCTTTCACTACAAGCCTGGAGGGTATCATTTCATCATTTCTGAGAAACTTTTTTGACATTACTTTGACACTATTCCCTTACATGATTTCGATGAATTCTTAATGAGGCAAAAGAGATAAAACTTGCTTTAGATTTACTAACGTTAATGAGTATATTTGGAAGAAGATTTGCCATAGCCTTAACCTCAGTCCCTTGCTTCACAGCAGTCTCTCTGCTGATTTCTAGCTTTTCACCAAGTTTTAATGTAATTTTTAATGAATGTGTTTATTCACTGAACGACTTCTCTTTTTTCCCCATGACTGTTCATTCAGCTGTAGTGACACTGATTAGACTTAATTTTCTGTTAAAGGAGAAGTCTGGTGCGGTTCGATCCATAGTCCTGTTGTTTGAGGTTAAAAATGTTCTCTATAGGAAAAAGTACAAGAAAATTTTATCCTACATTGACCGGATGAAAAACAAAGGCACAAGATAAAGTTGGGTTATATTGTAACCCTGGTTCTCTGAGTGAAAAGACCATCTCTCCAGTTCGTACATATAGAATATGCAACAGAGTAGAGAGATGGTCTCGAGACGATAAAGTAGACAACATTCTCTGAATAGGGCATAGGAAGAAACAGGGCCGTTTCAAGGTACTTAGGGGCCCCAAGCAAACAGGACGTGGGGGTCCTTCACTCCCCGTAAATACTTACATGAACCACATTGTTATAATTTTCAAACACCATCAATATAATTATTTGTATTGTACACCAGCTTAACTACTAAAATGATTAAACAGTCAATCATGGGGGCCCCTTTCAGCCTGTGGCCCCAGGCAATTGCCTGGTTTGCCTGCCTTGTTGCGACGGCCCTGGGAAGAAATGTGTCCCTCCATGCCCCAATGTGTCACTAGAATATCTTAAGGGTTGAATCACATTGGATTTCTCCTTTAAACCTCAGCCGGTTTGTAATGAAAAGCGGATGGGCTCCACTGCAATGAAATGTAAATGAATGAGTGCATGGGGAAGGGACATAGACTGTGGAACAGACGGCGCTGTATGTGCGAAACATGTCTGTGGAGAGCATATGCTCGCAGCTCATCATCGAGACAGGAGACATAACACGCAATGATGACGAAGTGAAGCCTGTCAGCGTGAAAGAGAGAGAAGGAGAGATAGAAAGAGAGAGGATACGGGAAAGAGAGAGAGAGAGAGAGAGAGAGAGAGAGAGAGAGAGGGAGATGGAGAGATGGCAAGGCGAGAGATGGAGACTTCATTAGACTGTAGGAAGAGAGAGTCTAACAGAAGCTGCCAGAAAAAGGAACTCAATTTATGTCTCATTAAGGCTCCTAATATTGATACTCCCAATTTGGAGGCTTAACTAGGCAAACTGTTGCCATCTGCCTCTATTGAACAGCCTCGCCTCTTCCTCTCTCTCTCTCTCCCTCTCTCTCTCTCTCTCTCTCTCTCTCTGTCTCTCTCCTCACCGTGAGTACGTGGCACACAACTTTTTAACAGGCTGCAGCGCTGCCAGGAGTAGACCTGGTTAAAAATGCAGCCTGGCCCCTTTAAGGGTCTGCCAATACCTGAGGGCGCCTGTGGCTGCCAGCTGGGACGAGGAAGTTACAGGTGAGAGTCTGAGTACCCACAATGCACCAGTTCTGGCCCTGCTCGGGCTCAGATGTGGTCCAATGACAGCTGCCATGTGAGAGTTGTGTGTGTGTGGACTGGATAGGATAGTGCGGCGACGTGTTTTGAGGTGAAGTTTGAATAAGTTGGCTAACACAAGCAGAAACACAAGCTAGCAAGGCCATGTGCTCAGGCCAGCTGAAGCAATTGCCTTGAGCCCTTGCAGAAAATGGTGGATGAGATAAAGCAGACCTGGGCTTTGACAGATGTCCGCAAGTGTCTATGTGTGTGTGTGTGTGTGTGTGTGTGTGTGTGTGTGGCATCATTTTTAGACCAGTTTCATTCTGTCACGGCGGCCCTTTGAGCTGTAAAACCTGCAGATTGGACATTAACTGGAAGTTGCTGTCAAAAGCTGCACAGGTGTGTGACAGTAAAAGGCTCTTTCTGCCAGCTTGCAGCAACTGAGACATGCAGCCAAATCAGTAATAATGAGTCCAAATCAACAGCTGTCAAATTTAACTGCAGATACATCCTTTTACATCTATTTTCCACCAGTGCTCGATGAAAAAAAAAAACAGAAACTTAAGTTGGCTTATTATTTTTAAATTTAGCTCATTTGCCATGTCAGTGTGATGACAAGTTGAGTATGACAGCAGGCAAGCTATTCCCATCCTTCCGAGGCCCGGAAGGATCAATAAAACAGCAGGTAACAATGTAAACAGACAAACTATAGCAAACAAAATAATAAATAAATAAATAAATAAATAAAAAAACAGCATTTGTTTGCGACACAGACCACTATAGTATTCATTCATACCCATTAGCTTAGCAAATATTTGCCTGTGGGTATATGGCCAGCAGACAGAAAGAGGCAGTGCAATAGTGTGTCGGCAGAGAGGGTTGAAGCGGAGCAGAGGTCTCAATGCCTGTTCAGATCCTGGTTCTATTTTTGCAAGGGGGAGGAGGGGGGGGGAATCCCCCTTTATGCAGACTCAGTCGAGCTCTTATTGGCTGATAGAACTTTAAAGAATCTTTTCTTATTGTGATGTAATGCATTTATGCAGACAGGAAGTATTCTAGTTTTCTCCCTTTGAAATTATGATGCTTTATCTTGGTCAGTATTCCATGATCTTTGGTGTCGGTCCAGCTGACAAGAGGGGTGGGTACAATGGTGCGGAGGAGGAGGGGCTGCGATGCCCAGGAATTATTCTACGCGCCCTCCCAGTATTGAGTGTCTGCCTCATAAGCTGGCAGCGTCTGATCAGGTTCCATCGATCCGAGAGGCAAACAAAAGCTGAATGAAGCTCAGAGAGTGAGCATACAGAGGCATACTGTAGCAGCCTAGCAGGCCAAAAACTCCCCTTCCAATGGTTATACTCTCTCTGAGCATGATTGGCATGCTGGTGGAATGTTTTTTTCTTCCTTTCTTTCTTTCTTTCTTTTTCTTTCTTTTTTTTTTTTTTTGAAAGGAAAAAGTATCAGAGTTGCAAAGAAGGAAACCAAGCAAATATAGTAGGCCTACGTAATCTTCAGGGAGTGTTCCAAGAATGTTTCCAGAACCAAAAATTGTTTGTCGGGAAGACAGAAAAACATTTTCTTATCAGTGATTAATTTGTGTATTATATTCAAACATTCCTGGAAGAGGTAAATGCCATGAATTTAGGTAGGAAATGGATGCTACTAATTTCAGCTTTTTTTAATTTCAGGGAATTAAAAAGATAATTGAAATTGTTGGTACTCTTTCAAAAAAAAAAAAAAACTCCAATTTGACACAAATATCAAAAGTAATTTGAATCATGGAATTTCATCGCTTTTATGGTAATGGATAAATACATTAAGCATTTTTCCTCATAGTCTAAGTACTAACAAAATAA
Organism: Sardinella longiceps; assembly: GCA_027497455.2. Taxonomy (NCBI): domain Eukaryota; kingdom Metazoa; phylum Chordata; class Actinopteri; order Clupeiformes; family Clupeidae; genus Sardinella; species Sardinella longiceps. The sequence continues at coordinate 26,705,977 of JAODXP020000022.1, read as the reverse complement.
AGAAGATAATTGACAATTGATCTCTCTCTCCCTCTCTCTCTCTCTCTGTATATATATATACAGTATAGGAAATTCCGGTTCATGCACCTGTTTCTAAAAACAGATATGAGATAAATTCTTTACACAAACAATGTTTACACTTCTTTACACAAACTAGCTGCCATTTCCCAGGAGGGGTGGCATATACCTGTTTCCCAGAATCACATTGCCTCTCCTCTGCCTCTGTTTTGCTTCTTGATTCTGATTGGCACAACACAGTCCCTCACAATTGTACCCCCCAACACACACACACACACACACACACACACACACACACACACACACACACAGAGACCTCCTTCCTCTTATCCCCCAGCCTCCCTCGAGTTCCCTTCCTCATTAGTGTGTGCTTAATTAAGAGCTCTAATAAACCCAACAAACGGGAAATCAAAAGCTCCCCCAGTGCTTGAGTCCATTCTCCATTTCCTCACAAATTAATGGTCATTATTGGTTTGCTTTTATTGGATTGCAATGTCACTTGACACGCCGCAAGCATGACCAGAAATCCCATCAACAGATTTACAGTTAATTACCATATCTAGGTTATTAAAAATATCTGATGTCTTAGACAGAGGGGGAGAGAGAGATGAGGGGAGCGTGTGTGTGGGGTGGGGTGGGTGTGTGTGTGTGTGTGTGTGTGTGTGTGTGTGTGTGTGTGCTTTCATTTTGCAGCATTCTTTGATAGATAAAGAGAGGATTAGGATAGCATAAATTGTTTTCAGTTCACAGCCTCCATTCGTCGGGGCAACAAGACTTTTCCTAAACATGTCAACGACAAAACACCAAATAATTGATGTTGTTTTCACTCCGCAGTAATTCTGTTGGAAGAGCGGGACAACAATGCAGACAGGCTTCCACTCAGAAAAGCCTCTTTGTCTCCTCACCTTCGTAATTTTGTCATCTTGCAAAGCAACCTCCATTTATACAATTACTTGGTGTTCATTTGAATGGCGAAATTTGGATTGTAATGAATGAGCACTAACACGGAGGAGCAGGAGTCAACAGCCTCATCTGATGAATTTGCCATTAGCGAGGCGACTCTGTCAGAGTTTACAGTCTTCAAGCTTTAAAAGCCCTCAGCTTTGACATCAATCTCTTCCCAAAGCCATTTGTGTGAGACAAAAAAATAAATGTTTTTTTTTTGTGCGACATTAGCCTAGAGTATTATATTTTTCATAACTCTTTTAAAACAGTCAGAGGCCTCGACTGACCTGTATGCGAGTACCTCTCACTGTGCTGTTTGTGAGACTGAGAATCTGTAGTATAGCCACACAAGTAATTTAGCTTTACATGGGTGAGTTATGGGGCTTTTTTGAAAATGGCTAGCTTAGTGTCTGGCTGATATGACGTCTAACAATATCGATTGATATGAACAGCTGACAACAAAAAAAATGATTATCTGTTCCCCATAAACAAGATAAGTACTACTAGATTGACATCAAGGTGAAACAATTCTGAAAACACAGTCACAACAGCAGTCACAACCTATGATAGCCTGATCCCACCCATACTTCCTATCGCCGCATGAAATTTTGTGATCAAGTCAGTATGGCCAAAGAGGCCATTTCCTCAACTCTCGAGCCCAGAAAAATCAGGACCTAATGAGAAACGAGCAGGCTGAAGGAGGCGAGCTTACTATGACTCTGTCCCATAGCATTGATAGAAGTTTGATAGCATTTGATAGACCCTTCTGAACATGGTCGCGCAAGCCAGGCTAACCCTATGAATGTGTCCCCACTCTAACTAGGAAGCTGTTCAATATGCTTCAGGACAAGTCAGGCGTATAGGAGCAGTTGAAGATGTTGATGATGAACTTTGAATTACATGAATACATAATACACTGATATTATGTTAATATCCTTTATGAATACATATATTACTAGAAAGAAAGCAAAGTCCGCAGTCTGTGTGTGTTTCTTTCTGTGTCTGTAAATCTCTCTATCTCTCTCTCTCATGCTCTTCTGAGTGTGTGGTTGTGTGTGATTACATGTACAGTGCACCGTTATCGATATGGGCCACAATAGACAGCGTGCCTAATTAAAAGACATGGAGAGATTACAGTGGAGGAAGCTGGGAAAATGTTCCTCCTGACGACTTAGCAATTAAGATAAATACCATTGTGCTATTTTTATAGTTGGGCATTGAGTAGTACTGCACACAACTACAACTATGCAGAGCACACCGGCTGAATGAACGAAAGTGTTAATATCAGGGAGTTGTTTGCTGAGTTATTTCAAAAAGTTGCTTGCCACATGTCAAGTCATTTGCTGTCACGGTTTAATTGGCGTCATCCGTTTAGGCAAGGCCACTAAACAGTATTTGTGCCGTCTCCCTGCTCCCAGAGACAAAGATGTGACACATTGCCGCATCTGAAATAAAATAGGAGGCTTGAGAAGAGATGAGGATAAATAAAAATACAACGGGGAGAGAGATCTATGCCGGTTGTCACTTTGACATAAGCTGCTGTATTCTGTCCCAGGGAATGGGTTTAATGGCCTACTGCTGTTCTGACTCAAGCCGAGCGTATGCCCTGAGAGAGAGAGAGAGAGAGAGAGAGAGAGAGAGAGAGAGAGAGAGAGAGAGAGAGAGAGAGAGAAAAGGAGAAAGAAGAAAGATAGAGGGAAAGACAGAGAGAGAGAGAGGGAAAAGACGTTCACGTTCCAAGCCTACCCCTAAGGTCAGAGCGGTAGCCCTGTCAAGTAAAGAGCAGGGCAAAAAATAGAGACAGGGTAGGATGCGGGCCTTTCAACAGCAAAACCACAGCGATAACAAGATCATGTTTGAAGCTGGTGCACATCTCTTCGGAAAACTAAAGTACACATCACTGTGGCATCAATCAAACGGACAGCACATGCTGTGAGCGACAGAGAGAGAGAGAAAGTGAGAGAGAAAGAGAAAGCAAGAGAGCATGATTTGGCAGGCAAGACAAGAGAGGAAGAGAGTGAAAAAGAATAATTTGGCAGGCAGGGTGAGAGAGAAAAAGAGAGAGAGAGAGAGAGTGAGTGAGTGAGAAAGAGAGAGAAGATATTCCATGACATGCAGTAGATGATGGGAAACATGCACTGATGGCAGATTGAAAACACAAAAGACAGCGGCTGGGCTGGGGTTACCCCCCTCTAAATGATGTCAAGACTGTGTTAACACTCAGAAGTGTGGCTTCCTCGCGGCCTGCCTGCAGCAGGATATCCTTAATTACAAGTATCATTAATGCATGATATGTGTGGTATTACATTCTGAGAGACTCTTATCCGAAGTAGCAGCTTGAAATACAGATGTGCATTTTTTTTTAGCGCGTATGCTAAATAGGCATCGCCCACATAACCTTTGTGTGGCTAACAGCTGTTTCATCTACACCTGCTAGCTGCAGGAACATCACCGCTGCGCTGCCACAGATGGACTTGAGGAACAAGACCCACCTGTCCTCCATCATGCCATGTACTCCCATGCAGCATAAGGTAACTACAGCTAGGGGTGACTCAGAAGGCTAGAGTGCTATAGCCTACTTTAAATTTGGATGGGCTTTAATTTTATCTATATGTCTAAGTATTTTTATATGTTTTAGTATCCCTACCTGCTCAGGGACTGCAGATGGAAACTAGCAAATTTGCTAAATCTGGTACAATGTATCTAATCTTGTGATTAATGCGTTTGTACATGGTCCCTGAAATTAAATAAACTAAACTAAACTAAACTAAAATTGGGAGACCTGGTTACGAATCCTACACAGGGTCATTTCCTGATCCTTACCCATTTCTATCTCACACAGTCATTCCTGTCCATCTCTGGACTACTGTCCTATCAAATTAAAGACAAAAAAGACCTAAAAAGTAGGCTACCTTTAAGAAATAATAAGAAATAAAATAAAAAATACAGATAGAAATTTTGGGCATTCTGATATAAAATAATTAAGGGCCCCCCAAACATTGATTATAATATTAAATTTACTTTGTGCCCCTCTGTCAGTGGCATCTGGAAACAACGATAGGAAATCAATAATCTAACTGTAGGATAGGCGTTACAAGACAAGTGTGTGAGTGCATCTACTGTATAGGCTAATGACTGATACCGCATACTGATGTAGTGCTATAAGCTATGAAATTACACTATTTGTCTGATTCTTTGTGTTTCCAAGTTGTACACAGGCTTTGCTACAGTAGGCCTTATGCATTTAAAATTTTAAGCTTTCCATCCTGACCATGATGTCAGAGAACAATGGCTGCCATGTGAATATGGTGAAGAGAATCATCCTAACTTTTCCCCCATGGAAGTGGCCCTGAAGGAGGATTGGCTAAATGGACTAGCATGTGGCTATTTAAGTATATACTGTAGCAATGACACTGGTTCATCGTCATTCATGCTTTGCTATTAATCTTGTTCAACTAGCACAGTTGCTAATGAAAGGGGAACAACTAGACCCTGTATTGTGATTTGCAGTCATTCTGGTCTCCCATGTTTGAGGATTGAAAAAGAATTAAACACAATCCACAAGAATAGCTTTTTCACCTAATTATTTAATAATAAAAGTCAAATAGTGCGGCATGTTTTTCCCTTCACACTTAATTAAGTATAGTAAAATTAAAGAGCTTCTGAATAGATTTAGCAATAGCGGTTGTCATTATAAGATTTGATCTCATAAAACGCCCACTTGTGAGATGATGAACAGAGGTAATTGGCCTCTTGATGATGATTTATAAAATAAATATATATTATTATATTATATAAACATATATAATGTTAAAAAATAAGATGTTTACACTATTATAATACAGCCTTCATGGGTCAGCAGAACTCTTTCTAATTTGAACTCTGCTGACTCTGCAAAATGTACCAAGACCAACAATAGGTGATCTTCTAGCCTGCTATGGCATGGAACTCTTCTCATTCAACGTATGGAGGGACTATTTTCATGTCATATCGGCCCAGAAAATCAACCACTTTCATTTTATGTCAATGTTAGCACAAGCTGCAACTACAGAAGAGTTGGTTTTAATTTGGGACAATCTCAGAATTCTTTGTCACTTTTCCAGGAGAAATGCTAATGGTCTAATTTGATTTAATGATCTATGCTAAGCTTGAGCTAAAAGTCCTACTGTCAGACTCAGAGAACAGACGGGTGAACTGAAGAAAGGTAAAACTAAGTTGTTTAACACGATGAGAGGTGGAAAATAAGGGTATTTCCCCAAATGGTGGCATATCACACAACCACAAACCTACACACATACACACACACACACACACACACACACACACAACACCAACACACACACACACACACACACACACACACACACACACATATTTCCTGGTTGCAACAGGAAGAGGGGCCCACACTAGGAATCAGGAAGTAAGGGCTCTGAACAACATACACATACAGTATACTGTACAAACACACACACACACACACACACACACACACACACACACACACACACACACACACACACACACACACACACACACAATACTCTCCACTGATGGGCTGTGGACTGTTAGGGCTGGTCATCACTGTGGTCATGATCAATCTGAGGTTCAGGACCAGAAGCAGAGGGCTAACCTCTCAAGGTCAGGGTGCAGAGGGAGAAGATGAAGACATCAATGACATGGAGGAGGTGGCTGAAGACAGTGTCTGAACTCAACATGCTTTAATCTTGGGTGACTTTTTTTTTTACAGTGAGTATAATTTCAGTAGTATTATTATGGTAGTATTATTGCAGTTTTACTACAGTAAGCACCCCCCCTCCCCTTCTCATCTATGTCTGCTATAGCTGTCAAACATGGAGCTGTTGTCCGGACTGAGCATGCCTACTGTGTCTCTCCTGAAAACTCGGCTGTACTTGATCTGCACAAGAACGAGTAGCAGGCTCACATTTGCCATCTCCATCTGAAAAAAGTATAATCTAATCCTTTATGTCCATCCAAAATCCATGTTTAAAGACACCGGGCATTTAGTTTGTGTTCATATGTGTCATTGTGCATTTCTCCATATCTGTTTGTGTATACAGTACACTACACAGTATGTTAGTAAATCTGATGCTTCCATGAAGGTGTTAAGTCTAAAATGTTGTTTGCAATAAACTTGTAATTTGCATACATTTAGCTTTTCTAAAATGCAACATGTCCGTTTTTAAATATGCATAAACAGTCTTTATTGTACCTTTCAGTTAATATCAATATAATTACTTTTAGATTTTTTTTTATCACAAGATAGACCCAATCATATTACAGTAACGCAGCTGCAATTCCACTTAAAATACAATTGTAATCTAAAATTGAATTCTGCTTGATATTGCATTTTTTGTAATACAAATATAAATAAATAAATAAATAAATAAATACTATGTATATAAATTAAAATGACATAATAAAGGGGAAGTGTGAGAAGTGTGTTTTGTATCCATGTAAGGTACTGTATTTTTACACTGTTGGGTTTCAGGACACACACATCACATGAGCTTGAAGGCCTACAGATGAATTGATTGTGCTCTGACATCTATCTGCATGCCTTGATGATAAACACACACATGCACACACACACACGCACGCACACACACTCGCACACACATACACACACACACACACACACATATAACATACACAAGTCAACACACCCATCCATCTATGCACTCGAGGATACACACACACACACACACACACACATATACACATTTGTTGGTTTGTGTGTAGCTTGAGTGTTGGTGGTTTTCAATATGGGTTTGAGTGTGCGATATTATGTGCACAGACTCAGAGTGATGGAGAGATATGCTATCCACTGAGGATGTAGTTATCAACCACATCACACACAAACACAAATACACACACACACACACACACACACACACACACACACACACACACACACCCCATAACCACTCAAATGCTTACATGCATACTATTAAGCAAATAAGGTACACTCACTTACACACACACACTTGGGAAGCAAATAAGGCACACTCACCTACACACACACTTGGGTGCTTGTGATCCAACACCACCGGCCAGCAACTGCCACCACCCCGAACAACAACAGTGGTGATTCTAAATGGTTCCTAACTCTACCCATGCAGTTACAATACTCTCATATGATGTCTGGGAGTTTGTGGCTCATGTTGAGACTGGTGAAGTGTAGTTCTACTATAGATCTAGATTGTTGCATACAACAATGCAATTTATTTCCATACTTTAAAAGTTTTTACAGTAGTGCCTAAGTGTATTTTATAACTACAGTTGGGTTAATGTCACACACACCCACAACCACACAAAGCACGCATGCACACACACACACACACACACACACACACACATTTCGGGTTGCAATAGAAAGAGGGGCTCATACTAAAACATCAGATGAACAAGCATTTTTATCTGCAACTCCCCATCACACATAATCACACACACACACACACATACACGTCACTTACACACACACACACACAGTGCACACACATACGTCACTTCAAGGACAGAAAGCAAGAAAATTCTCTGACAGTTGTCGAAGCAGCCAAACCACACCAAGTTACAGTTCAAGTTACTGTTAAGCGAGAGAGAGAGAGAGAATGGAGAGAGTCGTTGTCATCCATCTATTTCTCCTGCTGTGTTTCACTACTACGACCCACCTCATAAAGGATTATTCTTTTACCTTGTTTGGGGCTGAAAGAGGAGATGTGAAATATGTACACTTAAACCCATTTGAGGATAACATTATGCTCTACAGGGTTTCAGACGATGGAGATCAGATGCTTCTGATCAACTGCTCACAACCAGAGGAGAATCTGCCTCACAGCTACAGCATTGAATGTGGTTATAATGAAGTCGGCTCTGCCTATGTTATATTTAAAAACGTCACAATGTCCCAGAATGGAAACTACATGGTCGTTACGATGGAGGACCATAACATTACATCACCAGCAATGTTTAGTCTCATCATTTGCTCTCAAGCAAATAACGTCCATTACTCTAAAATGCATGAGGAATATACTGTAGTGTGTAGATCGGATTTTACTCTTGGACATGGGAGCAGCCTACGACTTTACGAAGATATTGATGAGATGAACTCGCTTCTGGTCCTGGATACCAACAGCTCACTGGAGCAGAAATACCAGAGGTTTCAACTGCAGGTAGATTTCAACAACTCTCTGGTCACAATTTCTAACATTACAGATACACATCTTAGTTTTTATTGCTCATTATGGAAAGGACCTCAGTGCCACAGTTACAGCAATACGTTTATCTGGAGGGAATATGAAGAGGTCTTTGCTTATGAAAATGAGCGCTTTACTCTTCCCTGCATTTCAAAAGAAAAACGTACATCCCAAATTCACTGGATCATTCAGGACTATCCTCATTGGTTCATCTGGCCCAGTTACAACCAGACCCATCCACAGGAAATGTACATGCTCAACGGCAGTCAGAATGGGGACTACTCCCTCATCATTCCTAGTGTGTCCCAGGAACACGATGGAGAATATGAATGTAAGGGGCACCGCTCAATTAAAAGAATTTACCTTGAAGTTTGCACCAAACTCCCCTCCTTGGATGTGATGTTTTCTCATGGTGAAAGTGTTGAACTGGTGGCTTCACTGCCAAATGTCTCTTGGGTCTTCTATTGGATAGATTGGTATCAAAGGAAAGATTTACAGCCACAGGTTCTGATTGTAAATAAGTCCAGGGAGGTTTTACCTGAGGATCTGAGGGGCAGAGTGACTTTGTCTGACTTATCCACCAATTACACACTGACCATATACAACCTCACAGCAGAGGACAGCGGGGTGTACACATGGAGGGGATTTGCACGTTCTGTACCGACTTCTAGAGATTTTGAGAGGAGCATCCACCTTGTGTACAAGGATCCATTTGGGGAAGACTTCTACAAAGTATACTCTCCACTGATGGGCTGTGGACTGTTAGGGCTGGTCATCACTGTGGTCATGGTCAAGCTGAGGTTCAGGACCAGAAGCAGAGGGCTGACCTCTCAAGGTCAGAGCGCAGAGGGAGAAGATGAAGACATCAATGACATGGAGGAGGTGGCTGAAGACAGTGTTTGAACTCAACATGCTTTCATCTCAGGTGACTTTTTTCACAGTAAGTAAGAATTCAGTAGTATTATAGTATTATTCTCAGAACTATTAGTATTATTGCTGCTATACTACAGTAAGCATCCCCCACCCCCCTTCTCTCCTATGTCTGCTATAGTTGTCAAAATGAAGCTGTTGTCCGGAATGAACATGCCTACTGAGTCTCTCCAGCTACACTCCTGAAAACACGGCTGAACTTTTTCTAGTAGCAGGTTCACATTTGCCATTTCCATCTGAAAAATAGTATAAACTAAACCTTTATGTCCATCCAAAATACATGTATAAAAAAACAGACATTTAATTTGTGTTTTGTGTACATATGTATCATTGTGTATTTTTCCATATCTGTTTGTGCATACAGTATATAGTATATGTAAGTAATTCTGATGCTTCCATAAAATGTTTGTGTTAAACTTGTAAGTTGCATACATTTAGCTCTTCCAAAATGCTACAGTACATGTCCACTTTTAAATATGCATTGATAGTCTTTATTGTACCTTTCAGTTCATATCAATAAAATGACTTTTTGATTTTTTTGATCACATCACGATAGATCCAATAATAACACAGCTGCAATTTCACTAAAAATAATTGTGCTTGATATTGCATTTTGTAAAAAAAAGAAAAAAAAAATATTATGTACATAATAAATTAAAATTAATAAATGGGACGTGTGAGAAGTGCATTTTTTTATTCATGTAAGGTAGACTACTGTATGGTTTCAGGACATGCTGCAGAAAGATGGACACACACATCACATGAGCTTGTAGGCCTACAGATGAATTGATTGTACTCTAACATTTATCTGCATGCCTTGAAGATAAACACACACACATACACACGCGCACACACACACACACACACACACACACACACACACAATAACATAGACAAGTCAACACATCCACCCATGTATGCACTCGAGGACACACACACACACATTTGTTGGTTTGTGTGTAGCTTGAGTGATGGTTTTGAGTATGGGTTTGAGTGTGTGATATTATGTGCACATACAGAGTCAAAGTGATGGAGAGATATGCAACCCACTAAGAATTATCAACCACATCACACACACACACACACACACACACACACACACACACACACACACACACACAGCCACACACCCCATAACCACTCAAATACTTACATGTACACTAATAAGCACATAAGGTACACTCACTTACACACACACTTGGGAAGCAAATAAGGTGTGCGCATCAACCACATCACACACAAACGCAAATACACCAACTGAGACACAAACCCTATAGGCACTCAAATACTTACATGCACACAAATAAGGCACACTCACCTACACACACACTTGGATGCTTGTGATCCAACACCACCCGCTAGCTACTGCCCCCTCGGGTCAGTTCAATGTACAGTATATGCATGATAGCACAGACCCCCACCCCACCCCCCTCTCTCTCTCTCTATCACACACACACACACACACACACACACACACACACTCTGCTAATTGGAAGATGTAACTTACAGTTGTGGCTTTTAGCCGCGTCTGCCGTCGCTACGCCTGAGTTCTGCCCGGCCGGCCAGAACCGCTCCGCTCCGCTTGGCTTACTTGGCTTAGCCCAGCTCGGCTCTGCTCTACCCGGTAGCCCAGCACTCTGCTCAGGCAAGTCCCTCAGCTGTGCCGCCCCGGTGCCAGTCAACTGGACGCAGAATCCAATTTCACACACAAAGTGGCTGAGTAATACTGGCGAGAGAAGAGGGGTGAAGGGTGGAGATGGAGGGGCTGGGGTGGGGTGGGCATTTGTAGTGATGATGATTGGTGTGTGTGTGTGTGTGTGTGTGTGTGTGTGTGTGTGTGTGTGTGTGGGGGAGGGGGGTAGAGGAGGGCACATACACACACACTCCTCTGGACGGCCTCCTTCGTGGTAATTAAGCATCCCTTTATGTGTGCAATCAGTTTATATTTTTTAATGAGCATGGCTTCCCGGGGACGGCCATGGAAACTAATGAGATGTAATACTGAACAGCCCAGTGTTTCCGAAACTGAGGGCATAATTTGGGGCATTTTTTTCAAGGGGGGGGGGGGGGCTCGACATGCCTGACAAGGCTCGGTATCTAAATCATGCATTATGCTACAGGTGTTTCATGATACTAGTGTGTGTGTGTGGGTGGGGGGTGGGGGGTGGGGGGGATTATGGAAACTTGCAGATTAAAATGCTTGTTCATTTCATGTTTTTAGTGTGGGCCCCTGTTTCTGTTGCTGCCTGGAAATGTGTGTGTTTGTGTGTGTGGTGTGTGTGTGTGTGTGTGTGTGTGTGTGTGTGTGTGTGTGTGTGTGTGTGTGTGTGTGTGTGTGTGTGTGTGTGTGTGTGTGTGTGTGTATCTGTGTTTGTACATGTTCTAGGAATTTTTCTCTTTGAGTCATATCGGATGTAGAGATAAAAACAACCTTTAGCACCTTAGTGTGTGTGTGTGTGTGTGTGTGTGTGTGTGTGTGTGTGTGTGTGTGTGTGTGTGTGTGTGTGTGTGTGCCTGTCTATTTATCTATGCATACAATCATTGTGAAACCACTTATTTCTGTTTCCGATCAAATATGACTGTATTTAAAATTCCATTTTACAAGTGTATAACAGATGTACATGTACTGATTGGTATGTGTTTATTATGATCTCTAAATGATATTAATTAAAGGAAAATAAAAATTCCAGACTCAAGGGCCCTTCCCCTCACATGCGACCCTGGTAACGCAGTAAACTTACAAGTGATCAAGCTAGTAGCTAAAGCCTACATGACCCTCCATGTTGTCAACAGGAAATTAACAATTTCCTTGATTTAGAAAGTGCAAAATGTGTGCAGATGGCCTGCTTCAAGTAGGAGGGTAGAATTTTAGCCTGGCTATTGTGCAAACTAAATAATCAATCACAAGTGATATTTAGTCTGGAGACCCACTTATTGCTTTTCTTGTAGCGGAAGGGTCATTTACGATTGGCCAGAACCATTTATTGGGCTCTACGAATGTCTGTTATAGTGTCTGTACATAGCTCAGAGCCAATACCATTTCTTTTTCAAATGAACAAACAATTTGACCATTGACAACTTTTATTACAGAACAACCAAAATGACCATTATAGTGTAATTTGTTATCTGAGGTGGATCCAGTGGAATATGAACCTGGAATATCAATAAAGTAAAGTAAGCGATTTTTTGTTTTTAAACTGCAGATGGAGTTGGTCAAGTTATTTTGTTTATTTGTTTGTTTTTATAGTTGTAATTTTTAGTGGAATTGCAGTTTTGTTAACATTATCTGCTTTTATTTGATTAAAACATCAACTGTCATTTTAC
>JAODXP020000022.1:26674770-26683900 GCA_027497455.2 Sardinella longiceps | reverse complement strand
GAGCAGTGCTCACTTTACTGCCTAAAAAGGGAGACCTGACAGATATAAGGTCTTGGAGGCCAGTGTCAGTCCTCTGTTCTGAATATAAACTGCTTTCTAAAGTATTGGCAAATAGACTTGGGGAGGTTTTGGAGCAGGTAATCCACCCTGACCAGACCTACTGCGTGCCAGGCAGGTTAATTCATAATAATATTTCATTCATCAGAGATGTTTTTTCAATTGGCAAATCTCTTGATATTGATTTTGGTGTGGTCTCCATTGACCAGGAGAAGGCCTTTGATAGGGTTGAGCACAGTTATTTGTGGAATACCTTGTCAGCCTTTGGTTTCAGCCCCAATTTTATCTGTATGATCAGGACATTATACCGTGACATTGAAAGCATGCTCAAGGTTAATGGTGACTTGTGCGCGCCGTTTAAGGTCTATAGGGGTGTCAGGCAAGGGTGTCCTTTGTCGGGCATGCTCTACAGTTTGGCGATTGAGCCTCTTCTTATAAGGTTGAGGAGAGACATTGTCGGGGTCAAAATCCCTGATTGTGACACAGTTTTTAAGTTGTCAGCCTATGCTGACGATGTGGCCATCCTTATAAATGGTCAGGGAGATATTGACACATTGTTAAAAATTTGTGATGAGTTTAAGGTTGTCTCTTCAGCAAGGGTAAATTGGTCAAAAAGTTTAGCCCTACTGGTTGGAAGTTGGGGTGATGGTGAACCTAGTCTGCCTGATGGCTTGGTATGGAATAGGGGTGGGTTTAAATACCTGGGTGTTTTTTTAGGTGATGATGTTTTCATGCAAAAGAACTTTGAGGGCATACTTGAAAAGGTTAAAGGTCGGCTGGAGAAATGGAAATTTCTTTTCAACATCACTTCCTACAGGGGACGTGTCCTTATCATCAACAACCTGGTTGCGTCCTCTCTGTGGCATCGACTGGCTTGTGTGGACCCTCCTTCAAACCTGCTACCCAAGGTTCAGTCGGTCTTGGTCAACTTCTTTTGGGACAATCTACACTGGGTACCTCAGAGCGTTCTATATCTGCCAAAGGAGGATGGTGGTCATGGACTTATTCATCTACAGAGTCGAACGGCTGCCTTTCGTCTGCAGTTTATACAGCGTCTCCTCATGGGTCATGTGGATTCAAGCTGGAAAGCTGCAGCCTGTTGCATTTTACAGAACTGTGAAGGGTTGGGGCTGGATAGACAGTTGTTCTGGCTTAATCCAAACAGAATGAATGTGTGCACATTTCCTGCTTTTTACAAGAATCTGTTTAAAGTGTGGTCTCTTTTTAAAGTACAACGTTCACGGCAGACAAGCTCATTATTCTGGTTGTTGAAGGAGCCTCTGATCCATGGGTCTTTTCTTGATGTGAGTCAGGACCTGTCCCTGGTACCTACTTCTAAGCTTATCAGCTCTGGGGTTACAACTCTTGGGGATCTTGTAGAGGTTGCTGGTCCTGAGTTGGATAGCAGTCTTACTTTAGCCCAGCAGCTAGGTGTAAGGTCATTACGGATGGTTAATCAGCTACTTGGGAAATGGCGGTCCCTCCTTTCTGAGGAGGAGATGCAAATGCTAAGAGATTTTTTTGGGGGGAGTGTAGTCCTGACTGTCAGGACCCCTTTCCTAGACTTATTCTCTTTCCAGACTTAGCAGATTGCACTGGCAGCTACTTACTCACCAATAGTTTAGTTTTACTGGGCCCTACAGCTGCTAGTGGGAAATCACTGTACAAACTATGTGTTCTTTCTTTGAATAAGAGGTCTCTGAACAAAAGGGTGGATACACCCTGGCGTGAACTTTTTCAGGTTGATGATGATGTTAAACCACAATGGCGGGCGTTGTACAAGTCACCATTAACAAAAAAAGCTGGCGATCTACAATGGCGCATTTTGCATGGGGCAATAGCAGTGAATGCTTTTATATCTGTTTTAAATCCAACTGTCGATCAAGGTTGCCCTTTTTGTTCTGTGAGAGAGACTGTCTTCCATGCCTTTATGCACTGCCAGAGGCTAAGACCTTTATTTGCTGCGTTGACGACACTTTTCTTTAAGTTTCATGAAAGTTTCTCTTTGGAAATTTTCATTTTTGGTTTCAAATATGTGCAAAAGCATCGTTTCAAGTGTCAGCTGCTAAACTTTCTGCTTGGCCAAGCAAAAATGGCCATATATGTGAGCCGTAAGAGAAAAGTTGAACAGGATGTTAATCCTGATATTTTAATGGTGTTTTCTACTCTTGTCAAATGTCGTATGTTGATTGATTTTAATTTCTATAAATCTATGAAGAGTCTTGATGTTTTTGAAGAAAAATGGTGCTATAATAATGTCTTGTGTATGGTTGACAATGACAAACTTCAGATTGCACATCCATTTAATTAAGAGACATTCCTAACTTATTTTTCGTGAGTATAGCGTCAAGTTGATCTTGTTGTAACTGTCAAGTTTTGTAATAAAGGGACGTTGAAAATTCATCTCTCTCTCTCTCTCTCTCTCTCTCTCTCTCTCTCATCTTTCTCATCCCTCTTTCTCTATCTTTTCTCAGCCCTCCCTCTGTCTATTCTTGTCCTCTCCTGTCCTTGATTCCTGTTGCACTGAGCAGTGTCGTGTGTGTGTGTGTGTGTGTGTGTGTGTGTGTGTATGTGTTTGTGTGTGTAGTGTGTGTGGATTGGTAAAGTTGAACCCCTTTTGATTTCAGCATCCATTCCACCAGTCTGAGAAGTCACTTTTTTTCTACTTGTTGTTTCCTGGACAGCCTCAATGCCACAGCAATAGCAACCGCATTGGCTGTGCACACATTTCTGTGTGTGTGTGTGTGTGTGTGTGTGTGTGGTCTGTATGTGTGTGTGTGTGTGTGTGTGTGTGTGTGTGTGTGTGTCTGTGTGGGTCTGTATGTGTGTGTGTGTGTGTGTGTGTGTGTGTGTGTGTATTCATTCAAACTGATGGATGTCTCAATCTGACTTCACAGTTCTCAGAAGTCACTGGCTGACAAGATTACTCTTTACAGAGCTGGACACGGCTGTAGGCATGCAGGCCCTCACAAAGACAGACAGACTGAAGGCTCTCCCAGAGCACTGCAACCTAGTGTGAATACACACACACACACACACACACACACACACACACACACACACACACACACACACACACACACACACACACACACACAAACACACTGTGTATGTTTAGTATACTGTACAAACACGCACACACACTGTGTATGCTTTGTATAATGTACAAACATATAGTACAAATACACACACACACACACACACACACACACACACACACACACACACACACACACACACACAAACACACGTACCACACATACAGTATACAGAAGGACATACAGTGCACTAACACACATATGCATATCCAAACAAATGCAAGTACAATACAACTGTGCACATTCTTTTGATCATAGTACACACAAAACTACAAATGTTTCCATACATGCATGATCATGACCACATGGATGTGTACAAACACCTGTGCACACAAATACTAACAATGCACCTCATTACCAAACACCAAACAGTGAAACACAGCAACACACTCTCTTTATCTCTCTCTCTCTCTCTCTCTCTCTCTCTCTCTCTCTCTCTCTCTCTCTCTCTCTCTCTCTCTCTCTCTCTCTCTTTTCACAGCAACCTTAACCTCCTGGTATAAAGAACTTTCTTCTTTTTTCAGTCCTGGAAGTGGTGTGTGTGTGTGTGTGTGTGTGTATGTGTGTCATCACGCTCTCTCCCACACCGTTCTTCTTTCTCTCTCTCTCTCTAACTCTCTCTCTTTCTCTCTCGCCCTCTCTCTCTCTCTCTCTCTCTCTCTCTCTCTCTCTCTCTCTCGCCCTCTCTCCCTCTCTCTAACTCTTCACGGTCGTAATGCAATAAAGGCAAAAGTAAAGAAAAAACAAAGAAAAGCTACCGAATGCTGCACAGAGAGAGAGGGAGAGAGAGAGAGAGAGAGAGAGAGAGAGAAATGTTACTGTAACTTCATGACAGAGGCATTAGAACACAAAGACACAGCAGATTACCATTATTGGGAATTTCCAGCATAATGGATGTGACATTTGATAAACCAAATGTCTCAGAACACAAGCGAGCCAGCAGCAGAATAATTTAATAATTTACTATAATTTTTGCTTTAAACCCTCTATGACCGAATACAGAAAAATCCCCAAACTTCCTGTAATCATTTACATCATATAAAATCACATGACATTTTATCGCATGGAATTGGCCACAAGACAGTGAGGCATAGTAGCCTGACGTAGCCCGTCCATAATACTGCTGTTCATCCGTATTCATGGTCTGGAGGTTCTTTAACCTGATGCGATAATAGTGCGTAGTCTGCTTTAAAACTATTGGACAGCTCGTCTAATCAGCTTTGCTTATTGGTCGGTTGTCTCTCTACCGATGTTAACCCACCCCAGAAGACCGTCCCCAGACCATGAATACGGATGAACAGCAGTATTATGGGCGGGCTATGTCAGGCTAGAGGCCTAGAGGGATGTGACAGCAAAAAAGAGAGAGCATGTCTTAATCAGGGATATGCCGGATGTGCCATGCGCGACGAGTGTGTCTTTGCCAGGACCTGTATCAATGCCAGCCCTGTGGGCACATGTCACCAATGCCCCATAATGAAGCATGAATGCCCCCCATCCCCATCCTCATCCCCATCCCCATCCCCGAAGGCATCCAAAACAGTCTTTGGTCTCTTTTTGCCCTCAATGGTGCCTTCCAGCAGCGCAACCATGACTGCTTCTAACATTTTTGCTGCCCTTGGCCGATTTGAGTTTTGCCCCCTCTTTTCTTGAATCACAAGTGAAAAACTTAAGAAAGAAGTAATAAATATATTGTGACCCCTCATGCCACTCCACCACATGGCTACTGTGTGTGTGTGTGTGTGTGTGTGTGTGTGTGTGTGTGTGTGTGTGTTTGTGTGTGTGTGTGTGTGTGTGTGTGTGTGTGTGTGTGTGTGTGTGTGTGTGTGTGTGTGTGTGTGTGTGTGTGTGCGTGAGCAATCTCTGGATTTTCTTCCACTCTGACAGAACTTATTGATTGATTGGTTGATTGATTAATTGATTCAAAAGAATGAACATATGGCTACTGTATATGTGAGCAATCTCTGGATTTCCCTCCTCTCAGTGCTGCCTGTCTCTAGACACCTTTTCTTCCTCAACATTGTTGAAATGATCTGCAGCCTCCCCCAAAATAGCAGCCTAAATGGATTGTGAGTTCACGTACCGTTTCTTTCCCCCTGTGTGTGTGTGTGTGTGTGTGTGTGTGTGTGTGTGTGTATGTGTGTGTGTGTGTATTTGTGTGTGTGTGTGTGTGTGTGTGTGTCTGTGTGTGTGTGTGTGTGTGTGTGTGTGTGTGTGTGTGTGTGTGTGTGTGTGTGTGTGTGTGTCTGTGTGTGTGTGTGTGTGTGTGTGTGTGTGTGTTCTGTGTGTGTGTGTGAGTGTTTGTTTTTGTTCTATCTGGGGTAAAAGAGAAGAACACTGAGAGACTGAGATGCAGAGAGAAAGGGAAACGGGGGGAGAGATGGATATAGCAGTCTGAAATTAAATAACAGTGTTTTTTACTGGCCTACATCCAATGAGGGCTTTAGGGTAAAATGGGAAAAATGAAAAAACCCAAATAGGGTCGGGGGCATTTTTCACCAGAGCCCAACAACCATGGGGAGACTGCCTCATCTTTACCATCCATTAAAATCCAATTTCGCCCGAGTAATTGCCAAGCTGAAGAAGACAACAGCAATCGTGGGACTTGGTAATCAGTTTAGGACTTTTTTTCCCCCATCCTTGCTAGGTTCCCCACACTACCAGTAGACAGGCTTGTCTCAAACCTCAACCTCCTCCACACATGCACACACGAAAACACAAACATACACACATGAAAATACAAACACACACACACACACACACATGAATACACACACACACACACACACACACACACACACACACACACACACACACACACACACACTCACAAAGGGGGTAGGTGAAGGCCCTACAGAAGCCAGTCACATCACGTCACATCACAGCCTTCCTCTTCCGACACCGGCCAAACTAGAAACTAGAGCTGTCGGAGGTCACCTCAGGTCACAAACACTTCTACAGCCAAATAGGGACGTCTAGCTGGCGAGTAGCAGGAGCTAATAGGGCCAATTGATTGCACACTAGCTATTCCACACTCCATAAAACTGCAATGCCCAAGTGTGTGTGTGTGTGTGTGTGTGTGTGTGTGTGTGTGTGTGTGTGTGTGTGTGTGTGTGTGTGTGTGTGTGTGTGTGTGTGCAAAAGAGAGACAGACAGATACTGAGAGGAAAAGAAAAAACAAAGTAAGAGTGAGGAGGGGTAAAAGAGAAACCAAAATAGAGGGAGAGAGAGAGATAGAGAGAGAGAGAGAGAGAGAGAGAGAGAGAGAGAGAGAGAGAGAGAGAGAGAAAGAGAGAGAGGAGAGAAATTAGAACTCGATGTTGTCAGGCATTCAAGGGCAGCTGGATGCCTTCAGCTCTCTTCAGCTCTCTGCAGCATCTCTCTGTCATTAGGCCAAAGTTTCAAGATTAGCTTTGCATTGCCTGATTATGGCCAAGCCTCACATAAGCAAACACACCACACACACACACACACACACACACACACACACACATACACACACACACACACACACACACACACACTCACACACACACACACACACACACACACACACACACACTTACACTCAGAGATGGCAAACTGTTGATTACTCAGCCTGCTTTGTTTCTCTAATTTCATCATGGCACCATGGAAACCATCTGTTGAGGAATTCTGGGATCAATCACAAATGAACTACAATGAGCATAACGACTGGCTGCACTTCATCAAGATGGAATGAATAATTCAAGTGAATCACTAACTCGCATGGTTTTAGCTCGGCTTTCAGACTGCAGATATGCATCATCCTTTTGGGATATGAACTCAAGCGGGGATACAAGTGAACTCGCAAGCCGCATAACATCAATTAAGCAATTACTACAGAGACACAAAACAAGCAAAACAACAAGAAAAGTTTTTTTTTGTTTTTTTTTTTTCCCCCACCCCGCTGTGATGAATGGAGTAAGCTGGGTGTTTTGTCATGAAAATATTTTATACACAAATAATAAGCTATTAATAATGCTGTTATAAGTACTATGGGAACTTCATTAATATACATTTCAACAACCACTGGGAAACTAAAGGCATGCACATCAGCAATTTAAATCAATAACATTACTTCCCGTGTTATGCATTGTGAATGAAAGTGCTACACTTAATGTTCCCTGTCTTTCCCGATTGGCTTAGAAGAACCATTAGGGATCTGAGAATAGTGCATCCAATGTAAGTAGACTATAGAAGGAGGAATGCATGCCCATCCCATGTACTGTACTGCCATAACAATAATAGCACAGTGATCACAGTAAAGTACCTGGTTAGCACTAGTTGCCTGGACTACTTGTTGGTAGAATCCCACAGCCACCAAGTCACTTAACCCCTAAGTTGCTCTTAAGACTGGCCTTGAACTAATACATAATTGACAACTGAACTGCAAGTCACCTTAGAAAAAAGTGTCTGCTAATGCATAAATGTAAAAGTAAACAAACAGTAAGGCCTAGATCAAAACTGATGTCAGGTTCATCATACACATTAAATTTGGTGCAGTTCTTAACATCTGATCCAAAGATAGGGGCAATTAAAGCACTATAATATTGCATTTTCATTTTTTTCCATGAGGGTGCAAATCACAAATGACTGGTTATAAGCTAAGTTGATGTGGGGTCTTGAGACCAACATTCCATCCAGCGCAAAGATGGAGTGGCCCCCGGGGACCAAACAAAATTTTTCCGTAAAAGTCTACTGGGGCCCACCAAGTTTTATGTGCCCCGGTGTTACGGTGTCCCGGGAATCGTTGACCAAAAATTCAGGAAGTAGATGACGGGAGAAAAAAAAAAGAAAAAAAAAAAACTTTGACAATCATTATATGACCGCTACGCTGCGGCGGTCATAATTAATGCGGAAACACATCTTGTAGAAATTACAGTTTTTTTTTTTTTACTTATTTTTGTTTTTTACTTAAACTCACTGTAACTAATAAAAATGAAATTTTGTTGTAGTGTTGACATTTTCAGTTTAAAAATACTCCAAGATACTTAAAGAAAAAAAAGTACTCCAAAATACTTAAAGATGTGCTGCAAGATACTTAAAATCTATTCCCTGATGAGGAACCATTAAATTCTTAACGGTAAGCCTCTGGTTCCATGTGCCTCCTCTCTACGACAGATGTTTGAAGAGATTTTTTTTTTTTTGCAGAGAAAACTGCAAAAGCTGTCAATCCCATCAATACTAACAGCTACAAATGTCACCCGTCTCCTTTTTTGCAGCAAATTACATAACAGGCCAGTCTCATCCACCCTACCCCACCTCTCCCATTCCCCATCCCCAAATGACATAAAAGCAAAAGTCCTATTGTGTGATCACAGGCTGATGTGAGTAAGGCTTTTGAAGACAAAAAGAACAGACTCTGAGAGGAGAGGATGTTCTTCACCCCAACGTTTTCCCCCTATACCATCAGTCTGGACTAAATGACTTGCCCTCTTTTATAGAGTTGCTCTTTGATGTGATGGCTATCTGTAATAATGAACTTCTATCTCTCTCTCACTCTCTCTCTCTGTCTGTCTCTCTCTCTCTCACACACACACACACACACACACACACACAGAGAGAGAGAGAGAGAGAGAGAGAGAGAGAGAGAGAGAGAGAGAGAAACACGCACTCTGAGAGAGAGACAAGGAGAAAGAGATTCAGAATAATGTAAATTTCCCATTGCCAAGATGAAGACAAAGTGAGAGAGGTAATAGTTATGGATGACTGTATATAATTGACTCAGATGGGAGTACTATAGAGCTCGAACGAGAACGAACAAACGAATGACGGAACGAGAGAGTGGAGTGAAACATTGACGCACTACTAGACACCATGGGATCTTTTATGTTGGGCTTTGGCCTGTCGGAACGAGACAGGCTTTATTGAATCACGTTTGGCTGCACATAACTGCCATCTGCTTCAGTTGTGCTCTCTCAGGATCTGTTGCCATGCTCTATTCTGGACAGCCAATG
>JAODXP020000022.1:26659770-26667270 GCA_027497455.2 Sardinella longiceps | reverse complement strand
TTACATCCACACACACACCCTTAAACACACCCTTACACACACACACACACACTGAGCTGAGTGACAATGCTTCCTCTCATAGCACATGATGGCTCTGCTGGAGCGTGTCGATCAGTCAGACTACCTGGCGATCAGTATCCACTCAAGCCCGCACACTTCATCACAAGCAACCAGCACTCACTTCCGCCTTCCCGCTGAGAACAGTAATGAATAGCAGACTTTGTGGTATGTGTGTGTGTGTGTGTGTGTGTGTGTGTGTGTGTGTGTGTGTGGTTAGTAATAGGATAGAAGAAGTCAAGCAGCCCCCTCAGAAGTTTCAATTGAAACTAGACTCAAGACGAGAGGCCTCTCACCCAGGAAGTCTGGCTGGATGAATAGAATAGGATCATTGTTGGGAGTCAGAGAATGACTCTGGCACTGGTATAGGGAACGAGGAGTGATATGATGTTCTCATCTCCTTGGATCTTTCATGCACTTGTGCACTACTAGGAGGTCACCAAAAGATAAGATTAGATTGGATAAGATAAGATACCTTTTAGTTACTGTAGTCTGTAGACACAATGTCTAGTTAATGAGAGGAAATTGTGTCAGAATAGCAATTAGTCCCATAATAATCAAGGCAATTTATGTGCTGTAGAAGACACTGATAGGCTACACAAACCTGGGCCCGCCCATATACTGTACTCCCTGTCAGGCCTTTTTCGAAATTTTGCAATTAAGTCAGTCTGGCCAACCAGTCTATTTCCTGTATTTCCACTGCCCCAGATTATCAGCAACCAATGAAAAACAGGCTTCCCCCCCCCAGTGTGATTGAAGGTAAGGTTCAACATCTTAGAGTGACGTTCATGTTGGGTTACTTTGAAAATACACGCTTCCTCAGTTTCTGTGTCAAAGTCCCGCCCCAGTGTAGTTCAGTGTAGATGCTATATGTCGAGGGCTTTATGCGCTTTCACTCAGTGCAAAAATGATGAAAACCCTCTCAGAAATGAGCCAGCGAGCCCATGGAAATATATATCACAAAACAGCGATCTAGGACAAGCATTTTGGGCTTCTATTTCGACAGTGTAGAATTTGCTTGTAAGCTTTGTAATGCTTACAATATTAGTTGGCTAGCTAGCTTGCTTATTTTTGTGTGGATTTCTAAATCATTTTTCTAACAGCAACATCTAGCCTGAAACGTGACAGAATATGGTCAGTGTTCTTTTTTTTTTTTTTTTTTTGAGTCACAGAAGAGCAACACACCCTGGACCATGAAGGTATTAATAAACCTGGAGAAACATACCCGCCCTGGACAGACAGAAGAGGCAGCCACTGTATTTCTTTTGTCCCCAACAGCAGGTTTCATTGTGAATTACCAAGGTCTTCTTTCTCCTTCCCTGTCAACCTCACCGTGGGAATCTTAATACATACTGTAGCCTACTGTTTCTCTTAGAGGGGCGGGTAGAGCAGCGGGTGGGGTGGGGTGACGGGGTAGGGTGGGGTGACGGGGTGGTGGGTGACTAACTCCAGAGGGGGTTGCTGCCCTCTCGCCCTCGCTCACTTCCGACAGACTCTGGGGTCTTCGCTTGCGTGTCTTCTCCGCCCCGGTGTGTCAGCTGAATATTCTACACGCTCGCCGTAATGAATTTTACATTCCGAAGGAGCCCCACACAGCAGGATGCCGCTATGGAGCTAAGACGCCCAGGTAAGCATACGCCTTGCAATGTCACTTACCGTGCCCCAGTGCTTCTGTGAATGTGAAAAATGATGTAGGCGTCCACATTGTGCATTATTTAGGTATAAACTTATACCGAAGGTGAAACGTGCAGGCATTATAGAGCTAATGGTGCCTTAACCCTCTCTCCGGTGGAAATTTATCATAAAACCTACGCACCTGTTCCATACCAAACCCCCTGATATATAAGATCTTTATTTTCCAATAAACTCCATGTGTAGAATTAGGGGAAAGTAAAACTCTGCATATATATACACACACACACACACACACCTTCTAAATCCCTCCGAAAGGATTTGCTTTCATGTTGCTTGAATGAGGCTGAGGATTTAAAGGGTATCTCTCTCTCTCTCTTGCTAGCTTCCCATACACAAGGAGGTGATAATTAGTTGAGTTTTATGAGGTGACGTTGACATTCAGAGCAAAGGCCAAGAGCTAAAGCCTTAAAACATCAAACGTGTAAAAAATACAGAGAGAGAAAAGCACAGAGAGGGTATGCGTGTGTGTGTGAGAGAGAGAAAGTGAAAGAGAGAGAAAGAGAGAGAGAGAGGCACAGAGAGGGAGAGAGAGAGGGAAAGAGAAAGGGAGAAAGAGAAATGCTGTTTTATTCCCAGTGTGGATTAGTAAAGAGGAAACGCGTATCTAAAAATGGATGACTGAGAGGGTTTCCATCCGCACACATCAACCAAGGCTAGAAATGTTCTCCCTCCTTCTTCCTTGTTATCTCGCTGAACTTGGCAGGTATGGAGAGAGCAACCGGGGGGGGGGGGGGGGAGAAAAAAGGATGGTTAATTATCTTTTTCATTAGTAGGCCTGAAGGAGTTGACAAGTCTTAATCATGGCCACTCTCACATTGACTCTCTAGTTTTAGCTCAAAAAAAGAGGTTCCGCAAAGCATCATGGGAAAGAGAGAGAGCAAGAGTGAGAAAGAGAGAGAGAGAGAGACAGAGACAGAGAAAAAGAGAGGGAGAATAGAGAGAAAGAGAGGGAGAATAAGAGAATGAGAGATAGAGAGAATAAGAGAGAATGAGAGAGCAGGAGAGAGAGGGAGAATAAGAGTGAATATGAGAGCAAGAGAGAGAGAGAGAGAGAGAATAAAGGTTCAGACTGGTGCATTTTTTTCATTGAGGATAGCTCTGTGGCAAGCCACCCCTTATGAGCAGGTCGATCTGTCTCTACCCAGCAGTGTATGTGTGTGTGTGTGTGTGTGTGTGTGTGTGTGTGTGTGTGTGTGTGTGTGTGTGTGTGTGTGAGGGGGAAAAAAAGACCTTTAAAGTGACCGATTAGGTTGCTTGTCACATAGCCGTGAGCCATAAAAAATACCATTCACTAGAAATGTTATCAGAATCTCCCCAACACCTCCTTAGGCCTTGTAGCTTTTGAACAATACGAACAATATGTAGCACAGCAGTGCACACACAACCAAGCAGGCCCACAAGGCATGATGCAGTCCCAAAGAACGAAGCCTGCAACAAACATTTCTGCATCCCCCAACTACTACCCGCTACAATAAGGCAATTCATTACAATCCACCAAGCTGACATGAACTCAACACAATGTTACGCTAGGGATCAGGTGGCACATTGTGCTTTGTTTAAGTTTAACACACTTCTGGCAGAGTTCCTGTGCGCAGCCTATGGGGACTTTTGGAGACATGAGACACGCACGCAAACACACACACACACACACACACACAGAGAGAGAGAGAGAGAGGGAGAGAGTGAGAGAGAGAGAGAGAGAGAGAGAGAGAGAGAGAGAGAGAAAGACACTCACTCACTCACATGTGAAAAGCTTAAATTATTTAGATGTGTTACATTGTGAAAAGCACGTGGAGTGAAGCTCAGATGGGAGTTTCAGCTCACACATCCTAATGCAAGTGGCTCTCCCCAGGCCCAAGGATAGATGGGCTTCATCAAGGCCCGGGGAGATTTCTTTTTTTTTTTCTTTCTTTATTTATTTAATTTTTATTTATTTTTTTCATAAAGTGAGGAAGCCACTTATGCAAGACAAGACATCACCACCACCACTTCACTCACTGACCAAGAACAATACAAAGAGAGAAAAAAATAGAGCGAACAAAAAATAGATGATGTGTGTGTGTGTGTGTGTGTGTGTGTGTGTGTGTGTGAGAGAGAGAGAGAGAGAGAGAGAGAGAGAGACAGAAAGAGAGAGAGAGACAGAGAGAGAGAGAGAGAGAGAGAGAGGGGCAAAAAAAAAGCCTGTGATGAGTAGGTGTGTGAAAGAGCACAGGAGAAGCTGTGGGAGAAAAAGCCATGCACGCTCGCCGCGTTTAGCACGCGCACTGGGAATTGAAATGCCACAGCCAATTTGTGCGCCTTTGTTGCCTCCTGACGTCCACACCACCCCCCTATCCCCTACCCCCCCCCCCCCACACACACACACACACACACACACACACACACACACACATACACACAACCCCCCCACCCTCCTGTTGATGCGTGCTTTCTGCTTGATTCATGGGCAGGCGTGCTGCACAAAGGCACCACGCATGATTCCTGTTGCCAAACCATAATGGTTATGAACTACCCAGCCAATAAAAGCCAGCATATGGAGTTGTTGAGACTATGGATACCATAATTTATGTCCAGTTTGAGTGCGTGCGGCCGGGCAGTTTTTCATTCATAGCCACAGTATGGAGAGTGTACATACAGTAATGGCATGAGGCACGGTGCTCTTACTTGACATTAACATCCAATAACAGGGACTAAAGAAATGAGGGGTGGGGGGGGGGGGGGGGTAATTGACAGCAGGACAGCACACTTTAGTTTACGACGTGGTCACCAGCCAAGGAGAGAGAGACTGGTCATAACACACCTTTTAAATCCCTGCATTAACATGTGGTGCAGGTGACAATGGATTGCAATCCCTTAGGCCCCGGCATAGACTGTGTGTGTGTGTGTGTGTGTGTGTGTGTGTGTGTGTGTGTGTGTGTGTGTGTGTGTGTGTGTGTGTGTGTGTGTGTGTGAGTGTGTGTGAGTGCATGTTGTGTGTCTTGTGTGTGTGTGTGTGTGTGTGTGTGTGTGTGTGTGTGTGTGTGTGTGACAGAGAAATGTCATTTAAATGGAGCTTAAGTGTTGAGATATCATTGGCTATTAATCCATGTTATCTTGTCATGCAGCCCTGTGCGGGAGATGTGTGCTGCCCAGCAGCTTGGAGAGCGGAGAGCAACCGTACCTGGAACAGATGTGGCCCAAATCCGCTCCTAGCGTGGCACAAATCCAGCCCTAGGGGTGGCACTCACATTGAGAGGCTT
This sequence comes from Sardinella longiceps, assembly GCA_027497455.2. NCBI lineage: Eukaryota > Metazoa > Chordata > Actinopteri > Clupeiformes > Clupeidae > Sardinella > Sardinella longiceps. The sequence continues at coordinate 26,662,279 of JAODXP020000022.1, read as the reverse complement.
GTCTCCCCTCCAGGCTCTTGATTTCAATTGTTTCTCCGCAGAGGGATGTGACAGGGAAAAAAAATATTACCGCTAGTGTGAATGTGAAAAGCATGCTGAAAGGTAAGACACTAAACTTTTGGTATAAATACTTTAGTATCCTTTGCATCTTAACTTTTGGGTCATGTTTTTTTCTTTTTTTTTTTTCTTTTTTTTTTAAACAACTACTAAAGTTGTTGCTTAGATACCTGAACATAATGTAGTAAGTAGGGATGCAATGGTACAGTGTGCCCACGGTTCGGTATGTATCACGGTTTTGGGGCCACGGTGACGGTACGGTTTCGGTATTTTCCAACAAAAAAGGGGTTGTAAAATTGTTCTTTTAATGGCTATATTCCTTATCAACCATCAGCCTATCTATCAGTCTATCTGCAATTTTCATTTGATTTCTTTCATAAATTGCCTAGTAGATAGGCTACTAGAGGTAGACAGAATAAAATAAAACCAACAATTACGGTAGGACATCATTGTTAATATTCTTGAAATGCTATGAAATGTCCTAAACTAGTAGGGGAGACCGGGGATGAGCCACAGGGTAAGATGAGCCACCCCCTTTTTCTTGGAAACCATAAACAAATTTTATCATGTGTTAGGATTTGAAGGTAGAGGGAATCATTACCCTCTGTCTGTGAAAAAAGCAAGTACATGACAAATGTGGTTTGAAAGATATGAGTACAAAAGTGTTTTTTTTTTTATCACGTGTGAATTTCTTCATATCCAGTGTTTAGATGATTTAGAGAAAATAGAATAATAATTTATAGAATAATAATCAAATGCATTATATCTCAATTAGTGCTCTTATAAGCCATTATGTGATTGCTAAACAAAATCTTCAATGTGACCCTAATTTGCTGGGTGAGGCATCTTTTCCAAAATCATGTAGTGGGGTAAATTGAGCCATCAGGCATGGGGCAAGTTGAGCCTATTCAATTTCCATATGTCGAAAAAATATATATGTATAATCTGTTAAATGGATGAAGATTAGTTGTGCTTTTCACAGACATCTCAAAATAACATATTTTAAATCTCCACTAATGAAAAATGTACTATTTTTCTTAGGTTGATCATGCGGTCAGGTAGTGCAAATGGACGAGGCTGCAAAAAAGGCCAATAGCATTCCTTCCTTGTCAAATTTTTAAATGGTTTTGCGCTATTTTGCTAGGTCTCAGACTAATAGTCTGTTTGATATTGTTCTGTTTCAATATTTAAAGAAAATGACTATGATTTTTAATAAAAAGTTTGTTCTGGCTCAACTTACCCCTACATATGGCTCAACTTACCCCGCACATAGGGCAAGTTGAGCCACGAGACCACGACACTTTTTTTTGAAGAGGTCATATCTCCTTACCTGTGTACACTATGAAAGAATAACTACTTTCAAAAGAAGCAAGACACTTCAAATTTTTGTTTGATGTGAAAATTGAACACCAAAACCTAATCAAATCAGCAGAATGATGAAGAATGTAAAAATTGGCTCATCTTACCCCGGTCTCCCCTAAATATCCTCCAGTAGCCTAGGCCTATTTTATTGTTTGCTCATTGCTGGTAGCCAACAACAGAATGAGAGGCCTTTTATTCCTAGTACTTAAGGGAAACGGTCTGCGTGACAATGGATTGCATGACATCCCAAACTTCAGAAATTAATTTCTGAGTCTACTATCAGTGTCTTTACAACACCGTGCTGCAAAGAAGCTTGCCTTTATGTTAATGTTACAATAGCTGGGCCTGGGGAGAGGACGTTTTTTTCTGTAAAACGTTTAGCCTGTCACTTGTTGCATCCAATAAATAAAATAAAATAAACCGAAATATTGCGGTTTACGAAAGTTTATTGAACCGTAGAGGGTTCAGGGTACCGTAGAGGGTATCGTTCGGTAACCGTAAAATTCAATAACCGTTGCATCCCTAGTAGTAAGTATAATGTATTATAGTTACAGCACATATGAAGCAACCAATTTCCACCTTTTTTTTTTTTTTTTTTTTTTTTAATGTTTAACACTCATATTTTCTGAATTTTTCTGAAATACAGTATCAGGGATGTGTCCTCAATACAAACAATTATGTCCCTTCAGAATGATTCAGATTCTCTTCTCTGATTGGCTGATGGGGGTGGGCATTACTTTCGTATAACCAGCTACCTGTGACGTTTTTTCTGTTAAAAAGTTTCACAACCGTTCCATATCAATGCTTTTTAGAATGCTAGCTATAACAACAGTAAGCAGCCTTTTAGATCTCCTTTCACACGAAAATAGTACCCTAACTGAGCAGGGTAACTTCTTTTAAATGAGTGTTCTTTTCTGTTTTAAATACTTGCTTAAGTATACGGGAGATGAATACAAACGAGTTCGAGATCTCCACCTCGCCATTATTTCTGTAGAACAGGTCACTTCGTCGTTCGTTATTTCTTACTGAACATATCTCAATGTCAACGTCATCTAATCCTGCACAATGCAGGTGTGGCCCACATCTGGCC
>JAODXP020000022.1:26607270-26654770 GCA_027497455.2 Sardinella longiceps | reverse complement strand
TGGAGAAGGTGATGAGGAAAGGAAAGGGATGACAAGGAAAGGGGGAGAGAAGAAGAGAGGAACAGAGAAGAGAGGGGAGTGGAGGAGAAGAGAGGAGTGGAGTTGAAGCAACAGAGAAAAGGAGGAATACGGAGCAGAATGATGAGGAGGGGACAAGAGATGAGAGAAGAGGAAATGAGTAAGTAGGGAGAAGATAGATAGATAGATAGATAGATAGATAGATAGATCAGAAGTGCGAGAGAGGAGGAAGAAGGGAAAGAGAGAGAGAGGAGGAGAGGCAGAGGAGGAGACAGAAGGAAGGAAGGGAAAAGAAACCTCTGCTGATGCAGTTGAACTGAGATCTTCAGACCAACCACACAATCCACCTTTACTAGTAAATCACAGAGAGAGAGAGAGAGAGAGAGAGAGAGAGAGAGAGAGAGAGAGAAAGAGAAACACGTGGTGGTATCACTGTGCAACATAAAGACATGTTTCAAATGGGTGGCCTAGCCATTGTTTCCAGTCCAGCCGACATTGTAATTAGCATGACAAGCCAAAGAGTAAAGTCCAGGCCCCATGCACAATGCAATTTTTGTTTTAATTTCACATCATTAACCAGGAGCCACACTGTAATTGCCTGGTTGAGATATATTCCCTTCCCTCTCTTTTATACACACACACACACACGCACGCATGCACGCACACACGCACACACACACACACACACACACACACACACACACACTACCCACCCACACACACACACACACACACACACACACTATCTCACCCTCATACACACACACACTCTCTCACACACACACTCTCTCTCTCTCACACACACAAAAATCACATTGTTTGCTATGTCTAAGCTGAGAGACAGAGAGAGTCTTAACAAATGTTACAGACAGATAATATAATTGCCTTGCTGTGCCCCAGGACTTAATGTAGGTATTAAATTAATTGCACAATTAATTACGCAGGTAAAGTTGAAAGGACAATGAAGGATCATAATTGGCCTACCTGTAGTATGCATTTTACAAGTACTATAATAGATATGCCATGAGCATGCTGTCAGGAGTAACACTAGAAGCACTGAGCTTGTTTGTTTATGTACGGTAACTTATCCTGAATAATCCACAGAATTGGCTGACAGTGGATTTGTAACATCTGAACTTGGGACTTTCCATTTCTTTATTCAAATTACCTACCTCATAAGTCTCATTTATTTTGTCTATGTATTCTGTAACTTTTTGTTTTATTCTTGCCCTGTTTTTTCACATAATTATTTCATGTCTTTACTGGGCTCTTACTTCTATCAATTACTGTACTTGCTTTTATTTTTGTTCAGCACATTGAATTGCCTTTGTGTATGAAATGCGCTATATAAATAAACTTGCCTTGCCTTACCTGTTCACTTCTTCACTTGCGCCATGTTGAGTCAGTTGTTTATATCCATGTTGTGTACTGTTTATAGTGACTTCAGAAATTGTAATAAAATTATGAAAAAATGACATGAAAGCAAGTATAAGGATATAAGTCGATGTACAGCTAGTGGATGTTAAAAAAAAAAAATCCAGACTGAATCAATCCATAACCATGTTTCACAAGTGCTGTTGATATAAGAGTGACTAAACACAGAGCAAATAGCGAAAGAGTGGCCAATGCTAACTGACAAGGGTAAGATAGTTGTGTTTTCATATGCCTTCATCTGTTAGCTTAGCTGCATGTTCACATATTTGTACCATTCTGATATCTATCAATATCACTTGCAAGCCACAAAGAACAGGGATATGGACTGACTCCAACATTTTTCTTTGCGACACAGACAGCAATGAGCAAATCAAAAGTTGCTGACAAACTGAAAATCAAAAATCATGAAACATTTTGTAATCTGTTTTTTTTTTCCACAACCAAGTCTGACAGGATCTTTCAAACAAAAGTAGCTGATTGCACTGCTTTTGCTGTGTTTATATGTGTTTACAAGTATTAGAGAAATGTGTGCTGTTTTTTTACTGCGTGTATATCAGTAGAATAACTGATTCTGAAGATAGTAACTCCTTAAAAAAGCAATCAGTGGGAACTGTCTACACAGTGTGTCAGAGAGAGACAGAGAAACAGGCGCATACATACACACACACACACACAACACACACACACACATACATACACACACACACACACACACACACACACACACACACACACACACACACACACACACACACACAGAGGAGCAGAGAGTAGCATACAGTACTGTGTTCCATCATCACCTCATACAGTGCAGAGGACGATTGGTGCCTTTTGCATTGAGTATCTCTGTCTCTCTTGGAGAAATCTAGACTGTGTGTACCCAAGAACAAATAAAAAGAATGAATATTCACAGCATGATATAATGTATTATATTAGCCAATGTGCTTTCAATTCATTACAGCTGCTTTCTAAAGTAAATGGAACGGAAGTGTGCATTGTTGATATGGATTTTTAATCAGACGTGTGAAGACAACTTGAAAGCTATATACATGCATCTTTGCCTGTGCATGGAACCAGTCCTCATTCAACTAATGGAAAATAAGAGTAAAAGCAAGCACTCTGCCTTTATATATAATAGGCTACATTATTTAGACGGTGAGACTGGACACACTACACCACACTGTTGAATGTTTGTCTTGCAAGCTGTTATATAGCAAACTCCGTTGCCACCTACAGAGTTAGCCTACTTTTAGCTTAGCCTCAAGGTTATCTTCAAATTGGCTGGTCAGGTCTAATGTAACATAACATTACATCCGCTTGCCTAGCACTGTTCAAATCAAGGTCAGTCATGCCTCTGTTCTGTGTTTGTGTGAAGCTTCCATGTTGTGTGACATACGTGACTCCAGGCTGGCGATGTGTCAGAGTGATAAAGAGAGGTAGCACATGGCTCAGACCTTGGGTGCTCAGCATTAAGTGGTACACTTTACAGCGAGTAAAATGCAGACAAAATGATGAGAGTGTGTATTGCCTGAAGCGTGTGTGTGTGTGTGTGTGTGTGTGTGTGTGTGTGTGTGTGTGTGTGTGTGTGTGTGTGTGTGTGTGTGTGTGTGTGTGTGTGTGTGTGTGTGTGTGTGTGTGTGTGTGTGTGTGTGTGTGTGTGTGTGTGTGTGTGTGTGTGTGTGGTTGGAGACAGCTGTGCCGTCAGATGACAAGGTGTGTTTGTGTGTGGACACAAGGGACTGACTGGGGGGGGGGGGGGGCGCATGGCGACACCAATTTTCACAGGGAAGAGATCCCATCTCAGATAGCTGCTGCAACCTTCAGTCATGACAACCAGATTTATATCTCAGTCCAAACCCTAACACACTCACACTTGCTCTCTCTCTCACACACACACACACACACACACACACACACACACACACACACACACACATTAGCAGTACACACACACATACAGAAATATGCCATGTACCCCACTATTAGTCACAGACACACATTAACAGTACACACACACACGCACGCACACAGAAATATGGTATGTACCCCACTATTAGTCACACACACACACACACACACACACACACACATTAACAGTACACACACACACACACACACAGAGAAACATGCCATGTCCTGCACTATTTTTCTTACACACACACACACACACACACACACACACACACACACACACACTCCCTCTGCTCCAGTCTCAGCTCATGCCCTGTTGCCAGGGAGAGAGAATAGCCATATGAAGAATTCTCTACAAACACAGAGTGTGTCAAACAAGCACATAGGCCTACAATACATCCAAGAGAAAGTGTCCATGTTCGTTTAAGGACAGTCACAATGGTGATTACCTCAGTCATAATTAGCCCCAGCAGCCCCAGCAGCAGCCCCCTCCTCTACTAGCCCACTCCAGGCCTATAATGCACTGCCTGAATAATGCTCCAGTTGAGTCCTGTCGCCAGGCTACAAAATGAGATGGAAATAGATGGCATATTGTTGATGAAATCTGATGAAAACAACAGCTTAATGCATTGCTTGGATTCATTGTTGGAAATGAAATGGCACATTTTTTTTTTTTTTTTTTTTTTTTTTTTTTAAGGGTGACATATAAATGAAGGCGAATGAGAAATCACAGCTGCCATGGCGTATCCAGACTGCCCAAACAGAAATGGAGCAGGACTATTTAAATTTATGATAAGTCCATGCTATCACACACACACACACACACACACACACACACACACACACACACACACACACATACAGACACCAAAAGAAAAAAGAGAGAAAGAGAGAGACATTAAAAAAAAACGGAAACAAGATCTCAGGCGGCCTCTGGGTGATATATTTATTTATTTATTGGTGTGGTATGTGGCGTGAAATCAAGTCTGCTATCACATTACAACCCCAAAAACAATGTTCCGCAGCAATCAAGCTACAAACGAACTGACACTTCAAAGCCAGCGGCTAAGAGGCTCGTCTGATCTCAGGCTTGTACTTCGCCCCGCGCGCTGATCAGTAAAAAACTGATCAAACCAAATTCCTCAAGCGGCGGAGCCCTGGCTTCAAAGAGCGCTCCTCGGGAAAATTAAACTCAATTTAACATACAGGTCAGCAGATGAGGCTTCCGCCCTCAGAAAAAAAAGAAAAAAAAATGTCTGACCCTTGCAAAGCCGGGTGACTCCCCCCTCACTCTCCAGAGCCAGTGTCAAACAAGCTCACGCAAACAAGCGGCTTAAGATCTCTAACAATGGAAATTACCGTGGTCCCTTCCTCTTTGCTGCATACTCCACATTCCCAGCATAGACTCACCATGACTCTTAATGTCTAAATATGAAAATGGAAGAAGAATCAATTACCCCTTGTCCTCAAACAGGTTTGTTTATATATCAAGTTCAGAACAATGGGTGGGGCCCTAGCTCCCCCTACTGTTATGGAGCAGACTATTTCACAGGGACAGTCGGGGGTGAGGGTGTGTGGGAGTGGGGGTTCTGGACAAAAATCACAGATTTGACATGGGGTGTCATGGGATGGTGTTGTGTGGTGGGGGGAAAGGAGGGGAGGGGAGAGAACAAGGCTGTTCCATTTTGTACAGCGTGAGAGAAATCCCTGCTGCTATCTCTGGATGGGCTAGAGCCTTTCATTTCTCTCTCTTGCCTAGACAAGACCTTGAGATACAGCACAACAATCTTTAATAAAAAAAAGAGCAAGAGAGAGAGAGAGAGAGAGAGAGAGAGAGAGAGAGAGAGAGGGGAAGGGAGCGGTGAGGCTTGTCTGATGACAGGCGGCAGACAGATCCTCCTCTGGCTGATGAGCCGGTGATCGAATGCGAGGCTGACTTTTTCTCTCGGCGTCTCGCAGACAGGCCTCCCAATTAATGTTTTCCCAAGCGCTCTTCCTCTTGTCGTTCCCGTGGCGACGGGAGCATGACGGGAACCCCTGCAGTACAATACCTGCACGGCGCCGGTGCTCTACTTCCCGCGCGGCCGGGGCGAGAAAACAAAAACATTGAAGAGCAGAGAGGAGTAGCACGCCGTGTTGCCTGAGCCGACTGCCTGGCGGTGGCCAGCCAAGGGTGATTGCGGATAATGAGCCTGTGCAGTGACAGAACATGCATAATATAACATGAATGACAAAACACTGGCAGCAGCAGAGACTTTCAATCAGCTATCTCCAGTTTCAACAACAGGAGGGGAGATTACTTGAAAGAGTTCATTAAAAGCTACATAGCATATAGCGTAGCACGCGAGAACTTGTTAATGTATTAGAATATGCAAAGTATACACATGTCTTGAGCGGTGACAGCTGCCATACATTTTACAACTGTAACGTGTCCCAATGCATGCATGTATGTATGTCTGTATGTATGTATGTACTGTATGTTCTGTTTTATGTCCAAACTGGGTGTAATGGAATTAATGGGAGTTCTATCTGTGTTCTGTGGCACCGCAATGTTCCTGATGCAGTATTAATGGAATCTCTGTCTGCATTTCTCGTCTTCCCTCTCTGTGCAAATGTCAGAGCATTTATTAGTGGAAATGACGTCATTTCCTGTGCACCAGGATGACAGGGTAATGGCGACAGACCTGCATCTCCCAGATTAAATAAGTCATAAATTAAAACAAGACAAAAAAAAAAAAAAAATCCAGATGCAAAACAACAGTTAGCCAGATGCCACCCTCCCCAAAATGAGGATCTGCACGCATGGTGGCCCGTATGTCCCAACCTGATTTAATAATCCGGCATCGTCAGGTTTATTAGATTACGTCTGAAGCTCAGTGGTGTAAGCATGTGGCAGCGGCGGTTTGGCCGTCGGGAACTTCGGGAGGGTTCCCGAACGGCCGCTACTTCTATCCGCCATTTTTATATGAACTATGTCTGAAAGACAGCGGCCCCACGGCTCCATTGACCAGCCTTGTAAATTTACTAATAGTGTTTATTCAAACATTTTAAAGAAAACCCTCCTGGGAGAGTAGGTTGATTGAAAAGTAAGTCAAAAAAGTATTTATGTCACTTATTCCTTGTACATGTCTCAGTCATGGTTTCTTAAAACTTTTGTTTCTTTTTTTGTGTACTTTTTTTCGTATATCTTGTTTCAACTTGTCATATTAAGTCATTAAAGAATGTTTAGGGTCACTACTAAAACTTAAATTGTTTGTTTGATGTCATTAATAAATTCATTAATGTAGCATGGAGCAAAGCTTGCTGGGAAATCGATTGCAGACAGGTCAAGTCCATTACGGAAAGGTAGGGGGATAGATGAGCGGCCCCTGCTCTCATGGAATTGCCCCAATGAGAGAGAGAAGACAAGACGCTAACGTTACTTTTGACAGTGTGAAAGTTTGCCGGTTGTTTTCTTGTTGTTGTGGTACACATGGAAGGAAAGGAGAAAGGAGGGGCTGCAGTTGTTGGAGGAGGATGCATCAAAATGCTCAAAAACAACAGAAGTGAAGTTTATTCAGAAGTGCTCCATCAACTAGTAGCCTAGTGCAGGTAAATTGACAGAAACCGTTAGCGTTATTGTTGGGTAGATGAACGCACATACCGGTAATATAACCTAAGACAAGCTAACGTTTGTGCTATAAGGCTACAGTAAGCTGAATTATGAAGTAGCCAGACAAACCCCTTGACCATTTCATCACCATTTGAGTTCGTTTTTCTCTAAAATAACATTGCTGCAACTGTTAAGTATAGCTTATGATTTATCTTTGTTTGACCAATGGCCTTCATTAGGCTATCCTTCATAGTTCAAAGTTTTAAGTAACATTAGTGAGCAGGGGTTAAGTAGGCTATGTAGTAAATAAACGTTTTACAAAATATTAATGAGATGAATGCCTATTTCACTTGCTTGAGTAGATTTTTGCAAAGCATGTTTAATTGAAGTGATTTTAGCAATGCATGGCCTAAATTGTGTAGCTTTCCCTTATTGAAATTACCAAATTGTCTCACCTGTTTAACAGAGGTAGGCTATTTTGCATGATGTGGAGGAAGACTGGATAAGTCTCAATCATTTTTATATCATATCTATATATGACAAAATCTATTGACATGCATGCATCCAGTTGTCCTGTTCTTGCCCTGTCACAAATCATTATGAGGCATTCACAGTGTATCAGAACACATTCTGTGTTTTGTTTGTGCAGCATAACCAGATATTGACAGCCTAAATATATATTGCTAAATATAATTGCCATTATCATGCCATATCTTGCCATTATCAATTGCTATTATGCTGATTGCAATTGTATCCTCTGTTTATTCCACACAGTCTCAGAATTAAGTCAGACTCAGTGCAGGGATAATGCTGATCAGGCAATGCTAGGAGAACAAGCCATGACGATTACAGGTGTGGACACATTGAACAATTTTAATTACAACATAAGAAAACTCAGGGTATAGGCCTCACAAAATGCATAGGCTTATTAGTTAAATCATAAAGGGATATGATATGGAGAAATTTACAAAGTGCTTAAGTGGTTTTTCAGTGGTTGGTTGATATTGTTGCTGCTCATAGTTTTCTTCAAAAGCATACAATGCTATTTGATTTAAACATAGCCATATTCATTACTTGAAATATAATGTGCAGATTGATATAGCAATTGAGTGGCATGCTTAGGCCTGTACTGAAATGCCTAGTTGTAGTCTTGGGCAGCATAATGGTGTTTGTCAAAGAAACATGACATCATCAAAAATGGTTTCATTACCTTGTATTGCTGCCAATAGTTAATTGTTCCTAATGCATACAATACTATAACTTATATGTTAATATTCTTAAACTCATAGACTCTTTAAACCTACACTTTATTCTCAATAAACTCTATTTGCCTAGTGGCATCGAGTGGTCAGATTTTATATTTCTGTGAAATGCGTAGACATGGCTGGTGGTGTTTGTCAAAGAAACATGCTATCATCAAAAATAACAGTAGAGTTAGTATTTTTAATGGAGATTTAGTCATAAACTCATATAGACGCTTTAAACCTACACTTTATGGTCAATAATGTATATTTGTGAATTTATATTTCTGTGAAATGCGTAAACACGGCTGGTGTTTGTTAAAGAAACATGACTATCAAAAATAAAAATAGAGGTAGTATTATAGTATGAATGGAAATACATTTTGTATGTATGAATTTTTTTATGGTAGTCGGGCTGCTGGTGGGCTGGTGGGCCGGTTCGGTCAAAATATTCCCGGTGGATTTTAGTGTCCCACTCCGCCCCTGGCATGTGGCATGCTGATGTGCATACAAAGAGCCGTGACATTCAGGATGCTGAGAGGGTTAATCACGTATGTGCTTGCGTGTGTGTGTGTGTGTGTGTGTGTGTGTGTGTGTGTGTGTGTGTGTGTGTGTGTGTATGTATTAATCTCTCTCCCACTGGTATACATGCATGCAAAGAGCAGTAATATCCTGGAAGCCGACAGGAGATTAATGACATTAATTTGGTAATTCTCATCTGTCCGCCTCCAACAAGGCCGACAGATATTATTGGACGGCTATTAACTACATTAGCCTATGTTATTAGCCTATGTTATTCCACTGGTATTGGACAGATATTAACAACATTAGCCTTATTCCAGTGCTATTGCACAGCTAATAACTACAAAATTAAAGTAGCACTACAGAGATTTGTTCTAAAAACTAGAAAGCAATTTATCTAAAAAGCATCTACTGTAGGCCTACAATCCTTACAAATACCACCAAGAGCCCTGTTAGCCCTGTACGAAGCTGGCTCAGCTATTACAGTATAAACTGCCTTTAGTAACATGCTGTGAATGCAGAGCTGCTTAGTGGGATACATGACTGAGGGTAATGGCACTTTGATATATCCCTCACATATCAGAATACTGTGCATATTTCAAAATGAGAGTGAAAGTTGCTTGATCAAGTCAAGCCAACTGGGTTTCTTTTTGCATGATTTGACCATCCGCTTTCACATGAATTCACTTGAACGTCTGGAACGTCTCCATTCACAACTTTTCTCCCTCTAAAGGGCGCTATACTTTCTTCCTCATCCAATGACTTTGTACAATCTGCTTGGTCGTGACGTACTCTATTATGCGCCGGTACTCTGCACGTGGGCCAAGTTCTGTGGTCACAACGTTTTGAAACATTGTGTTACGGTCCCCATTCATTTCCTATGGGTGACTTATAAAACATTGCAATGTTTTATCATCTTGAACTCGAGGTTGGTAATGTCTGGGTTCAAAGTCATGATTTCTGTTTCTCACTCTCGCTGATTGCTGATTCGCTGATTGACCCACATAGTTAAGTGCCGGTAAAAACGAAAATGCATTATGCTCTTCCTGACTACGTGGTAGAGAGAAATGAGAACTGATCTGAGCCACTAGGCCAGGGTGGGCAATTATTTTGGTCGAAGGGCCACATTGGCGTTTAGATTTTCACTAATGGGCCGGGTGCTAACCGTCAACCGGTTGATACCGATAAATTAGTAAGTCTCAAACCTAGCGTCACTTTCTTCAGAGGACATGTTAACATGCAAGGTTAAAAGGGGGGGTTTGTATTTCATGACTACAACAAATTTGATAATTTACGCCTATAATGTAAGTGGCTAAAAGATAAATTATTCTACTTTGGGGAGGCTCCGGGCCTGATTAAATGGCTCAGCGGGCCGCATGTGGCCCCCGGGCCTTAGTTTGCCCAGGCCTGCAATAGGCAGTGTTCGCCTGGCTATGTTTTATGGTCATTTCAGCCATATTAACTGTCTACATTATCTCACGGATCAAGCGGTGTTACTTTTAAACTATATAATGCAGGCATTGATGGCTATTGGTGCAGGCAAGTGAACTGTCTGTGATGATGAAATGTCAGTACAGCAGGTTATTACTTGTTGTGTTGAAATGGGATTTTGGCCCCAACTCCGTTACTCTTCAAGAGCCAGAGGCCAGATACCAGAGAAGGGTTGAAGCAGAGTCATTAGAGATCTTTGCCGATACCTTGAAGTGACAATTTTTTGCACCAGGTGTCATGCCCTGCAGCGTGCAAATGTGGCCTGCTTTAAACTGCATGTCATCGCATAGATGTGTGTGCACTCATCCTTGACTCAGACCTACAATTTGGAGCTGAAAAATGGATTATGCTAACCACCCAGAGTGCTGGTTTGACTTCCAAGCACTGTGCGAAAGTTAGAGGGGTGCATGGATAAATGTACCTTTTAACACAGCTATTGCACTGCTATAGTAGGCCTACACCCTAGCCTATGTTATTTCACTGCAATTGCACTGCTATTAACTACATAATGTTAATGAACTGCTATTAACCACGTTGTGTTATTGCATAGATGTTATTACAATGCTATACATATGTTATACAAAATCCCTAGAGAAACTTTGGACATGTGCAAATCGAACTGGAACAATCAATTAACTAACTAACTAAAATAGATAATACATTCCAAATTATCTCTCAGTCTGAGCCATTTAAAAGAGCAGTTTGGAAACATCTTTCAGTAACAAATCTCCATGTAGGGGTTTGTCAGAGACGCCGGAAGCCTGTGGCTTAGGATGATTATCTTGTGATATTTATTTTCCGTCTCAACCTGCCCGCCCACCCGTGCGCGTGTGGTTTGGTCTGGATCATTTATCACACGGTGCTCTCGGACAACGCAGCGTCTCGGAGCGGGAGGCCGAAGAGCTGCAATTAGAATTTATGGCCCCTTTGATCTGAGCGTAATTAAAATGATCTGTCAAGGTGGCCCGCTTGCCAGCACTGGTTACTGCGTGTCGCATCTTCACATGCTAGGATAAGGAGATCACATGGAGATGGGTGTGTATATGTACGTATCTGTGAGTGTGTGTGTGTGTGAATCTGTGTGTGTGTGTACACTCGTTTTGTGTGTGTGTGTGTGTGTGTGTGTGTGAATATGTGTGTGTACACTCGTTTTGTGTGTGTGTGTGTGTGTGTGTGTGTGCGTGTAATGTCGTTTCCATGCATGTTCATGTTCATTTGTTTCTATTGTATGTACATGCCCTCCCAGGGTGCTACTTGTCTGTCAGGTGGTGTAATCCAGGTATGAAAGTCTAAATGTGCGGGTTCCACCCCCGAGCGGCTGAGGAGCAGCAGACAGGTGTGCGGGGCATTGTGGGTAATTTGCGGGCCCACGGCATGCTGTGTGGATTAATTGCACAGCATGTGAAGGATGGGGGTTTTTCAGTCCCCCATGGACCACTCTGGCACACAGCTTCGCCCGCCTGCCATGGCAACCTGCCCGCCATTCACTAATATGCCCGCCTCCAACTGTGCCATGGCTCACTCTGCATGTGTGTGGGTGTGTGTGTGTGTGTGTGTGTGGTAGTTTTGATACATGTGTGTGTGTGTGTGTGTGTGTGTGTGTGTGCGTGTGGTAGTAGTACTAATTTTGATGTTAGTGTCTGTCTTGTATGCATACTTGTGTGTGCCAGGGCCCACTCTGCATGTGTGTGTGTGGTAGTTTTGATGTGTGTGTGTCTTGATGAATCTTCTCTTAGTAAGTGAATGTAGTGTGTGTGCATTGGCTTAGATGTGTGTAGAGGATGTTTAGAGTTGTATGTGTGTGTGTGTGTGTGTGTGTTGGGGGGGGTTGTGTGGATACATCTGTTTACCTTTGGTAAGTGTTTTGTGGAACTGGTTTGTGTGTCCGTGTGTGTGTGTGACTGTGTGAGTGTGAACTTGTAGAGTTGTCCTATTTACAGTACCAGTGCTTGTAAACACTGGCCTACAGTAAGACAGGTTTGTGCCATATGTGTGTAGAGGATGTTTATATTTGTCGAGAGTTGTCCTCCAGTACCAATGCTTGTAAACCTACAAGACAGGCCTAAGACAGGTTAGGAAAATCCATCCCATATTGACTCACTTGCCAACCAGCTAGCCAGACAACTGTAGCTAGCCAACTGTAGCCGCCAACAGAGCTGAATTACTTACCATACAGACCCACACACAGAGACTAATGACTCAGCATTCCAAAAGGTCCACTGTTCTTACCAAAGGTTGCGTCATTCCACTGGCAAATGGCAATTCTAATTGTTTTAAACAAATCACTATTGAACAGCAGGCATTATTTGCCACCCAATCCTTGACGTGAAATCAATGGGCAAAGTGGCCCATCGATTCCACAAACAGCTCAGAAACTGAGCACAAAATGGCCCAGGAGCAATCAGCTGCTGGAATTACATTTGTACACATGGCCGTCATCCTGTCATACAGCAGCCAGTCTCTGTGTGTGTACTGTATGTATCGTGTGTGTGAGTGAGAATGTCTGCTTGTGTGTAGTGTGTGTGTGTAGTGTCTGTATGTGTAGTTGTGAGGGTATGTTAGTGTTTCTGCAAAGACAGGTAGAGGTATATTGGTTTGCGAACCATCAACCCAAAATGATATCTTTGGCTGCTCCATCAGGTGAGATGACATGATCTCAGCTACTCTTATGTGAAGAAATGTGACTCTAATTCCATGAAAAGGGAGGATAGAAAGGTGGCGGGGGGTGCCTGCTGCAATGGTATACCATCTTGTTTAATGCTGAAGTGGATAATGGAAGCCGAAAGTAGTGTTGTCTCCCAGAGTGGAAATCAGCCTGGGCAATCTCCCCTGACAGAGCAGCTTTTGTTGTGGGAAAATGCAACGCCAATTACCTCCACTTTGCACCATCAAGGGCTAAGCTGCGATGGCGTGTAGATATTGCTGAGAGAGGCCGTTTAGATGGTGTAGAACGGCCGCTCAGCGAGGAGGAGACCAGAAAGGACTCAAACATAAGAGAGCGATGTGCCTCGGCATCCCAAATGAGGATTACTCCAGTCAGGAATGAGAAGAAAGCCACCCAGTGATTGCTCTCCAACTTTAAAAGTACCAAAAGTGCAGTTTCATTTTTTTTTCCCCCAACTGATTCAGCTGATATTAAAGTGATATTCGGATATCAACTCATGGCCCTGTTGGTTGAGGTCACCATTTGTGAGGTCCTTATGAAAAATAAATAGGATATTTTGGTACAACACAACTTCTGTGTATGTCACTATTTGATGCACACATTCAAACTTACATGTACAGTAAAGTGAAAGTTCTGTGTATTTCAAGCATAGCCCTGTTGCACAGCCAGCTGATCTGCACTAGATAGTGATTGGAATGGGAGAATCTGGAACAACATAGGCCAAACAGAACGCAAATGCGAAAGAGCACTTTACATTGAGTCATTGGATCATACAACATTCGAAACCGAAAGAAATTATATGTTCTGTTGACTCAATGAAAACTGCTTGTTCGCTTCTGTTGTTTGTTGTTCCAAATTCTTTCGTTCCAATTACTTTCTTGTGCAGTCAGCTATTTATTGCAACAGAGCTATTCTTGAATTACACCAAACTCTAAGTGCTACTGCCATAATGCACATATTTACACAGTCGATCTATTTTTATGAGTGTGTAGCTCTCTTTATTGTATTTATCACTTACTGTATTATCAGTAAAATCACAGTGTTGTTGTTTTACATTAATATAGAGCATGGACAAATCAGGTAACACTATCCCAACTGGAACTGTCCAAATATCACCTAAATAATAAAAACAACTTAATGTTAAGGAAAATGGGTTTAGGTGCTTTTCTTTAGGTGCTTTTTTTAGGTTCTGAACTCTTCAGATGTGTATGTAGGCTGTGTGTGTGTGTGTGTGTGTGTGTGTGTGTGTGTGTGTGTAATGTATGTATGTGCATGTGTGTGTGTGTATGTGTGTGTGTGTGTGTGTGTGTGTGTGTGTGTGTGTGTGTGTGTGTGTGTGTGTGTGTGTGTGTAAAAACGAGAACTGGTGAGGTAGGGAGACATCTGGCTCCTGACACTGAGGACTGACTGCTTGGGACAAATCTCCTTCCCTGCCCTGCACACAGAGGATTCACTGCAATAGGGACTTAGAGAGAAACATCTCTCTGAGCTGGCAACGCATTCGCTTTGTATCAGCAGCCCCTCCCCTCACCATCACTGTCACCCCCACTACCTATGCTGGCTGGGGAAAAAAAAGACAGAGATAAGGGAGTCAGAGGTAGAGCTGCAGCTGAGTGGAGAAAGAGAGAGAAACAGAGAGAGGGAGAGAGAGAGAGAGAGAGAGAGAGAGAGAGAGAGAGAAAGTGAATGTGCCTTTGTGAATGCTGAATTTCAATCAGAAGAAATGGAGATTGTCAGACGTGCGATCTTGATGGTTTTTTGACTGCTCCTGGGCAGAGACTGAATTTATGCAGCACAGCAAAACACAAAGCATCTGCCAGAGGCACGAAGAAGACCGTCTAACGATCTGCGTTATCGAAAAAGAAAACGTCAAAAAAAAAGAAAAGGAAGGAAAGAAAGAAAAAAGAAAAATTCACTGATGTTTGCTAGGGCAGTCACGTTACTGTGACTGATGTTCAACAAAAAACATCAAACATCAAGATCATGCATTATAAAAACTAAAACTAAAAAGTTTGTGTTAAACTCACATCTAAAAGGAAATTTGAGCAATTTATCAATACTGCGCCCTCAAAATAGCTTCTATTTCAAAATGCCACATTAAGTACACTAATCCCATATGAAGGTAAACACATCATTTCTTTATATATAAATCATACATAATAAACATCAAATCCTAGCAGTATTTCGACACATACAGTAATAGAGGTATGGCTATGTAACACTAGCCTGGGCGAAAGCGACTGTTGACTATGTCATACAGTCTGGCCCAACGCAATTGAAACAGGTTTCCGTTTGGATACGACGTATTCCCTTGCCTGGCTCTCACGCCTACAACTTTCGCTTTCAGTATTAACAGATCTCTCGCAAGTTCTGATCTATTTTGACATCGTAGTGGCAATAAATCCTCAAGATCATGGATGCTAATGTCATGTACCAATTTTGTGAATGTAATTCGAACGTGGGGGAGAGAACAAACGCGTCCCTACCCTGTAGGACTACAAATCTTTGAGACATTGCTCTAAACTGTGTGCTGATTGGCTAAACCGTAGAGTAACCGAGGGAAAGGCGGCAAGGGGGGGTTATTCCAGACTATGTGCGGAGATAAAATGTTTAGCGGAGGTACGTAGGATGGCATCGCCAGGCTAATGTAACACTGTAAGCAAAAATGATTGAAGACAGTAGGAGCAAAAGAGAATAGTTCCAATCTGCAGAAGTTCATTACATCACAATATAAACTTTTTGATGACCTTTTCAATTACCTTTCCATTGCACCTCCCCTTAGCAAAAACAAATATTAGCCCAGTAAGAAATTCTATTATTGTTCCATCCATGTAGGAATTGGGCCTTTTTGTTGGGAAGCCACATTTTATTGCCATAAACTTATAGTATTGATAACTTCTCTCACAATGTTTTAACATAAAAGTTACTTTTTGGAAAAAATGTAAGGGGTACAAAGTACAGATACTGGGAGTTCCCATGCTCCTCTGCCCGCTTATTTCATTTCACTCTGCAAAGCAGCATGGTGATCATGGTCGATTTTTTCGCCTGCTTTCGGTATCCAATCATGGAACAAGAAGGAACTAGTATGGCCCTCGATTGCATTTCACGTCACATGGTGGCTCTGGTATTGGGTCTGAGCTATGTACAGACGCTATGATAGACATTCGTAGTGCCCAATAAACGGCTCTGGACAATTGTAAACGATGCTTCCGCTACGAGAGATGCAATACAGACAATACATGTAGGTAGAGAGAGAGATGCAATACCTACAATACATGTAGGTAGGTCTCCAGACTAAATATCAATAGTGATTTTTAGTTTGGCATTCGCCAGGCTATACAGATACTGTATTTTTGGTAAAATGCATCGTAGTGTAAAAGTCAAAGTTGCAAGAAATATAAATATTCAAGTAAAGTACAGATACCAGAAAATTCTACTTAACAGTCCTTGAGTATTTGTACTTAGTTACTTCCATCCCTCTTACTGACATACATGACTGGCAACTAAGGTGTAAGCAGGATAATACTCTTCAAGGTGTCCTGAGTTAATGAATTTGGCAGAAGAAGCTCTTTTCCCGGCATCCATTTTTCTCAATAATCCTGTAAATCGGGACACCTCAACGGTTGTTATCCCTCACTTAATTCACACCACTATCCCCTATCCCCCATTCCCTTACAAAAAAAGTGTGAATTAAAATACTTTTGTAAAGCTGTCTGGGTGAGAGTGATTCCCATGAAACGTGCAATATGAGAACATGCATAGCATACGGTCTGACAGTAATTTTAGATAGAAAGAACCTGCAAAACATTAAAGTCTTAGCTTAGCATTATTCCAACTTTCAGATTATATTTTCTGCTTGGGTTTTCCCCCACGGAACAAAGTTTTATTTATGCCAACACACTTCTCTTGAGAACACCTGCAGGAGGATCCTCTAGAGAGCCGCTGACTAGGAACCAGACTTGAGCCGTAACTCACCCAGAAATCAGCCGCATCTGAGCCGCATCTCAGCCCGATCTTCTCTGGAGTCTGCATCCATTTGCGCCATTTTTCCCCCCCTATGGTACCATCTGTGAACATGAGGAATGTAATGAGACACATACACAACAGAGTGCAATCCTGGGGGCAAAGCAATATCTAGGGGGGAAAAAAGGAAGGAAGGAGGATCGGGTGGGTAGGGGGATGGAAGGGTGGAGGGATGTGTGGTTTATCGCTACGGTAACAAAGAACGCTAATCCGCTGGGTTGGCAAAAACAAAGCACAAAAGCTTTAGGAAGAATTAAAGCACCATCAAAGAACAAAAATGAATGCACTTAAATATGTCCCGAAAAAGCTGATGTTCTTGTGATTTCAAGAATCCCTGTGCAGCACAGAGTTTATATATTTCTTCTGCTAGAGAGACGGGAACAATAAGATTTAGTAGCACATGAGGCAAGAGCGGTTCAGAGCCAGTAACATTGGGTAAAGAATGAATGAGATTAAAAAATAAAATAATAAAGCTCTCCTCCAGCTTCTGTAGATTCAGCCAAGCAAGGTTGCCCCATGGAGTTCATTTAAGGTGAAAAGCATTTGAAATTTTTTTATTATATGATTTAAAATCGGAGAATGAGCACACTCACCTCAACCCGCAAGCATTTGTGTTATTGTTTTCCGTTAACAAAAAGCTCCTTTTCCCTCATTTCTCTTTGTAAACACACAAGTGTGTGTGTGTGTGTGTGTGTGTGTGTGTGTGTGTGTGTGTGTGTGTGTGTGTGTGTGTGTGTGTGTGCTTGAAACTGAAGTGTGGGGCTGGCTAAAGAAATTGTGCCTGAATAGCAGTCTTTTCTCTAAACAATCTTGGATAGAGTGTCCGTTTTCCTGCTGAAGGCCCTCTAAGTATCCTTGTGTGGCCATCAGGTGGGGAGAGCGGGGGGGAAAAAGAAGGCGAAAAAAAGTGTGTTTGCTTAATGGGGCATTTAACAATTCTGGGCCACACACACAGACGTCAGTCTGACCTCTTAATGACCCCTGTCACCTCCAGCGCTTCTCTCCTGCAGGCAATTGTGCATTTATGGCGAGCTGCCTCCAGCACAGGTGGGGAGACAGGATGTGGATGTGCCTCCCAAAGCTTCAATTAAGGGACTCATGACACCGGTTCAATTAAGACACAATCCCAGCTCCACAGCAACTCCTCAAGCAGCTAGCTGCATATTAAAAGTATAGTATGGTAAGAATGTAATAAATTAGAGGAAATACAATTAAATAAATTATCAGTAGCATGGTTGGCACCGTTTGTAGGGGAGCTTAACGATAAGTTATTACCGACGAGGCATGAGCCGGTATCAACTTAATACTAGTCTTCGATATCCATCCCCAGTCCCAAAACAGTGTTTGATAGATAGATAGATAGATAGAGAGAGAGAGAGAGAGAGAGAGAGAGAGAGACACAGAGAGAGAAAGACATGATAGATGGATAGATAGACTAATATCTATACAATAGATACTGTAGACAGAGAGATAGAAAAGGTATATTCTTCTTTCTCTCTCTCTCTCTCTCTCTCTCTCTCTCTCTCTCTGTTTGATAGGCTGTCTGTATCTGTTCTGATCGGCCATAGTGGTAGGCTGTGTACTGTATATGCTGACACCACAGTGTGTGGAGAGAAAAGCTGGGGAAGTCGATTAGGGTGAGCGCAGTGGCAGTCCTTTACACGCTTTGTTTCATGTGCCTCTCAGGGTGGAGTTTATGATGAACCCATTGGAAACACAGCAGGGCTGTTTTTCTTCCATTCCCATGGTTGGGAGCATGCTCCCCTGGGGAACTCCTCCTGCTCTCTCTCTCTCTCTCTCTGATACTGTCAGCTCTCAAAAAATCCCACTCTCTCCTTTAACACTGTACCTGTCCAATCACCCCCTTCCTCCAACCCCCACTCCACTCAATACACACACACACACACACACACACACACACACACACATATGCACACACACACACACACACACACACACACACACACACACACACACACACACACACACACACACACACACGCACGCACACACAAATACACATACACACACGCACACGCACACACATACACACACATACACACACACATACATACACACACACACAGTTAACATGCTGCTCCTTGTCCAATCAGAGGGCGCCGATCTATCTGAGCGCGTGCAGTGCCTCTCTGGAGCCCCGTAACATTTACAACTCTGGAGCTGTGTGCATGGATGGGAAGGAAGAGTTACCCAAAATACCCATGTGAACGTTTCCTCAATTGCCTGCTGGGAGTCAGTCACACCTAGAGGGGTAGTAGCAGATCTTTACCAGCCGAGTTCTCATCTCTCAGGGGGAGGATATACTGTATAGACAGGGCCGTTTCAAGGTACTTAGGGGGCCCCAAGCAAACAGGACATGGGGGCCTTTCACCACCACCACCAACAACAACACATTGGATTTCTATAGCGCCTTTCTAGACACCCAAAGCGCTTCACATTTGAGGGGGACCTCACTGACCACCACCAAACATCATCAACATAATTATCTGTATTGTACAGTTGTCTGACTCCAGTTTAAAGTCATTTTTTGTTGAAAAACACCACCAACATAACTACTAAATTGATTAAACAGTCAATCTTGGGGGCCCCTTTCAGCCTGGGGCCCCAGGCAATTGCCTGGTTTGCCTGCCTTGTTGTGACGGCCCTGTATATAGATACATGAACAGAAGCCCCAGGAAGGGGAGTGTTTGATGCAGGTGTTAGATATGTTCAGGTCATTTTTCATTTGCAGTGTTTTTTGTTTTTTTTCCTCATATAATGTGTTATGAATGATTGATATGCACACGTTAACCTTTAAATAGCATAACTCTGTCACATACTGGAAATGCACCCCCACCAACATGCACTCTGAACATTAAAATCAGATGACAGGGGCCACAAATAATACTATTTTTATTTTTTTCCAGTAAGTATAAGTGTGGTTGTAACCTGTATTTGCAATGAATACTAGTCTGGTCCTTCTCTTTTCAACAAACAACTAACCTGGTAGAGCATCAATACCTTACAAAGGCTTACAATTAAAGGAATACTCCACCTTTGGCTGGGTAAAAGAATTTTGGTGTCAGTGCCTGCATTTTCCTAGTCTGGTAACCCCAATTTTACCTTTTTCTTAGCTTCAGCTGTGCCTAGGCACTGGAATGGTATGCATTACAGCTACATGCTAACACCTAGTGCTAAGCTAAAGCTAAAATGTAGGCGATAAGACCAAAATGTTTTTATCCACATATCTAATTCAGGTAAGACTGTCAATAACCCAATTTCATGAAATGGTGGAACATTCCTTTAAAACAGATCATATAATTGTAGTAGATTTAATTAGATCATGATGGCGATGAATATTTTGTTGCTTCTGCTTACTAATGCAAGTCATTTACATTTATGCATTTAGCAGATGCTTTTATCCAAAGTGACCTACATTTTACAGCAACTATCAACTACATGAGGGCCAGTCACCCTGGAGCACCTTAGGGTTAAGTGCCTCGCTCAAGGGCACAACAGTGGCAGCCGGGATCCGAACCCACAATTTCCAGGATATTCTGGTTCATTCACCGCTACGCCACCATCGCCCAAGGCAAAGAACATGACAAGGTTAGAGATGGCTGTGTTTGTGCAAGATATGCACACAGGCAGGCAGAGAGAGCACAGCACAGACAAGGGGCTCTGGATTCTTACAGACTCATTTGCTGTTTCAGCATGTCAGACAACGGAGAGATGAGCAGCAGATGAAGATATTTCACCGAAGACACATCTGCACAACCTCTCAAATCAACCCCTCATCACACACACACACACACACACACACACACACACACACATACACACACACACACACACACACACACACACACACACACACACACACACACACACACACACACACACACACACACACACACACACACAGGACTTGTCAGGGTAGATACAAGCAGACACAGAGATATGAGTTGTCCCTTTCAATCGCACCATTCCACTCTCCGAATAAAATAAAATAATCAAAACAAAACAAGAGATTGCTTGTGTGCATGTGCTTTTCAACCAATCATTAAATCATTAAAGGCAATCTGTTGGCTCAATGGGACTGGAGAGGCTCCTTGATCACAGTGGCTTTGCTCATTCTGTGGAGTCAGATTTGATTTGTATCGCTCACAGGTGAAAATCCAGCACGGGTGACAATGTCATACAGGCCATCATTACCTCCTCATAAGAGCATGTGTGTGTGTGTGTGTGTGTGTGTGTGTGTGTATGTGTTAGTCGGCAAGTGTGAAAGTGTGTGTGTGTGTGTGTGTGTGTGTGTGTGTGTGTGTGTGTGTGTGTGTGTGTGTGTGTGTGTGTGTGTGTGTGTTGCTGGAATACTGATTCGAGTGGACCTGCATGAGATGGATCTGATGGACCACAACGGCTATTTCATTTGTGATTTCCCAGCCTCTCAGGTGACCCCTGTTAAAGGCGAGGGGAAGAGGCCCTCTAAGCCGTCTGCTCAATCTGCTGTGCTACACACACACACACACACACACACACACACACACACCTTTCCTGCTTGCTCACACACACTGAGGGAGCAGGGGATGAGAGAGTGTGGCAACGTTTGTTCACACACGACATCAAGGTACACACAGAGGCAGAGACAAAGCCCCTCACTCACACACACGAGCATACAGTAATTGTTTCCCCCCTCCCTCCTCCTCGTCCTCCTCCTCTCTTTCTCTCTCTCTATCTCACTCTATTTTTTTCTCTCTCATTCCCATCCTCTTAGCTTGTCTCTCTTTGGAACACTCAAAAAGCCAAAACCAATCCGCGTCAGTTTTTTTTTGTGTGTGTGTGTGTGTGTGTGTGTGTGTGTGTGTGTGTGTGTGTGTGTGTTTTCTCCCCACCACTGGAGAGACATTAAAAATGGATGACTTTAATTATATTTTCCAGTGCTATCTGGCAGAGACGTCAAGCAGCAGCGCGTTTTCAACCCCGGCTGCAGGTTGGCGTGTAAGTGACAGAACCCTGTGACACCGCTATTATCAGCTGCCTCGGGGGGAAAAGCCATGCTAGCATTAGCATACATTAGAATAACTGCATGCCTGTCCCCTCAAAGATAATGAAGTCAGGGAAGCCAGAGATCGGCCCCTTGTAAAGGTGGGTTGGCTGCAACTCCAGACGAGGCACCTTTCCTGACATATGAAGCCATCTACCTTTTCCCAACTTTTTTTTTCTTTCTTTACCTTTGCTTTTTAAATATATATTTACTTTGAAAGAAAGATAACCTGACATACTTCAGAGGAATGTTTTTTTTTCCACCTTATGTCTGGCTCTGGGAGAGCATTGGAAGCAGTGGGATCTTAAATTGGAGCAGACATGAGAAAAAAGTATGTGTGTGTGTGTGTGTGTGTGTGTGTGTGTGTGTGTGTGTGTGTGTGTGTGTGTGTGTGTGTGGGGGGGGGGGTGAATGAAGGTGAACTGCCTGAATGCCTCAGTGAAATAAAGATAACTCACAGGGATGCGCCGCTTGAAGATAATCCAGTTTTTTTTTTTTTTTATCCAGTATCCAGTCTTTGCTCGGGGTTGCCAGATGATCAAAATCGATAGCAGAACAGAGCCGTCTTAATCAAATGCAACAAACCTGGCAGGACGTTTAGTGCCGATCTGGAAGAGTTCGAGATCTCGCGGCCCACTGGTAGGGGCACTCAAAATACATGAAGTGGTGAAAGGGATGATGACATTCTCAATTCTCAATTTGAGCTGGGACGACATTGAAGAAGTGGAAGCACTTACACACATTACAGTGTGATTTCACATAGCTATGACAGGCCTCTACCAGTCTATTCAATGCCTTCTTATTACTCATTAAATAGAAGTCAAGAGGGGGGAAAAAGGGGACTAACTGTGATGATGACAGCTGCTGTGAGCAGGACGGTTCTGACGCTCTGAAAGACCCATTGGAATCTATTCTTTGACACTCAGTGGATGAGGAGTTACTGAGCTGCATGCTGGCAAATGTTAAATTTTCATCACCGCTTTCATATAAAGAATTCCCCTGCATTACTTATGTCAGGAAGTAATTGTGTGTATGAGTGTGTGTGTGTGTGTGTGTGTGTGTGTGTGTGTGTGAGTGTGTGCGCGTTGAGAGTGGTGAGGCTGAAGCATCAATAATTGACTTTCCAGCAGTCACCATTACATGCACAGTTATAAAAAATGCATGGGCGAGATTGTTGGGGAACATGAAGAACAGGGTGTAATATAGGACTCACTACCCCCAGTGCTGACATAACATTTCCATTTGAAGAACCATGACCGAGGACTTAACACTTCATACTTGCCTCTGATCAGCTGATGATAAAGATGGCTCAGAAGAAAACAGAGGGTATGACATATGTGAATCATATATAAGTACTGCAGAGTTCATCCACTCTCTGTGCATTAAAAGGATGTACATGTACAATATGCCTTGCATTCAACTAAATGGCTTTCTTTGAGTGTCTTAGAAGTAGCCATTTCGAGACCACTTTAAGACTACCTTGAGAGTACAATTAGTTTGGACAACTAGCTTAAATACATCTAGTTCTAGTTTGCTGTGAATCATAACCTACAAGAAAGGCATCACTGCCCTTTTTTTTAACCTCCAGGCAGGCAAAAACGTTTAGACTCGTGTACCGGTATTTCCTTTTTTTTATTTGACATTTTGAAATGCTTTCAGCTATCCACCTTGAGAATTCCTGTACAAGTGAAATGTCTGGTACCTCTATCACATTCTGGGCCAGACCTGATGATGAGTTGACATCAACCTTGGGAGCATCATATGATATCATATTGCTCAACAAAAAATACACCATAAACTGTCTGGCTAGGGGGAAAAAGGGCCTCAAAAAGCTCATCTTAGCAGCTGCAAGATTCCTGAAACGCTGGAGGTCAAATGAGTCTCGAGGGACACTGTTAACAACAAGCACAGAGTAAACAAGCTGATCAGCTCTTTTCTTTTGAAGTGTTTATTTTCTTTTTTTTTTTAAAACCCAGTAGGTTGGACTGTGGAGCTGCTCCCTCTCTTTCTTTGCAGTTAATAACATCTAATGGTGGTGGATTATGTGATTCATGTCCTTTTAATGTCTTTATTTGCTGTGTGCATGGCTGCAGTGCTTAAAGTGTGGTTCTTCCCTCTCAGAAGCAGCACAACAGTATTAAATCAAGATGATAAAGATGATTCATTTAAGCAATGACCTCTAAAGAAAAGCAATCCGGGCATAGAGAAGGGTGCCCCGACTCCAAGACAATAAACGACTGGTCACAAAAGTGAGTAAGGCGAATAGCGGCGCCACCGTTGCCACCGCCGCTTCGGTTGCTGGCCCGGGTGACGGTGACATTTGCTATGTATCAAATATGCCCCCCCCCCCCCCCTGATCTGTTCCCCTACCCCTGCAGTGCAAATCCATTTCCTCCAATGATTAATTTCATTGTTGCCGCGGAGATTATTATTCACCTATTCCACGCACTCTGCTGCAGCTGGGGTTCCGTGTTCCCTGTTTGTAATTCCGGTTAGGTTGCCGGGGTTGTTAGGAACCCGCGTACGCACTGCAGCGGAGCTCGGCAGTAATAAGATACAAGGCATTTGGACGTCTAGCCGGCACCCAAAACATCATTTTAAAGGCAGCTTATTACAGCTGCACAAAGCATCGTTGGGTTAGGGAGCAGTGCAGTTCATCGTATAATAATGAATTTGAAATACCGGTCGGGGGAGCTCAGCATGGTAGCTCACAACATGCTGGGGATTGCAGCCCTGAGCACAGGTGCCATACCATTATTCAAGCTGATTAAGAGCAGGCCTAAACTAATTCCCAAAAAGGTACAAAGGTAATTTGATCCACAATTTTTGAAAAAAATCAATTTAATCCCACCCATGCATGACCGAAATACTCACACTCAGTAGAAAACCTGTAGGGATTCACCCTGGCCGCCTGCATGCTAGAATTATGCATCATTATTAAGTATTATGACCTTAATTTGTCATTGACACTTTGTAAGTAAATCTACCGAGGGGCCACAATTGCGCCTTGTGATTTCATTACCAGTGTGCTGAGTCTCCTAATGGGCAAACATACAAACGTTTGATGGATTAGTGAATATGCAAATTATACATAAGAAAAATATATACAGGGCAGGGCATTGTATAGTAGCTATGGGGCACATTCATCCACTTTACCTCTTCCCACTACTCTCTCTATCCCTTGTTCTCCGCTTTGTGTTTCTCTCTCTTTTCCTTCGCATCCTTCCATCCTTGCCTTATCTGAACTTGTTCCTCCCCTGCGGTGACGGTGTAAACATCTGTCACTGTTTCAGGGACTCACCATTTAAGAAAAAAGAAAAACCTCGCCTGAAGAATGAATCAATAAATGCAGAGGTTTCATTTCTGTCAAACACACGCACACACACACACACACACACATGCAACCACATCAACTCTCCTAGTCCCCCCTCACACACACACACACACACACACACACACACACACACACACACACACACACACACACACACACGCCTAAAGCAGGCTTGTTAGTGTTGAGATGAGACAGAGGGCTCAGTGTGGGCCTCCCTTTTTCAATTTCCTGCTCCAGTGCCCTCCCCTCTGGCAGTGGCACCCCTCTCTACTGGAGGGGGGCCTGCCTGTGTTGAACGGGGGCCACCGCTGCCGGCTCTGTCATCCCCCGTCCACCCCCTAATCCTCCCCTTCTCCTTCTCTTCCTTCCCTGTTGCAGCCAACAAGCACTGCGGATGCTGCCATTCAAACGACCCACCCCCCGCCCCCTCCATCGTTCCCCCATCCTTTCCCCTTCTTGCCCTGATGCCATATATGCCACTGCTTTCCTTTCCTTTTCCCTCCCTGTCCCTCACAATCACTCATGCTAAATGGCCATAAACTTCCTGCGTCGGATTTAAACGAGTAGCCGTGAAAGGCCAGAGCCGCCGCCGTGACAGACAGGGCTGACTGACATGTCGTTGCCGGATTAAAGATGGCTCCTGTGAGTGATGGCCCCTTCTCTGTGTCATGTCTTTCAACACCACTGACAGGACACCTTCTTTTTTTTTGCTTTTGTTTATTTAGTCAAAATACCCCACCACCATCACCACATAGTCGCCTTCTCTCTCCCTGAGGGAGAGCTATGTGGCAGGTCGGTCCTCACCCCTCTGAGCTGGGCTCTGCTTTGGCGCTAAGCTTTGAGGGGGTGGAGTGGGGGGGTGGGAGGCAAGGGTGGTGCTGGTTTCGGATCATTAACGGGAGGCCTGGGGTGTCTTGGCTTTGACGGCGTGCTGGCAGCCCCGGCCCTGGGTTGCATCAGATCATGTGGCGCATGTGGTGGCGGTGGTGGTGGAGCGCGGGTTTCGTCTAAAGTTCTTAGCGTCGCTGCCTAGCTGCCTCTCCGCCTCGCCCTCCTCCCTGCCCCCCCCCATCCCCTCCCCACCACCACCACCCTCCCAGGACTCACCACTGGCCCCCTCATCCTGAGCTCTGCTCCCTGCTGATGTCTGAGGGGACACACGGCGGCGGCAGACCCAGGCATTGCCCAAGATTACATCAGGAGCCAGTTCATGTAAAACAGACCCACACAGTAGCCTAAGTCTAAGGCAGACAGACAGAACAGAGGCAAAGACAGAAGGCGCAGAAGTGGACGGCACAGCCAAAGCCAGAGTTGAGTTGCTGCTCTATAGTTTTGCACCCAGAGGTGATCACGTTGGTTGATAGCACCTTCCTCGTGCCTGTGACTCATGTTTTGGGGATGTATTAGTCCCTGTGTTGCCTGAGCAACATGGCAGCTATGGGCATAGATGGACGCGGCTTCATGTGAACCTCTCTGAACCACTCACAGGGCATGATTGTTGGAGAGAACTGCACCTCTCATGGGGTCTCAAACACTATTTTGAGTGACAGGAAAAAAATAAATAAATAAAACATTCAATTTACCTCAGGCAATAAGTGTTCAAAAACTAACAGCTGTATGTACACTTTGCTTTGCCATGGTTGGTTAGGTTAGGTGTTAGAAGCCAAATCACTGTTTTAAACCATAGAATGGTCAAATAATCAGACACTTCATTGATAGTGTAATGATGGTTCCAACATTTGAAACAAGTCCTAGAGAAGTTAGTAAGTGTACAGGTAGCTTGCTAGCACCTAGATCGATGCCCCCAATAGCAACAACTAGCAAGCAGTAATAAAACATCATAAAAAGTTCAAACATTTGCCGTTTTGATAAGATTTTGCTGACCCAAGAAGACAGCTTGTATACAACTTGTATGGTACTGTCGGTCTTAAAGCATGATGCTTATTTAGGCCCTTTTTTGATCTGGTATCAGTATGACAGAACGTCTACAAAGCAGCCACAGAATTCCCCCTGTACAGTACATGTGCAGAAATGGTCCTTCGCTTAGGATTACAATAAACAATCACACCATCTTCTATTGCATTGTTCGTTTATCTTTTCATGCAATGCATTTTTCCATTTCAAATGTTTGAACTTTGCCACTTATTCAGATAGGCCTACTGGTGAAGGGAGGAGAGATGTGAGATATCAAAACCTGCTTCACTTTCGCTCAGCTTCCCCGCATTTCATGTGTGCATATCTTCCACTGAGCTGCTGGCCTGCAGAGCTTTTAAATTGGTTAGCCATTTTTCTCGGCTCAGACAAGTGCAAGTACAATCATTTAAGGACATTCTGTACTGAACGCCTGTGGAAGTCACCGTGAATTTTCAATTTTATGTCAATCATATTAACATTACCCTTAACATTAACCTTCAGCAGACAAAAGAATACTTTTGTCCCTACAGTAGAAACGTCACCGTTCACTGCATGCATAAGTATATCCAACTATTTGAAATATAACTTGGCATACTGAGCATTCATTTAATAATATATGTATTTTTATTTGTCAAGCATTTTCAGGGAAATGCTTCACTTATGCATGAGTGGCACAAAGACACTAGAGCAGCAAGATAGAAAGCTAGAAAGTTGCCTGGCCACAGACAGTGAGTGCAAAGACACAGAGCACAAAGATCAGTCTTAGACACATCTGTGCCTGTCTGGCAGCAAATTGAATCTGCTGCTTTAGAAAAAAAGGTTACCTATCCAAAGACAGCATGTGGTGCCTCTTGAGCTTAGCGCCGCAGCAGAGTCAGTCGCCGAGCTCACTCCAGGCGAGCAGACAGACAGACGCAATGAGAAGATTCTTCCATCACGTCCGCCGAGCAACTCCACTCTCCCATCACAAACCATTTGCATAGACAATGAGATCACTCTCATGGCTAACTCCCAGAGAGACAGAAAACAATTTGCTTTAGTGGAGTGGGGAAACGGCCCCGGTAACTAGTTGACGAGATAGTATAAAGTTGGCACAAATTTGACATCAAGGATACATACTTTTCGCCACTGCAAATTATAAGAAGATCAATTTGAGGAGAGTGAGGAGAATTATTAAAATATCAAAGAAGAAAAAAAAATCACTCAAATGTCCTTGTGAGAGTCTGTAAAGCCATATTAAAATGTCACTTCTTTCCTGAGATTTAATTAGAACTCCTGTATTGATGATAAGCTATTTCTGGGGATTTATTATCAAATGATTCAAACAGCACACCTACAAAGCAACTTGCCCTTGAAGAGCCGAGTTGGATATTTGCCAAAGCAGAGACACATCTACAGCATCAGATGTTGCTATCAAGTGCATTTCTTCAGAGACCATCAACTGACTTCCTGATGATAAATAATTGACTCTTTTTATAGAATTTCAAATAAATACACATAGCACTGATAGGCCAAATATTAAAATGGCATGAAATATTATTGATCAACTACTGAGTTAGAAAAAAATATATATATCATAATAATATACAGTCTAGTATATAACACATTGCAGCGCATTTCTTGTTACAGTTAGGGGCCATGCCCCTTTTGCGTGCAGGAGTACAGTTCTTGTGTGCTATATAGTGAGAAATGTCTTAATGGAATTAATAGGTGTTATTACCTATGAGTTGTGCTTTAGTGAAGTGCGCCGCCTTGTCGTGGTTTTATACCTACGTGTATGTCATGTAAGAGCCGTGTTTAAGGCCATGCCCTTTCCCTCTAAAACGATGTATTATGATTAAAAACCTTTGCCTGAAATAATTGTCAGAGAGTCAATGAGATGCAAGGTGGTGTGAATTCTTATCCACGTCTTAATATATATATATTTTGTGTATATAACCTACTGTATATCTTGAGAGAAGGAAAATGTTAATGGCTTTCGTTTGCATATTATAACCACTGCCTGTAGCCAAGCAACCCTACTTCTGCTCAGTTCTATGCAGAAAGGAGCAAAGCTGAGGAGATATTTGGTAAAGTAGCAATTTCTGTGAGCAGACGTCATATTGTGAACAATTTAAGTTGAGGGAAAAGCAGTAAGTAATAATGGCAGTGAAATGTGATGTAAGCCTCTAACCTGTAAGATCTGAGAGGCGGTCTTTAAAAAATGTCAGCCAAAAATGAGAATTACTGTGATTGGTTTGAAATCTCTGGCTTGCATTAGCAGTTTTCCTATAAGCCTTGCATTTGGCAACTCTGACAGGATCCTCGAGTCTTGCCAAGTGGACTTTCTTATCGCCAAGGTGGTTTAGGTGATACCGAAGGCAAACAACTGTCATTTAAGGAGCAGTTTACCTCAGGGCTATGTCTGCAGTCAAGAGGCATTCCAACTATCTGCCACTGGCCATCCGATCACAGGCTATGGCTGAATGTAGGGAAACTACACCGGAGGGCTTTTCCAGGGGATAGACATGAAGATTTCTAATGAAAGGGAGTCTCTACTGTTATCACCTAAAGCACCGACCACAGTTTACTGATTGGCAGTCCAACAGATCTGCTGAAACAAGCTCCTGTTTGTTGTTTAATTTCCCCAACTAGAATCTTAGAGAAAACCCCTTAGTGTACAGTATAACATTTATAAGGGCTTTGTTTTGGGAAATGCGAACAAGACGATTTAACACAGGAAAATACACAGTGCTCCACTTAGGCTGTTACAAAAGTACTTACTGCAGGCAATGTGATTTTAAATGTTTTGGATTTTGACCAAGTTCCATTTTTAGGTGCAGAAAACAAATTCATGAAGCTCTCTGTAAGGTGGCCAATGTATCCTGTTTTATGGTTTGTTAGGTTGCCTTGAAAAAGCAATGTGTGATGCTTCCACATTTCTCTTCACGTTTCTCAAGAAGCCCACCATTAAACTAAATGGAAATGTACAGTCTAATGCCCCTTGGTGCTTCACTGCCATCCTAGCTTTCATAAACCAGACCTCCTCAATTAAATCAACACATTGAAATTTGCTCGCGGCTGAGGGGAGCTTGATCGTGTGTGCGCGTATTGATGCTGAGTTGGGATCCGTGGCAGACTCATCAAGTATTACACAGGCAGGTCCCATCCTTACTTGAGCCTGGAGCCTGCCCTAAGGCCTATCCTCAGGCTTCAGCATCGGGGCAAAGCCCCGGTCCACCAATATATCATCAATTTGAGACCTTCTAACCACATTCCCTGAATGGATTTTATAATGATGTTTTCTACGCTTTAGTGTAGAATAGTTCAGCGATGAACTATAAGTATGGTGCTTATAGCCAGGGAAGAATTCTGTGGATCTGTGAGATGTTTTTTTTTTTTTTTAAGGTGTAAAAAAACAGCTCCTGTTCAATTCTTTTCCTGAGTTCTGGATTCTGGAGATCACTCCCACACTTTAAAATTCAGCAGTGAGAAGGTGGTACGAATATGACTACTGCTGCTATGCTAGCACTGCATGTTTATCTCCCTCTCATTTAAAAAAAAAAACAACAACTAACCAAACAACCAAAAAACATGCTAGATCAACAAGGCCCCTTCAGACCAACATACACTAAAATGTCTTTATATGGCAGTTGGGGTTGTCATGTCATACTGTACACAATCATTCAGTTCTAGTTGATCTGCTGCAGGAGTAGGGATTGAGAGAAATTGAAGAAAATGAGAATATACAGGAGCACTGCTCCATTACTGTGTGATAGGCCTATTCTACATCTAATTAGATGACAGATGCCCTTGAAGAAATAAGCTGAACATAGCTGTAGCTTTGGGTGTTACAAATGGTCCAACAACCAAAGAGCTGAATTTTAAAGGGACACAATAGTTTCCAAAAGCCTCTTGATTTTCTTCTAAAGGCCCTGAGTGGGCCATCTTTACGCATCTTCAGTAGGCCTATTCATCAGGGACTAAAAGTGGAACTTTCTAACCTTCAGTGAGTAGAGTTTTAAATGAAGACTATATTCAAAAGGTTTTCTTGTTTTGATGGTTTTAGGCTAGGCTATATTTTTAATCTTTGTTATTATTTTCCTTTTTTAAATTAGTGTCCTTCAGTGATTTCAGTATAATCTACTGTAAAACATAATCACATGTAGGCCTATTATTAACAAAAACAAAGTTTTCAAAACAAACAAACAGCCAGTCCCTATAAACTAACAACAACATCAACAACATTATTATCATCATCAACAACAACAAAGCAATATTAAGCAATATTTTCTATCCCTTTTGAAATTTGTAGCGTCCACCTTGTCCTCCCTGTTTCTAGTCGGAATGATTGGACTACTGCACACGTCATGTGAATGTGAATGAGCGTCATGTGAATGCACAACAGAAGTCCCTTTGCCTCCACGGTTTGCATAACGTTACCATTTTGGAAGTCACTTGTTTTGACAAGTGGGGATATTCCGAAATTAATTTCTTTAACTTGCAGTAACGTTACCCAGCGGCGAATTTAACCAGTGCAATTAGACTATTTCGTTAAACATTTACAGTCAAAGGGATAGTGCTGTCATTTACTTGCTGACGTTTAGCCTAGGCTACTTGTTGTCGTTTTGACAGTAGCACACATAATGGCCGCTTTGAAATTCTGTGCAAATATCTCCTGGTTATTTACGGAGTTGCCAGAATTTACTCAGAGGTTGCAAGCAGCTGCGTCCGCTGGTTTTCGTGCAGTTGAAGCTGCTTGGTTATATGACTGCGAAGTAGCAAAGCTGGTAGAAGCGAAAAAGCAAGCGGGTGTTGAAGTGGTGCTTCTAAATACTCCTCCGGGTAAGAAAGACTCCCGATACTTCTTGCCCTATCTGAAATGAGCCATAGCCTACAACAGTACTCAGAAGGGTAATAATTTAGCTTGATTACAGTTTGTGTGTCACTGTAATAATAAATCTAAAGCTTGACCATCTTCCTGACGGTGTTATCGTAGGCTACACTAACGTAAAATTTCTCCATATCCCTTCTACTCTTTTTTTATGGGTTAGTTAAATATTTAAATATGTTGCCAAAGTTTCATTTTGACTCCTGCCTTTGTTGTACCATGTCAGTGTAGGCCAGTCACATCACATCACAGTCTATTTGCTTTGTTGTGCACCTTGACCCAAACCAGCATGCCCAAAGTGTAGCCTATAGTGCAGACCAATGAGAGAGTTACATTTGTCTGAAGTGGACCAGGAAATAGCGGGTCAAATCCTCTCTCTGAAAGGGCTCTACTACTCTTTTACTTGAATAGGGGACATGAAGGGCGGCGACCTTGGTCTAGGGGCCGTGCCGGGCAGAGAGAAGGAGTTCAGACAGGGTCTGGAGCTGGCTGTGCAGTTTGCCAAAGCACTGGACTGCAAGAGGTAGGCTACAGAGTACAGGACTCTCTCGTCACGTACACATGACCTCATTAATTCAGAGAGCAAAAGGTTACACCATGCAATTACAGAGACCCAAGAGTGCCCAGACAGACAGAGACACCAATACATATATGCACCATCTGAGGCTTAAAGGAGTTAATAATAATAATAATAATAATAATAATAATATATATTTTCCAATAAATTAAGCTGTATACATGTATCATACTTTTAGTTTATCTCTTTCATTAGTAGCAGTTATTGCTATTTTTAAACACTTGATAGTTCTCCTGTGTGGTAGTGTTAGCAAAAACAAGGCTTAAGCATGATAGTCTGCAGTGGGTGTTGAGAGCAGCATCGGTGTGTGTGCCATGATGGTCTGCAGTGGGTGTTGAGAGGAGCATCGGTGTGTGTGCGGGTTCCTTACTGTAGACATATTTCTGCCCTGAAATCGCTTCATCAGGATCCACTTGATGGCAGGGAGGGTACCTGTGGGGGCGGACCGCTCAGCTGTTGCCATGGAGATGGAGGCCACCTTTGTCCAGAACCTGAAACATGCTGCAGATGTCCTCTCAAAGGTGACCCTCTGTTTCGCGCTCGCTTGCTCTTTCCACTGCTGGCACACAGCCAGAAAGGATGCTCAGGTGTTGATCAGGAGCTCCCATTTTTTCATTGTTCACCTTTCAACCCCCCACACAAAAACACACACACACACACACACACAGGCACACACATACACACACACACACACACACACACACACCACACACACACACACACACATCTACCTTCCCACATAACCTGAGCCTCTCCAGTATTGGTATACTGTATATCTTTCGATATGAGAAACAGTAATCGTTGCTGGCGCAGTAGGACAGTGGTTTGTGTTTTGTAGGGGCTGAGATAGGAACACACACATACAGTGGTGTAAATATGCGCTTTGGGCTTTCACCTTGTTGGTATGGAGGGTAATAAGGTTCACAGTGACTGACTGTCACAGTGTATAAGGCTGCCTGAAAGAACGCGTAATGTGAAAACAAGTGGTTAAACATTAATTTAGATCGCCATCATCTAATGATGTTCCCTCCTGCCTCAGTACACAAATATGATCTAATTGGCCGACACGTGGGAGGAGCAGGACAGTTCAGATTTAGTTTCTAATTAACCCGAAGGCAGTTGGAGAGACAAGATGTTTTCTCAGTGCAATGATGTACTGTAGTCTAGTCTAAGTGATTACCATCATGATAGACGAAGGATTGTACCAAGCAACTGTCCTCAGTATTGCTTCAACATAGCTTTCCACTACATAGTTTAGCCTTTTAATTCTACTTCATTAAGGGCTCCTGCACACCACTTCCGACATTCGATTCCATTGTTTTCACATGCTAACCCCCTGCACACCAGACGCCGAACTCTTCAAACGCTCGTCGGTTGTGAATTACCGATCTCAAGTTTATTTTGTTGGAGCCGCCCAAGCTTGACATCCAATGTAATTTCACCGGCTACTGTGCTAGGTGCTAGGCAAAATTGTCAGATTCGAAAGTGCTCCGCAATGCTGTCGGACACCGGTGTGCGATCTGCTCAGTAAAGTCCATACAGGATCATATAATGTTCTTGTTGTAGAATAAAGTAACATAATGTTCTTAACAAAGGTTCTTAACGTGCTGTTTGATAAATGTTTATGTTCCATTATGTTTGCTCTCCCGTTTACAGGAAGGGATTCTAGGCCTGATTGAACCCATCAACACCAGGATAACAGACCCACAATATTTTCTAAACTCTCCACATCAGGGTAAAAATGCACTGATTGCAGAAATTGCCTGCGGCTGGTCTTGAGTATCTAAGTAGATTGTTTGCTTTTTTTTCCAAGTGTCAAGTTATTCCCTTGCTTTGCGCCGAAGCGCTGTATGCGTGCTCTTATTTTTATGTTTTATTTTATTTATTTTTTTCCAGCGGCAGATATTCTGCAGAAAGTTGGCCACTCGAGCATTAAACTGCAGATGGTGAGTGTGTTGCACTTCATGCAAAGCAATCAAGAAAACACACACACACACACACACACACACACACACACACACACACACACACACACACACACACACACACACCACACACACATTCAGGGTTCACACAGACACAGGGTTTCAAGGACACAGTCAGAAAAGCAGAACTGAATAATACGCATATATATATATATATGGGCAATTCCACGAAAAAGTAAACCTCACCTTAAAACTTTAAGTCTCACCTACATGGACATATAAATTCTTTCAGAAAACTTCCAATACAAAAAAGTATTGTCTCGATGTAAATATTCAACTGAGCAAGTTTCGAAAGGATATCTGTTTGTTAAAATTTTTACCCTATTCAGCTATAATGTAAGTCTATGGAGGGGCTTATAATGGGCATAAGTGGGTGATAACACACACAAAGCTGCAATGCTATCAGTTATTTTTCATTGTTATATTACTATTTCTTTTGTTACAGGTTAAAATCCACCGTTCACAATTGTTTTGTATCGTTTTGGAGGGTTTTTCCAGACGTCACGTCCATAACGTCACATCCATAACGCCATGTCTCCCAATGAAAACCAACTTTTTTTACATTTACATTTGAAATTAAGTCTTTCTCTGTCTTTACTGAGGTGTCCTGATTGGTATGAATGTAGTAATATTTACATTTCTCTAGAAATTTCACACACTTCACAGCAAAAACTACGCTCTCTCAAAAGTTTGTCCGTTTTTCGTCACGTCCATAACGCAAATTGAAAGGCTCATATTATTGTGATGCAAATCATGATATTAATTTTTTCTGTTTGCCTGTATTCAGCCATGGAGTTTGCAGAAGAATATGAAAAAAATTGTGAAATACTGCTAGGTTTGCGGAGGTTATCTGGCCTTTTGTTCATCAATCATGCACGAAAATGTCACGTCCATAACGCTGGAATTGCCCATATACATCTGTGCTTTCCTAGATTGTTGTGAACAGCTTTCTTTCAGGTTAGTAAGGTAAGATAAGGTAAGGTAATAATGTGCCCTTCTTAGAGTTCATGCCATCATTTAATACTTATATCAGTCGACTGTAATTAGGGCATTTTATACAGTATCAAGTAGGCCTATAAATGGCATCCTTGAGGCATAATAACAAGACCATGATGAGTGTGTAGCTATACAGCATCCTGGAAGACCTAACATTTATCTGGGCAAAGGTATCTTGTATCTGTCAAACAAATCTCTCTTATGAGACCAACAACCCCCCACCCCAAATACAATCACTCAGATTAATTTTAACAGCAGTTTCAATGCAGTTTTTAATGAATTAGGATGTGGATGCTATTGTTGTTCTTTGTTATTCCCCCTTTGTTGTGTTACTCTCAACCACTGGGAATCGCAACAACACACACACACACACAAACACACATACACATGCACACACACACACACACACAGGGGGGGAGAAAGAAAGCGCCAGACAGACAGAGACAGACGGATACAATAAAAGCGATTCCTCTCGGGTGAGTTGCTGACGGAGCAGCAGAGTCCATAAGGCGTCCTGCAGCTCATAGGTCTGTTGACAGGCGGCCGGGTTAAGACGGCGGCGGAGCGGCGCAGCGTTTTCTGTGAACGGTCGCTCGGAGCATCTTTGAGCTGTCACCCAGCACATTAAAGCCCGAAACTGCAGTGAAGTATGATTAAACACAGTCCAAGGCCAGGCACCACCGCAGCAGCAGCAGCAGCAGCAGCAGCCGTAGCAGCAGAAGCAGATGGAAGGAGTGGAGTGAAGTGGGGGAGTTTGTGGGTGGGGAGTGGTTTAAATCACCACAGAAATTCTGCTGTGGAATCAGACACTGCTGACAGGAGCCATTTTGTTTTCCCCCACTACTTCCACCTCCACCCCCACCCCCATAACCAACCTCTCTCTCTCTCCCTCCCCCCCCCCATCCAGGATGTCTATCACTGGCCAATAATGGATGGAAACTTGACACAGAACATCCGGAAGTACTTCCCTCTCATAGGCAAGTGTGTGTGTGTGTGTGTTGTGTGTGTGTGTGTGTGTGTGTGTGTGTGTGTGTGTGTGTGTAAAAGTAAGAGAATATCACGTGTGTTTGTGTGTGGGTGTGTATCAAGAGAATATCACATACAGTATGTATATGGAAACGTGGGTTTTGTGTTGTATGTATCTGCAAAATATGGGCTATTGGGTATAATGATGAATGTGGTCATAGAACTGTTATTAACTAACTAGCAAGAGCAGGCTGATGACACAACAGTTGAAACATCCACACAATTGAAAAAAGTTGATATTGTGTGATACATCCATACTTTTTCATCTACGAATTTGTAAACAAACTTTCAATATGTTGTGCTCTTTAGAGAGCCATATTCTAGCCAGTATAAAAACCTCTTCAGATGGATACAATTATGATGACATGAGGTGAATCTGAGTACATCCGAGGAGATTACCGTCATGGTATTTCAGCTAGTTTTAATTGCAGACATTTTAGAAGCTGTGCCATCGACTGGTCTGCCCAGACCAATATTCTCTTCCTTTAATAAGGAGCTATCTGTCAGCAATCACCGCAACATCATACATCAACATCAACATCATCCCCCTCCCCATCATCACTACCACCCTCAGAACCTCAGCCCGTCCCAGTAGTCAGGTGGAGGTGGTCGCTAAAAGGATATCAATAATCCCACCCTCACGACGACCTCGGGGAAAGTGTCTGTGGCCACACATACATCAAGAAATGATCTGTTGACATTGCTGAAAGCCTCTAAAAGCCTGTGCATCAAGCCCTCGTCTCCAACCTTGTGTGTGTGTGTGTGTGTGTGTGTGTGTGTGTGTAAGTACATGAGTATGGACAATCCATTACTAATAGCTGCTGAAGAGGGTGAGTAAAAGGCCGTCTATACCGATGCTCGTGCCACAGGTCACGTCCAGATCGCCCAAGTGCCGGGCCGGAACGAACCGGACAGCGCTGGAGAGCTGAACTTCCCGTACCTCTTCAGCTTGCTGGAGGAGCTCGGCTACCAGGGCTACATCGGCTGTGAATACAAACCAGCGGGTACAGGCAGAGCACAGCACAGCACAGCACAGGGCAGCATTGCATTGCGCCACTTCAACCCAGTGTAACCTTCACCAAGGCTTCATTTCCATCATCTTTTTAATAATAACCAGGGTTTCTCTCTCCACCCAGCTGGACTGCATTAGACACCAACACCACACCTCTCGCTCTCTCTCTCTCTCTTTTTTTTTTTAAAACCGTCTGCCTAAATCAGTGTTTCTCAAACTTTTCCAGACTGAGGACCACTTTACCATTGGTCCCCGTATCACAATTTGAGAGGCTCTGGTCTAAATGCTCTTAGACCTGTCTGAGTGTTCAGGAGTGGCACTTCTGATTTCTTGATCAGCCGAACAAACCAGATTCAGATAATCTCAAGAGCCTTGTAATTACACAGGTCTTTCAGGGGGGTTAAAGCAGGCATAGGTGGATCACAGTAAGGCACTGCTGAGTGTAAGGGGCTGATGGATTGAGAGCTGCTGATTTTAGGTACAAACACAATCGTTTTCTTTTGCTCTCCTGCTCTCTCTCTCTCGTTGTGAAAGTAAGATTTCTATTTTACTGTTTGCAAGATTTTTCTGTCTGAGGCCTGTAGAGAATAATGAGAGAAGGCAAAAGTGCTTATTACAGCCTAAAAATCTGTTTGCTGGAGTAGCTCCTCTAAAACTATTAAGGATATAACAATGCAAAAGTAATTTAAAGGAAAGTGGGTCATTTCATTTTAAGGTACACTACACTGTGTATCCCATAGGGATAATGTGAGCTCAAGGTTGTTAATGCATTTGAAAGAGAACAAGTCTGAAATTTCCACTGACTGCTCCTGTCTGTGTTTTTAGGCTCTACGCAGGATGGCTTGAAATGGGTGCAGGATTACTGGAGTCGTCACAAGTGAAGATCAGGCAGCCATTTTTGGGGAATAACCTGTGGAAAGACTTCGGCTGTAGACACCTTCTTCAGGTGTCTGGAAATCCGCTGTTAACCAATCCACAGTCCTGTTCTTTAAAGTCACCGAGTGCTGTCAGCAAAAAAATCTTAAGAATTTTCTTAAATTTGTCTATAAAGTCCCATTTAAAATTGGTGAATACAAATCTTCTTAAAATCTGCGTAAGTGGGATTTAAGAACAAATTTCTTAGAAAGAATGGCTGGTTAATGAGGGTCACTGAACACAAATGGACCCCCCAGTGACGCCCCTGGCTGCTGTTTGTGATTTGATGTACAATAATGGTACCTCCTTTGCCCCTGACAGAACTTTAATCAATACACTTTATATACATTACTAAACAAAGGATTCATCAAACTAATTCAAGATTTTATATATTTTCAACTGTATGGCCTACAATGCAGCACACTGTTAATTGTTTGTTAATTAACACGTGGTAATGGACAAGCAAGTAAAACTACTAGCCTACAAAAAAATGATCGCTGCTTGGCTAAATGTTTAAACATTCCTGTTTTGAAATGTGGTCCAGTGTTGCCAATGAGAAATAAACAGTGCTTTTCGTACAGGGATGTTTTGTGCTGGTGGTGGCTGGTGCATAATATGATGGGTACTACAGCATTAGAATTGACAGGTAACAGCTTAGGAATTGTATTAACATTGACAGATATGGAAATGTTTGTCAATATTGCTAGCAGATAAGTTGGCAAGACTATGGCTGTCATTATGATTTTCAGAGGTAAAATCATATAAATCTGTCCAAGTACGGTGAGACCAACCATTGCATCTGTCAATGTCATAACAAATTATAATGTTATGCTTATGCTTGCAATGATACATAGGTCTGCAGTACTTGGCTTGTTGGTTGGTTTTCTTATTTTTATGTGTAGATATACTGCTTATTGGTCTATTTGCCAGCCCATAGAGACCCATAGTGAACCCGGAAATGTTGAGTAGACCAAAGTTTTATTATAGAAATATGTAGGCCTAGTGT
Source organism: Sardinella longiceps (assembly GCA_027497455.2). Taxonomy (NCBI): domain Eukaryota; kingdom Metazoa; phylum Chordata; class Actinopteri; order Clupeiformes; family Clupeidae; genus Sardinella; species Sardinella longiceps. The sequence goes on along the minus strand of JAODXP020000022.1, from coordinate 26,615,194 downwards.
GGGTCATTAAGAAAATTCTGCATAATGTTGGACAATTTTCATAATTAGCATTAAAAAGAAAGAAAACACCTTTAACGTAAATAAACAAATATGGGTAAAAACAGTATCTCTAATGGCTATCCACTAAAATGACAATCAGCATACTGAATATCGTTTGAAATCTGAGAACTTGCATCTAGCTTGCATCATCTATGCGTAATTGTATTGTCTTTCTATAATCTCCTGGCCCCTCTGTATGGCATGTATACAGTACACTGATGTGTCGACATGTGGGCCAAAAACCTGTGAAGTTCTTTCCTTCCAATAAGATCTAGTCTGGTTGCCAAGCACCATTAGAAAGGAGAAGAATTTGGCAGCGGAATCCCCTATTTAAATTCCTTCCAGTGATGGAACCTGTTCCCTCTCCACATTACATTTTAATGAAGATCCTCGTCTTCAGAATGCTTACTGAGGACTTTCAGTACTACAGCGTAGGAGGAAAATGTGTGTGGGAACATTTATTTACTGTGAGAGGTAAAAAAAAAAAGAAAAAAAGAAGAGGGATTTAAAATGTCCAAGTCATAAACTGACCATTTGGTTTTTATTTCTGTTTGCAGTTTATAGTTACAAATCCATTTGTAAGTACATAATTTACATTTACAACAGTTCCAGACCTATTTTAATCACTGATTATAGCACTGCTTCAAAATACTATTGTATGAACAGCCAACCACTAGCATTCTTGCCTTATTATGGATTAGATTACATTAAATATCCAGTGTATCACCTTCATGGAACAAAATTTTTTAAAATGTACATTGTCTTGCTTAAAAGCCCACAATCAGTTCTTAATTGTTTTATCCCCCGTAAAATGAGGAACTATTACAAAAGAAAAATATCCACCAAAAAAGAAACAAAAAAACAAAAACATCCAATTATTTTTTGGTTTCCTTCAAGTGAACTTAAGGTTGTGTGCACTCAGTATTGCAATAAATGACAGCTCCAAGGTTTTTCATTTCCCACTCCTCTCCAAGAGTGTGCATGTGGGTGGTGTCACAGTGCTGAATTAGAATGTGAGGACTAGTTGACAAATCAGACCCCTTTTCTTTCCTTTATTCCCTCTTTCTTTTTCCCCTCAGTCATCGTTCCATTACATCCCACCTTTTTCTTTTTTTTTTTTTTTTTTTGTAAACTGGGGTCTAGTGGCCTATTCGGCTTGGCTCAGCCCGCCACTGTGCCAGAATTAATCAGAAGCCTAATTGGATTCTCAGAGATTCTCCTTGCAAGGTCGACACAATAATAACATTGCTTGTGTTGCGTCGTCGTTAAGGGGTTGGCAGAGAGAGAGAGAGATAGAGAGAGAGAGAAGTGAAGAGAAGAAAAAAGAAGAGGAGAAGGAAGGTAGGTAGGCACTTCTGGGATGAAGATATGGCAGTGAGAGGGGAATTAGGTAGCACGTCTTGACATTGTTCAAATACAAATGGTGGGCGGAAATCAATTACCTGCCACTGGCAGCTGTTATGGCCGCTACGGTCTCACTTTGCCCGCCTTGGTAGAGGGGGATAGAGAGAGAGAGAAACAGAAAGAAAAATAAAGCAACCTGCAGGGAATTGTGCCCTGGTCATACACAGTAGCTGAGTGTAAGGCCAGATGTCCACCACAACTGGCCCGGACCCCGACCGGACCTGGACCACCAGTAAATTTAATCTAGGCTGTTGCTCAGTGACTGCATTTTGCTATGAACACAAACTGAGGGGCACATTACAAAGCAAAGCTAGTGGCTTACCCAGGTTAACTCTGTGAATAACCACTGATCTGACTTAAAAATGACGTGACGCCTCAAAAGCAATTCATGCAGTAAAACACTATGTTACACAGATCAGTGATGAATAACTCAAAGTTCAACTGGGGGAGTCAGAAGTTACTAAATCACAGATCAGTGATCCGTAACTCCTAAAGGTAAACTTGAACAGGAAAAACCTGATATCAATATCAAAAGTACACCCCTCCTGGTGGTGGTGGTGGTGGTGGTGGTGGTAGTTGTGCCTGTGTGACTTGTTTTCTCTTCTGCAAAACAAGCTCTACTGTATACTGGTCAGGAAGCTAATGTATAGAATTCATACAAGCTGGACAACAACAACTGCGAATGTCCAGTGCTTCCCAGTATTCGTTTTTTTTTTTTTTTTTTTTTGTAGCTCTGTTGCTAGGGTCCATGATCCAGAATCCAATTCACCTTTCAGAAGAATGCTCTGCATTAGGGCTGTGCCAATAATAAGAGTCTTTCCCTGCTACACAATATATGTCTTCTTTAAGACCCTCCATACAGAGGTCTGAGCTAGTGATGACCTAGTTTATCTGAGTGCACGTGGGGGTGGAGGGGGGACATATTTAAACGCAACACCATGTGTTTGCACCTTAAGTGTTCCACCATGTTGACAGAGGAAACATAATGTTAACAGTTACAGTTGTATCCAACACAATCATACCTACCTCTATCCCAAAGCTCAGAACATTTGGGGATGAAAGCAAGGCTGCAGTTCTGCATCACATTCAAACACACTCAAGTACATCAGTTCAGTTCAGTGTGTGTGTGTGTGTGTGTGTGTGTGTGTGTGTGTGTGTGTGTGTAGGTATGTAACAAAAGTAATGACTCAAGCAAGAACACAGTGAAGAGGATGTGTGTTTGTGTGTATGTGTGTGTGTGTGTGTGTGTGTGTGAAAAGAGTGAGATGAAAATTGCTTCAGCAAACAAATGCTTCCTGAAATGTTCTTAAGGCCGATGCAGAATAGTCTGCCTCTCTCTGTCTCTTTTCTCTGCAATGGGAGAATGGCATGCATTCTGTGGCAAATAGTTTTTTTAGTCTTTTTTTTTTTTTTTTTGCTTTTGCAAAGGCAACAAAATTGCATAAACAGGAGGCCATTACTGCACAGGCTTCCTGTACAATAAGCACTTCATATCTGAGAGTTCTTCAGTCAGGAGAGAGAAAGGGAAAAAAAAAACAAAAAAAGAAAAAAAAAATTAGAGACCTTCGCGATGAGGTAGTGTTCGACCCTCACCTCACTGTGTGCCAGTTAAGTGCCCAGTGTAAGGGCCAAATGCCCACTTGAGTGGCGAGAGGCCAGCGAGTCAACAGGCCGTCCCCCTCTGCTTCCCACTGGCGAGCATCTGGCAGGGCATCTTGACCACCGCGAGTGTGTGTGTGTGTGTGTGTGACAAACTCGCTAACTCCAGCTCGACTCTCAACTCTCGACTCGTGACTCGCTTTGTGGCTTGGCTCTAGCGAGAGAGAGAGACCTCCTTCAGGCGAAAATGGACTGTCGTTGTTAGTCTAGTGTAGTGCAGTTCAGTTCAGTTCAACTGCTCCAACTAAGTGGCGGGAGTAGAGCAGTGTAGCTGCAGCTGTGTCATCTGTCCAGTCGTCCATCCATCCATCCATCCATCCATCCATCTACTACCAGGGCTGTTGAGAGGTATGGAGATCAATGGATCCCCCGGGATGGAAGGGGAGTGGAGGAGAGGAGAGGCAAGGAGAGGAAGGGAAAGGAGAACGAAAGGGGAAGGGGGGGGGGGGGCAGAGACAGCTGGAGGCTTATGGAGGACGTGTCAGTCAATTTGGCACTACATGGCAGCAGCAGCGAGCGAAATCCTCCTCTCCATACACATAAACACATATATATCTCACACACACACACACACACACACACACACACACACACACACACACACACACATCAACCTCTCCCGTTAGTACCCGAGGCACACACAGTTTAACATCTGACAACAGCGCCCAGCCACAATCACCTCTCCAGCTCTCTTCACCCCCCACCCCCCACCGCCACAATCTCTCTTCCCCTCCATCATGACCCTCTCTGCCTCTTCACAGGAGGCCCGTCCAGAGGTTGTAGCAGGCGGTGTTCACCACCGACTCCAGGTGGTGGTACATGGACACCAGCTGTGGTGGGGGACTGCTGCTGGGTGGGTTGTGGGTGGGGAGGGGTTCCCGAAACACCACCTTCAGACTCTGAAATGGAGAAAAAAAAAAAAAAGGTGGAGGGGGAAGAAGCGTTGAGATGAGTCGGGGTTGGGGTTGAAGTGAAGTTGGAAAAGAGGGTGGGGGGTGGTGGGGAGGGGGAAATAATTAACATCCTGTCATGCTGCCACAGGGGTAGTGCAGCTATGTTAAACACAGAGGTGAATTAATGTTATCTGAGGGAGAAAAGGGAACAAGTCATCCTTTTTTTTTTTTTTTTTTTTGATAGGATCTCCTCTGTGCACAATTGGTGCTTACCGTTTTGCCTGCCTGGGCGTCAAGGAAAACCAGCACAAAGCAGTCGGTGAACTTTTGATTCAGAACCGCCTGAGAGGAAGGAAGTGAGAGAGAGAGAGAGAGAGAGAGAGAGAGAGAGAGAGAGAGAGAGAGAGAGAGAAGATGGGGGTGTGTTGGGGGCAGAGAGAGAGAGAGAGAGAGAGAGAGAGAGAGAGAGAGAGAGAGAGAGAGAGAGAGAGAGAGAGAGAGAAGATGGGGGTGTGTTGGGGGCAGAGAGAGAGAGAGAGAGAGAGAGAGGATGAGAGAGGATGAGAGAGACAAAAAAAGAGAGACAAAGAGAAATGTAAATGGCATATAATAAAAGGTCTCTTTTTAAGTCAGGATTTTTCTCTCTTTCTTCTAGACTTTAAATTGAACTCCAGCCTCCACAGTTCATTAGCAGTGTTGTACAGTACCGTTTGGCATTCAAAAAAAAAAAAAGTAAAAAAGAAAAAGAAAAACACCCTCAGTACTTCCCACTGCATGAAACAAAGAAGGCTTTTGTTTGTGCCATGCCTCTGCTGCGGGTGGATGGCACAGCCAGGAAGGTGGAGGTAAAACAGGGGCACGGAGAGAGAGAGAGAGAGAGAGAGAGAGAGAGAGAGAGAGAGACTCTGCTGCAGGTGGGAAAGGGGGTAAGACGGGGCCGGCAGGGGAGGGAGAGGAGAGAGAGAGAGAGAGAGAGCCCACAGGTTGAAAGTAAAAGAAACAGAAAAAAATGGAGAAAGAGAAAGAAGTAGAGAGAAAGAGAGAGAGAGAGAATCAGGCCGGGCTCCATGCTCCTGTCATCGGTGCAGGCAATCTGAAGCCCGGCCCAGCACAGCATCGCACCACTCAGGCCTCCTTCCTTTTGATCTCCAGCCTGGCAATTACCAAATTAAGCAGGGACTAACCTTCTGACACTCGTGAGGAGCTGACAATTATTCCCCTTAAGATTCCCATAATCCCTCTAGAGAGCCTCTTCGCCATTTTCTGTTTCTGCCTTTCTTTTCTTTTTTTTTCCTCTCTCTCCTCCTTTTTTTCTCTCCTCCTTTAACAAGATGCCAACACTCACTTCAAAACCACAGAGGTCTTGGAATTTGTTGAATTGATTATTTCTTTTTTTTTTTTCCTTTTATACTTCTCCTTCTTCCTCCTCTTCTTTTTCTTTCACAGAAAACTTTCCGGAAAGTACTGATTTGAGCTGTGGAAATGCTGGTGGTTTAATTTCAGTAAAGTTCAAGGTGACTCTGAGCGGGGCAGAGCGCAGCTGAGCTGTTGTAGAGGTGCTTTTTTGGCCCTAAACTTTAATTTCAGGAAAAAGTATCCTCTGGAAGGAAAAAAGAAAAAAAAGAAGCACAATGCCACCGAGAACAAAATGGAGGGGAATTAATTACCGGAGTCTACTTGTGGATGCTGCTCTGTGCTAACCTTAGACTGAATTAAAGGCCTTCTCATAACACACACACACACACACACACACACACACACACACACACACACACACACACACACACACACTCATGCACACCCACGCACGCACGCACGCACGATAACACATACACAAGCACACACACACACACGCTCATTGTGACTATACTCACATACAAGCACCCACGCACACATGCCCTCACACAAACACACACTAACCTCAGACTAAATTACAGATTCTCTCATAATAAACAAACAAATACAAACACAAACATACACACACAGACCTATACGTCAAGTTCACACACCACACAAACACACGTGCACAATACATATAAGCGTACATATAAGCACATGAGTGCTCACAGTCTCTCTCTCTCTCTCTCTCTCTCTCTCTACACACTATCACACACACACACACACACACACACACAGTGGCACCCAACAGAGTAGGTGGGGACTCTTGGATCAGTTCTGGCACTTCTGCCCTGAGCTAAAAATGACGGTTTTGATGTTGGGGGAGCGTGCTGGCTTTGGATCCAGTCATCCCCAACTCGGGTGAAAGCAAGAATGAGAGCGAGCGAACGAGCGAGACAGAGACAGACAGAGAGAAAGAGAGAGAGAGAGAGAGAGAGAGAGAGAGAGAGAGAGAGAGACATCGGTGACTTTTAATTTGCTTGGAGCCATTTTCGCATGCACGCCTCCTTCCTTTAGCGCTGCACACTGTGCCTCAGTAAGGGATAAGCTCCTTGGCTGGAGGCTTTTTAATCAAGGCTGTTTGTTTGGCTGGGTGGCTTGTTTGGCTTTATTAAATCACTAGCTGACATGGAACAGCATGAGGGGCTGGTCCTCAGGCATGGCGAGGAACATCTTTACTTTCTTAGACAGATAATGGCTAAACACCAATACACACACACACACACACACACACACACACACACACACACACACACACACACACACACACACACACACACACACACACACACAAACTACACACGCAGCCCTCACTCTAAGCCAAGAACCCTTAAAGGACTTAACTTTCAATGAACCAGCCAATCATGAAATCTCATTCATGCCCGTTAAGTCTATAAGGACTCAGGGCTTAGATCTTAGGAGTGTGTGGGGATTTGGGATTGGGATTTAGTCTGGAATTGGGATTTAGCCAGTGGAACCGCAAACACAAACATCTGGGCAACAATCTGCGGGTTCACGTCAGTCGAGAATGTGAGAACTTACTTAATTCCCCACACAGAACCATTTGAAAGACGTTAGCTGTCAAGACATCTGGGTGGCACATAGGTTAGAAGTGTTCCCTAAGCGTTCCCTAAGCGTTCCCTAAACGTCTGGAGTGCATCTTTGGCACTCCATCATCCAAGCCAGGTTGACGCATACAAATGTGATGTGTGCTTCTGTGCTTGAACACACACACACACACACACACACACACACACACACACACACACACACACACACACACACACACACACACACACACACACACACACACACACACACACACACACAGTCAAAACAGTCATCCCAAGAATGTAAATGCTTTTTCATGACAAGTCTCTCTGACAGAAGCAGAAGAGTTGCACCTGATGTTTGTACACCAGCGCCATTACAGCTTCCTTGCATCATTCTACTTGAGGACTACTAGTGTAATGTGTTATGACTACAGTGGGGCTCCGAAGGTAGAGAGCAGAGTCGTGCCTGTATGAGCATTTGTGTGTGTGTGTGTGTGTGTGTGTGTGTGTGTGTGTGTGTGTGTGTATATATGTTTGAGTGTTTGTGTCTATATGCTTCTTGTTATATGTGTGACTGATATGAGTATGCATGGGTGTGCCTGGATCTGTGTGCCTGTACTGTATGAGTCTCTCTCTCTCTCTCTCTGTGTGTGTGTGTGTGTGTGTGTGTGTGTGTGTGTGTGTGTGTGTGTGTGTGTGTGTGTGTGTGTGTGTGTGTGTGTGTGTGTGTGTGTGTGTGTGTGGGCTGGTGCATTACCAGGTACTGGATGCCACTGTCATCCACAAAGTGCCTGCAGCTCTGGGGGAAGCGAGTGAGCAGCACCTTGATGAGGCTTTGGTACCAGCTGGGGCTCATGGTCAGGAAGCAGTCCTACAGACAGACAGACACACAGCAGAAATAACCAATCAGAAAGCAGTAACAACCAATCAGAAAGACAGAAAGCAGAAACAACCAATCAGACAGCAGAAACAATCAAT
>JAODXP020000022.1:26597837-26607170 GCA_027497455.2 Sardinella longiceps | reverse complement strand
ATATTTTCCAATAAATTAAGCTGTATACATGTATCATACTTTTAGTTTATCTCTTTCATTAGTAGCAGTTATTGCTATTTTTAAACACTTGATAGTTCTCCTGTGTGGTAGTGTTAGCAAAAACAAGGCTTAAGCATGATAGTCTGCAGTGGGTGTTGAGAGCAGCATCGGTGTGTGTGCCATGATGGTCTGCAGTGGGTGTTGAGAGGAGCATCGGTGTGTGTGCGGGTTCCTTACTGTAGACATATTTCTGCCCTGAAATCGCTTCATCAGGATCCACTTGATGGCAGGGAGGGTACCTGTGGGGGCGGACCGCTCAGCTGTTGCCATGGAGATGGAGGCCACCTTTGTCCAGAACCTGAAACATGCTGCAGATGTCCTCTCAAAGGTGACCCTCTGTTTCGCGCTCGCTTGCTCTTTCCACTGCTGGCACACAGCCAGAAAGGATGCTCAGGTGTTGATCAGGAGCTCCCATTTTTTCATTGTTCACCTTTCAACCCCCCCACACAAAAACACACACACACACACACACAGGCACACACACACACACACACACACACACACACACACACACACACACACACACACACACACACACACACACACACACATCTACCTTCCCACATAACCTGAGCCTCTCCAGTATTGGTATACTGTATATCTTTCGATATGAGAAACATGGTAATCGTTGCTGGCGCAGTAGGACAGTGGTTTGTGTTTTGTAGGGGCTGAGATAGGAACACACACATACAGTGGTGTAAATATGCGCTTTGGGCTTTCACCTTGTTGGTATGGAGGGTAATAAGGTTCACAGTGACTGACTGTCACAGTGTATAAGGCTGCCTGAAAGAACGCGTAATGTGAAAACAAGTGGTTAAACATTAATTTAGATCGCCATCATCTAATGATGTTCCCTCCTGCCTCAGTACACAAATATGATCTAATTGGCCGACACGTGGGAGGAGCAGGACAGTTCAGATTTAGTTTCTAATTAACCCGAAGGCAGTTGGAGAGACAAGATGTTTTCTCAGTGCAATGATGTACTGCAGTCTAAGTGATTACCATCATGATAGACAAAGGATTGTACCAAGCAACTGTCCTCAGTACTGCTTCAAGATAGCTTTCCACTAGCTGTGTGAAGCTGGCCCCCCCTCAAACCCAAAATGCTGAGATAACACTGCAGTTTGTTTGTGCTGCCATTGTGCTGGTTTGTGCTGTAAATATTTTCGTTTGTGCTATTAACACTTTTGAGTAACTTAAAAATACATTTTCGGACATGTGACGTCACGCAGCCCCCCTCCATGTCCAAATCACTCCAAACCACTCCAAACAGTCTCTATCGGGACATGCCTGAGGCTGCCCACCCTCCTCAAACCCAAAATGCTGATGTTTCTAAATTACTCAAAAGCGTTAATAGCACAAACGAAAATATTTACAGCACAAACCAGCACAAGCGAACTGCAGTGTTATTTTAGCATTTTGGGTTTGAGGGGGGGCCAGCTTCACACAGGTCTTTCCACTACATAGTTTAGCTTTTAATTCTACTTCATTAAAGTTCATACAGGATCATATAATGTTCTTGTTGTAGAATAAAGTAACATAATGTTCTTAACAAAGGTTCTTAACGTGCTGTTTGATAAATGTTTATGTTCCATTATGTTTGCTCTCCCGTTTACAGGAAGGGATTCTAGGCCTGATTGAACCCATCAACACCAGGATAACAGACCCACAATATTTTCTAAACTCTCCACATCAGGGTAAAAATGCACTGATTGCAGAAATTGCCTGCGGCTGGTCTTGAGTATCTAAGTAGATTGTTTGCTTTTTTTTCCAAGTGTCAAGTTATTCCTGCTTTGCGCCGAAGCGCTCTATGTGTGCTCTTATTTTTATGTTTTATTTTATTTATTTTTTTCCAGCGGCAGATATTCTGCAGAAAGTTGGCCACTCGAGCATTAAACTGCAGATGGTGAGTGTGTTGCACTTCATGCAAAGCAATCAAGAAAACACACACACACACACAAACACACACACACACACACACACACACACACACACACACACACACACACACACACACACACACACACATTCAGGGTTCACACAGACACAGGGTTTCAAGGACACAGTCAGAAAAGCAGAACTGAATAATACGCATATATATTTTTTTTTACATCTGTGCTTCCCTAGATTGTTGTGAAAAGCTTTCTTTCAGGTTAGTCAGGTAAGGTAAGGTAAGGTAATAATGTGCCCTTCTTAGAGTTCATGCCATCATTTAATACTTATATCAGTCGACTGTAATAAGGGCATTTTATACAGTATCAAGTAGGCCTATAAATGGCATCCTTGAGGCATAATAACAAGACCATGATGAGTGTGTAGCTATACAGCATCCTGGAAGACCTAACATTTATCTGGGCAAAGGTATCTTGTATCTGTCAAACAAATCTCTCTTATGAGACCAACAACCCCCCCACCCCAAATACAATCACTCAGATTAATTTTAACAGCAGTTCCAATGCAGTCTTTAATGAATTAGGATGTGGATGCTATTGTTGTTCTTTGTTATTCCCCCTTGTTGTGTTACTCTCAACCACTGGGAATCGCAACAACACACACACACACAAACACACATACACATGCACACACACACACACACACACGGGGGGGGGGAGAAAGAAAGCGCCAGACAGACAGAGACAGACGGATACAATAAAAGCGATTCCTCTCGGGTGAGTTGCTGACGGAGCAGCAGAGTCCATAAGGCGTCCTGCAGCTCATAGGTCTGTTGACAGGCGGCCGGGTTAAGACGGCGGCGGAGCGGCGCAGCGTTTTCTGTGAACGGTCGCTCGGAGCATCTTTGAGCTGTCACCCAGCACATTAAAGCCCGAAACTGCAGTGAAGTATGATTAAACACAGTCCAAGGCCAGGCACCACCGCAGCAGCAGCAGCAGCAGCAGCAGCAGCCGTAGCAGCAGAAGCAGATGGAAGGAGTGGAGTGAAGTGGGGGAGTTTGTGGGTGGGGAGTGGTTTAAATCACCACAGAAATTCTGCTGTGGAATCAGACACTGCTGACAGGAGCCATTTTGTTTTCCCCCACTACTTCCACCTCCACCCCCACCCCCATAACCAACCTCTCTCTCTCTCCCTCCCCCTCCCAATCCAGGATGTCTATCACTGGCAAATAATGGATGGAAACTTGACACAGAACATCCGGAAGTACTTCCCTCTCATAGGCAAGTGTGTGTGTGTGTGTGTGTGTGTGTGTGTGTGTGTGTGTGTGTGTGTGTGTGTGTGTGTGTAAAAGTAAGAGAATATCACGTGTGTTTGTGTGTGGGTGTGTATCAAGAGAATATCACATACAGTATGTATATGGAAACGTGGGTTTTGTGTTGTATGTATCTGCAAAATATGGGCTATTGGGTATAATGATGAATGTGGTCATAGAACTGTTATTAACTAACTAGCAAGACTGATGACACAACAGTTGAAACATCCACACAATTGAAAAAAGTTGATATCGTGTGATACATCCATACTTTTTCATCTACGAATTTGTAAACAAACTTTCAATATGTTGTGCTCTTTAGAGAGCCATATTCTAGCCAGTATAAAAACCTCTTCAGATGGATACAATTATGATGACATGAGGTGAATCTGAGTACATCCGAGGAGATTACCGTCATGGTATTTCAGCTAGTTTTAATTGCAGACATTTTAGAAGCTGTGCCATCGACTGGTCTGCCCAGACCAATATTCTCTTCCTTTAATAAGGAGCTATCTGTCAGCAATCACCGCAACATCATACATCAACATCAACATCATCCCCCTCCCCATCATCACTACCACCCTCAGAACCTCAGCCCGTCCCAGTAGTCAGGTGGAGGTGGTCGCTAAAAGGATATCAATAATCCCACCCTCACGACGACCTCGGGGAAAGTGTCTGTGGCCACACATACATCAAGAAATGATCTGTTGACATTGCTGAAAGCCTCTAAAAGCCTGTGCATCAAGCCCTCGTCTCCAACCTTGTGTGTGTGTGTGTGTGTGTGTGTGTGTGTGTAAGTACATGAGTATGGACAATCCATTACTAATAGCTGCTGAAGAGGGTGAGTAAAAGGCCGTCTATACCGATGCTCGTGCCACAGGTCACGTCCAGATCGCCCAAGTGCCGGGCCGGAACGAACCGGACAGCGCTGGAGAGCTGAACTTCCCGTACCTCTTCAGCTTGCTGGAGGAGCTCGGCTACCAGGGCTACATCGGCTGTGAATACAAACCAGCGGGTAAGCAGAGCACAGCACAGCACAGCACAGCACAGGGCAGCATTGCATTGCGCCACTTCAACCCAGTGTAACCTTCACCAAGGCTTCATTTCCATCATCTTTTTAATAATAACCAGGGTTTCTCTCTCCACCCAGCTGGACTGCATTAGACACCAACACCACACCTCTCGCTCTCTCTCTTTTTTTTTTTTTTTTTAAACCTAAATCAGTGTTTCTCAAACTTTTCCAGACTGAGGACCACTTTACCATTGGTCCCCGTATCACAATTTGAGAGGCTCTGGTCTAAATGCTCTTAGACCTGTCTGAGTGTTCTGATTTCTTGATCAGCCGAACAAACCAGATTCAGATAATCTCAAGAGCCTTGTAATTACACAGGTCTTTCAGGGGGGTTAAAGCAGGCATAGGTGGATCACAGTAAGGCACTGCTGAGTGTAAGGGGCTGATGGATTGAGAGCTGCTGATTTTAGGTACAAACACAATCGTTTTCTTTTGCTCTCCTGCTCTCTCTCTCTCGTTGTGAAAGTAAGATTTCTATTTTACTGTTTGCAAGATTTTTCTGTCTGAGGCCTGTAGAGAATAATGAGAGAAGGCAAAAGTGCTTATTACAGCCTAAAAATCTGTTTGCTGGAGTAGCTCCTCTAAAACTATTAAGGATATAACAATGCAAAAGTAATTTAAAGGAAAGTGGGTCATTTCATTTTAAGGTACACTACACTGTGTATCCCATAGGGATAATGTGAGCTCAAGGTTGTTAATGCATTTGAAAGAGAACAAGTCTGAGATTTCCACTGACTGCTCCTGTCTGTGTTTTTAGGCTCTACGCTGGATGGCTTGAAATGGGTGCAGGATTACTGGAGTCGTCACAAGTGAAGATCAGGCAGCCATTTTTGGGGAATAACCTGTGGAAAGACTTCGGCTGTAGACACCTTCTTCAGGTGTCTGGAAATCCGCTGTTAACCAATCCACAGTCCTGTTCTTTAAAGTCACTGAGTGCTGTCAGCAAAAAAATCTTAAGAATTTTCTTAAATTTGTCTATAAAGTCCCATTTAAAATTGGTGAATACAAATCTTATTAAAATCTGCTTAAGTGGGATTTAAGGACAAATTTCTTTGTAAGAATGGCTGGTTAATGAGGGTCACTGAACACAAATGGACCCCCCAGTGACGCCCCTGGCTGCTGTTTGTGATTTGATGTACAATAATGGTACCTCCTTTGCCCCTGACAGAACTTTAATCAACACACTTTATATACTAAACAAAGGATTGATGTTGAAGTTAACTAAACAAAGGATTCATCAAACTAATTCAAGATTTTATATATTTTCAACTGTATGGCCTACAATGCAGCACACTGTTAATTGTTTGTTAATTAACACGTGGTAATGGACAAGCAAGTAAAACTACTAGCCTACAAAAAAATGATCGCTGCTTGTCTAAATGTTTAAACATTCCTGTTTTGAAATGTGGTCCAGTGTTGCCAATGAGAAATAAACAGTGCTTTTCGTACAGGGATGTTTTGTGCTGGTGGTGGCTGGTGCATAATATGATGGGTACTACAGCATTAGAATTGACAGGTAACAGCTTAGGAATTGTATTAACATTGACAGATATGGAAATGTTTGTCAATATTGCTAGCAGATAAGTTGGCAAGACTATGGCTGTCATTATGATTTTCAGAGGTAAAATCATATAAATCTGTCCAAGTACGGTGAGACCAACCATTGCATCTGTCAATGTCATAACAAATTATAATGTTATGCTTATGCTTGCAATGATACATAGGTCTGCAGTACTTGGCTTGTTGGTTGGTTTTCTTATTTTTATGTGTAGATATACTGCTTATTGGTCTATTTGCCAGCCCATAGAGACCCATAGTGAACCCGGAAATGTTGAGTAGACCAAAGTTTTATTATAGAAATATGTAGGCCTAGTGTGGGTCATTAAGAAAATTCTGCATAATGTTGGACAATTTTCATAATTAGCATTAAAAAGAAAGAAAACACCTTTAACGTAAATAAACAAATATGGGTAAAAACAGTATCTCTAATGGCTATCCACTAAAATGACAATCAGCATACTGAATATCGTTTGAAATCTGAGAACTTGCATCTAGCTTGCATCATCTATGCGTAATTGTATTGTCTTTCTATAATCTCCTGGCCCCTCTGTATGGCATGTATACAGTACACTGATGTGTCGACATGTGGGCCAAAAACCTGTGAAGTTCTTTCCTTCCAATAAGATCTAGTCTGGTTGCCAAGCACCATTAGAAAGGAGAAGAATTTGGCAGCGGAATCCCCTATTTAAATTCCTTCCAGTGATGGAACCTGTTCCCTCTCCACATTACATTTTAATGAAGATCCTCGTCTTCAGAATGCTTACTGAGGACTTTCAGTACTACAGCGTAGGAGGAAAATGTGTGTGGGAACATTTATTTACTGTGAGAGGTAAAAAAAAAAGAAAAAAGAAGAGGGATTTAAAATGTCCAAGTCATAAACTGACCATTTGGTTTTTATTTCTGTTTGCAGTTTATAGTTACAAATCCATTTGTAAGTACATAATTTACATTTACAACAGTTCCAGACCTATTTTAATCACTGATTATAGCACTGCTTCAAAATACTATTGTATGAACAGCCAACCACTAGCATTCTTGCCTTATTATGGATTAGATTACATTAAATATCCAGTGTATCACCTTCATGGAACAAAATTTTTTAAAATGTACATTGTCTTGCTTAAAAGCCCACAATCAGTTCTTAATTGTTTTATCCCCCGTAAAATGAGGAACTATTACAAAAGAAAAATATCCACCAAAAAAGAAACAAAAAAACAAAAACATCCAATTATTTTTTGGTTTCCTTCAAGTGAACTTAAGGTTGTGTGCACTCAGTATTGCAATAAATGACAGCTCCAAGGTTTTTCATTTCCCACTCCTCTCCAAGAGTGTGCATGTGGGTGGTGTCACGGTGCTGAATTAGAATGTGAGGACTAGTTGACAAATCAGACCCCTTTTCTTTCCTTTATTCCCTCTTTCTTTTTTCCCCTCAGTCATCGTTCCATTACATTCCACCTTTTTCTTTTCTTTTTTTTTTTTTTGTAAACTGGGGTCTAGTGGCCTATTCGGCTTGGCTCAGCCCGCCACTGTGCCAGAATTAATCAGAAGCCTAATTGGATTCTCAGAGATTCTCCTTGCAAGGTCGACACAATAATAACATTGCTTGTGTTGCGTCGTCGTTAAGGGGTTGGCAGAGAGAGAGATAGAGATAGAGAGAGAGAGAAGTGAAGAGAAGAAAAAAGAAGAGGAGAAGGAAGGTAGGTAGGCACTTCTGGGATGAAGATATGGCAGTGAGAGGGGAATTAGGTAGCACGTCTTGACATTGTTCAAATACAAATGGTGGGCGGAAATCAATTACCTGCCACTGGCAGCTGTTATGGCCGCTACGGTCTCACTTTGCCCGCCTTGGTAGAGGGGGATAGAGAGAGAGAGAAACAGAAAGAAAAATAAAGCAACCTGCAGGGAATTGTGCCCTGGTCATACACAGTAGCTGAGTGTAAGGCCAGATGTCCACCACAACTGGCCCGGACCCCGACCGGACCTGGACCACCAGTAAATTTAATCTAGGCTGTTGCTCAGTGACTGCATTTTGCTATGAACACAAACTGAGGGGCACATTACAAAGCAAAGCTAGTGGCTTACCCAGGTTAACTCTGTGAATAACCACTGATCTGACTTAAAAATGACGTGACGCCTCAGAAGCAATTCATGCAGTAAGACACTATGTTACACAGATCAGTGATGAATAACTCAAAGTTCAACTGGGGGAGTCAGAAGTTACTAAATCACAGATCAGTGATCCGTAACTCCTAAAGGTAAACTTGAACAGGAAAAACCTGATATCAATATCAAAAGTACACCCCTCCTGGTGGTGGTGGTGGTGGTGGTGGTGGTAGTTGTGCCTGTGTGACTTGTTTTCTCTTCTGCAAAACAAGCTCTACTGTATACTGGTCAGGAAGCTAATGTATAGAATTCATACAAGCTGGACAACAACAACTGCGAATGTCCAGTGCTTCCCAGTATTCGTTTTTTTTTTTTTTTTTGTAGCTCTGTTGCTAGGGTCCATGATCCAGAATCCAATTCACCTTTCAGAAGAATGCTCTGCATTAGGGCTGTGCCAATAATAAGAGTCTTTCCCTGCTACACAATATATGTCTTCTTTAAGACCCTCCATACAGAGGTCTGAGCTAGTGATGACCTAGTTTATCTGAGTGCACGTGGGGGTGGAGGGGGGACATATTTAAACGCAACACCATGTGTTTGCACCTTAAGTGTTCCACCATGTTGACAGAGGAAACATAATGTTAACAGTTACAGTTGTATCCAACACAATCATACCTACCTCTATCCCAAAGCTCAGAACATTTGGGGATGAAAGCAAGGCTGCAGTTCTGCATCACATTCAAACGCACTCAAGTACATCAGTTCAGTTCAGTGTGTGTGTGTGTGTGTGTGTGTGTGTGTGTGTGTGTGTGTGTAGGTATGTAACAAAAGTAATGACTCAAGCAAGAACACAGTGAAGAGGATGTGTGTTTGTGTGTATGTGTGTGTGTGTGTGTGTGTGTGTGTAAAAGAGTGAGATGAAAATTGCTTCAGCAAACAAATGCTTCCTGAAATGTTCTTAAGGCCGATGCAGAATAGTCTGCCTCTCTCTGTCTCTTTTCTCTGCAATGGGAGAATGGCATGCATTCTGTGGCAAATAGTTTTTTTAGTCTTTTTTTTTTTTTTTTTTGCTTTTGCAAAGGCAACAAAATTGCATAAACAGGAGGCCATTACTGCACAGGCTTCCTGTACAATAAGCACTTCATATCTGAGAGTTCTTCAGTCAGGAGAGAGAAAGGGAAAAAAAAAACAAAAAAAGAAAAAAAAATTAGGGACCTTCGCGATGAGGTAGTGTTCGACCCTCACCTCACTGTGTGCCAGTTAAGTGCCCAGTGTAAGGGCCAAATGCCCACTTGAGTGGCGAGAGGCCAGCGAGTCAACAGGCCGTCCCCCT
>JAODXP020000022.1:26549987-26575237 GCA_027497455.2 Sardinella longiceps | reverse complement strand
ATAGCCGCTAGCGGCAATGAGCGGGGTCCAAGCTATGGGCACTTGGACTAGGCCTTTGGCCCCTCTGCCCTCTGCTCCTGCCCCCCTACTGCCCAACTATTTTTTGTTGCTTCATCTGGGATGCGAACCTGGGACCATTTGCATGCTAGACGGTAACCAAACCACTGCGCTATGCAGTCCCACACATTACATGTGACCTTGGTTTCCTGTGTATTGTGCTGTGC
This sequence comes from Sardinella longiceps, assembly GCA_027497455.2. Classification (NCBI taxonomy): domain Eukaryota; kingdom Metazoa; phylum Chordata; class Actinopteri; order Clupeiformes; family Clupeidae; genus Sardinella; species Sardinella longiceps. The sequence continues at coordinate 26,575,013 of JAODXP020000022.1, read as the reverse complement.
AAGGGATTATAACTGGAATTCAGGTGTGAGTGACGAGGACAGGTGAAGTTGATTGAGGACAGCAATGAAATGCAATGTCTTTGAACCTTGGAAAGACATAAGCATCATAGAAAGTAAATTTTGAGAAACTCTGGAACTTCAGTGAGTTTGTGAATTTTGGACATCAATGGCATTTAAGAAAAGATGCGAATGAGTGTACTTAATGTGATGTGAGACTTTGGAGTCCCCTTTTGGAGCTTATTATAGCACCACCTCTGCCCCTACTCCAGCTCATATTTTTGTTGCTTCACCTGGGATATGAACCTGGGACCTTCCGCATGCTAGGCGGCAACCAAACCCCTGCGCTACGCAGACTCAGCAAAACTGTCTGTCTTTGTTTTTTCTTGTGTGTATTGGCTCTGCATAGGATTGCAAATGGAATTCAGGTGTGAATGATGAGGACAGGTGAAATTGATTGAGGACAGCATTGAAATGCAGTCGCTTTGAACCTTGAAAAGACACATCTAAGCATCATGGAAAGTGAATTTCAGAAACTCTGTAACTTTCAACCCTAAAGAAATACTTCAATGTTGGTGAGGTGCTTACTGTTTGTGTTGTGTTTCTTTACTGACTACTGGTGAATACCTATATGGTACTTGTTTATTTATTTATTTATTTATTTGTTCATTTCAATGTGTCTTTTTTTAAAATGACTGGCTGGAACTTAATTTCCCTCTATGGAATAATAAACTGGACTTGTCTTGAATTGCAGAATTTTGAGTTTGGCACATTGGGCTTGATCATCACCAAAGTATCACTATGACCACTTTTTCTATACATTTGTGTTCTGTTCATTGACAAATGATATGCTTTGAATTTAGCATGTTGGGCTAGGGCCATCACGCATGTGTGACTAAAACAATGAGGTGTATGAACTATGCCAAGTTGACTATGGCATTCTGAACACATGATTTTTGGGTCACCGCGTTAAAGCAGTACACACTTCTCTCTTCTTACCTTGGAAGATTTGGCCACTGAGAAGGTGAGTGCCGGAGACGGGTTTTGAACCTGCGATCTCATGGTCTTCGCTTTGCGCTCCTAGGCCTGAGCTCACTGAGCTAATGGGCCTACAATGTCTTTCTCTTTCAGTCACCTACTCAAGGTGGTAAGGAATAGGTCCCAAGCCAGGTACAGATTTCATAGCAAAATTAAAGCATTTTGGCAAAGTGTTGACCAGCGAAATTTTGTACACTTGCTTGAACTGACTTGATCATTAATCACATTAAATTTGGTATTGATTGGTCAATGTTGATCAAGGTGGTCTAACTTTATTGCACTATAATATTAATATGGATCGGCATATGAAAATTTCATTTGATAATATTTATGAGGCTTGGTCTGAAGATGATCTGTATACATTTTGATCATGATATGACCAATTTTGAGGCCTGTGATAGTTTACTTTCACTTTGGCTTTTCAGTGAATTTGTGAAAAAACTAAATATTTTTTGACATTAATGGTATTTGAGAAAGGATGCTATTGGATGTAGAGATTAATGTGATCTAAGAATTTGGAGTCTAGGTCAATGTGATCTTGAGATATGGGTTGAAATGGAAATTGCTTTATTATAGCGCCACCTATGGATGCAGTACCTCAGGAATGGGTCTCTGAGTAGTGGGGGCAATTTGGGACCAGACCCTAAAGTTTCATGTTCCTGGGACTTATGGTTTAGGCTCCAGCATGACTTTTAGCGGAGAAAAATAATAATAAATATAGCCGCTAGCGGCAATGAGCGGGGTCCAAGCTATGGGCACTTGGTCTAGGCCTTTGGCCCCTCTGCCCTCTGCTCCTGCCCAACTACTTTTTTGTTGCTTCATCCAGGATGCGAACCTGGGACCATTTGCATGCTAGACGGTAACCAAACCACTGCACTATGCAGTCCCACACATTACATGAGACCTTGGTTTCCTGTGTATTGTGCTGTGCAAGGGATTACAAATGGAATTCAGGTGTGAGTGACGAGGACAGGTGAAGTTGATTGAGGACAGCAGTGAAATGCAATGTCTTTGAACCTTGGAAAGACATAAGCATCATAGAAAGTAAATTTTGAGAAACTCTGTAACTTCAGTGAGTTTTTGAATTTTGGACATTAATGGCATTTAAGAAAAGATGCCAATGAGTGTACAGATTAATGTGATGTGAGACTTTGGAGTCCAGGCCAATGATGTCTTGAGATATGGGCTTAAATGGAATTGGCTTTATTATAGCACCACCTCTGTCCCTACTCCAGCTCACATTTTTGTTGCTTCACCTGGGACATGAACCTAGGACCTTCTGCATGTTAGGCGGCAACCAAACCCCTGCGCTACGCAGACTCAGTGAAACTGCCTGTCTTTTTTTTGTGTGTGTGTATTGGCTCTGCATAGGATTGCAAATGGAATTCAGGTGTGAATGATGAGGACAGGTGAAATTGATTGAGGACAGCAATGAAATGCAGTCGCTTTGGACCTTGAAAAGACACATCTATGCATCATGGAAAGTGAATTTGAGAAACTAACTTTCAACCCTAAAGAAATACTTCAATGTTGGTGAGGTGCTTACTGTTTGTGTTTGTGTTTCTTTATTGACTACTGGTGAATACCTATATGGTACTTGTTTATTTATTTATTTATTTGTTGATTTCAATGAGGACTTTTTTTAAATGACTGGCTGGAACTTAATTTCCCTCTAGGGAATAATAAACTGGACTTGTCTTGAATTGCAGAATTTTGAGTTTGGCACATTGGTCTTGATCATCACCAAAGTATCACTATGACCACTTTTTCTATCCATTTGTGTTCTGTTCATTGACAAATGATGTGTTTTCAATTTAGCATGTTGGGCTAGGGCCATCACGCATGTGTGACTATGACAATGAGGTTTATGAAACTATGGCATTCTGAACACATGATTTTTGGGTCACCGTATTAAAGCAGTAACACTGCTTGTCTCTTCTTACCTTGGAAGATTTGGCCACTGAGAAGGTGAGTGCCGGAGATGGGTTTTGAACCTGCGATCTCATGGTCTTTGCTTTGCGCTCCTAGGCCTGAGCCCACTGAGCTAATGGGCCTACAATGTCTTTCTCTTTCAGTCACCTACTCAAGGTGGTAAGGAATAGGTCCCAAGCCAGGTACAGATTTCATAGTAAAATTAAAGCATTTTGGTAAAGTGTTGACCAGCGAAATTTTGTACACTTGCTTGCTTGCTGTCTTTGTTTTTTTGTGTGTGTGTGTGTGTGTGTGTGTGTGTGTGTGTGTGTGTGTGTGTGTGTGTGTGTGTGTGTGTGTGTGTGTGTGTGTGTGTATTGGGTCTGCATAGGATTGCAAATGGAATTCAGGTGTGAATGATGAGGACAGGTGAAATTGATTGAGGACAGCAATGAAATGCAGTCGCTTTAGACCTTGAAAAGACACATCTAAGCATCATGGAAAGTGAATTTGAGAAACTCTAACTTTCAACCCTAAAGAAATACTTCAATGTTGGTGAGGTGCTTACTGTTTGTGTTTGTGTTTCTTTACTGACTACTGGTGAATACCTATGTGGTACTTGTTTATTTATTTATTTGTTCATTTCAATGTGTCTTTTTTTAAATGACTGGCTGGAACTTAATTTCCCTCTAGGGAATAATAAAGTGGATTTGTATTGAATTGCAGAATTTTGAGTTTGAAGTATCACTATGACCACTTTTTCTATACATATGTATTCTGTTCATTACCAAATGATGTGATTTGAATTTAGCATGTTGGGAAAGGGCCATGACACATGTGTGACTATGACAATGAGGTGTATGAAACTATTGTGAAGTTGACTATGGCATTCTGAGCACATGATTTTTGGGTCACCGCGTTAAAGCTTTAGCACTCCTTCTCTCCTTGGAAGATTTGGCCACTGAGAAGGTGAGTGCCGGAGATGGGTTTTGAACCTGCGATCTCATGGTCTTTGCTTTGTGCTCCTAGGCCTGAGCTCACTGAGCTAATGGACCTACAATGTCTTTTCTCTTTCAGTCACCTACTCAAGGTGGTAAGGAATAGGTCCCAAGCCAGGTACAGATTTCATAGTAAAATTAAAGCATTTTGGTAAAGTATTGACCAGCGAAATTTTGTACACTTGCTTGAACTGACTTGATCATTAACCACATTAAATTTGGTATTGATTGGTCAATGTTGATCAAGGTGGTCTAACTTTATTGCACTATAATATTAATATGAATTGACATATGAAAATTTCATTTGATAATATTCATGAGGCTTGGTCTGAAGATGATCTGTATAAAATTTGATCATGATATGACCAATTTTGTGGCCTGTGATAGTTTACTTTCACTTTGGCTTTTCAGTGAATTTGTGAAAAAACTAAATATTTTTTTGACATTAATGGTATTTGAGAAAAGATGCTATTGGATGTAGAGATTAATGTGATCTAAGAATTTGGAGTCTAGGTCAATGTGATCTTGAGATATGGGCTGAAATGGAAATTGCTTTATTATAGCGCCACCTATGGATGCAGTACCTCAGAAATGGGTATCTGAGTAGTGGGGGCAATTTGGGACCAGACCCTAAAGTTTCATGATCCTGGGACTTATGGTTTAGGCTCCAGCATGACTTTTAGCGGAGAAAAATAATAATAATAATAATAAATATAGCCGCTAGCGGCAATGAGCGGGGTCCAAGCTATGGGCACTTGGTCTAGGCCTTTGGCCCCTCTGCCCTCTGCTCCTGCCCAACTATTTTTTGTTGCTTCATCCAGGATGCGAACCTGGGACCATTTGCATGCTAGACGGTAACCAAACCACTGCACTATGCAGTCCCACACATTACATGAGACTTTGGTTTCCTGTGTATTGTGCTGTGCAGAGGGATTACAAATGGAATTCAGGTGTGAGTGACGAGGACAGGTGAAGTTGATTGAGGACAGCAGTGAAATGCAATGTCTTTGAACCTTGGAAAGACATAAGCATCATAGAAAGTAAATTTTGAGAAACTCTGTAACTTCAGTGAGTTTTTGAATTTTGGACATTAATGGCATTTAAGAAAAGATGCCAATGAGTGTACAGATTAATGTGATGTGAGACTTTGGAGTCCAGGCCAATGATGTCTTGAGATATGGGCTTAAATGGAATTGGCTTTATTATAGCACCACCTCTGTCCCTACTCCAGCTCACATTTTTGTTGCTTCACCTGGGACATGAACCTAGGACCTTCTGCATATTAGGCGGCAACCAAACCCCTGCGCTACGCAGACTCAGTGAAACTGCCTGTCTTTTTTGTGTGTGTGTATTGGCTCTGCATAGGATTGCAAATGGAATTCAGGTGTGAATGATGAGGACAGGTGAAATTGATTGAGGACAGCAATGAAATGCAGTCGCTTTGGACCTTGAAAAGACACATCTATGCATCATGGAAAGTGAATTTGAGAAACTAACTTTCAACCCTAAAGAAATACTTCAATGTTGGTGAGGTGCTTACTGTTTGTGTTTGTGTTTCTTTATTGACTACTGGTGAATACCTATATGGTACTTGTATTTATTTATTTATTTATTTGTTGATTTCAATGAGGACTTTTTTAAATGACTGGCTGGAACTTAATTTCCCTCTAGGGAATAATAAACTGGACTTGTCTTGAATTGCAGAATTTTGAGTTTGGCACATTGGTCTTGATCATCACCAAAGTATCACTATGACCACTTTTTCTATCCATTTGTGTTCTGTTCATTGACAAATGATGTGTTTTCAATTTAGCATGTTGGGCTAGGGCCATCACGCATGTGTGTCTATGACAATGAGGTTTATGAAACTATGGCATTCTGAACACATGATTTTTGGGTCACCGTATTAAAGCAGTAACACTGCTTGTCTCTTCTTACCTTGGAAGATTTGGCCACTGAGAAGGTGAGTGCCGGAGATGGGTTTTGAACCTGCGATCTCATGGTCTTTGCTTTGCGCTCCTAGGCCTGAGCCCACTGAGCTAATGGGCCTACAATGTCTTTCTCTTTCAGTCACCTACTCAAGGTGGTAAGGAATAGGTCCCAAGCCAGGTACAGATTTCATAGTAAAATGAAAGCATTTTGGTAAAGTGTTGACCAGCGACATTTTGTACACTTGCTTGTACTGTCTTTGTTTTTTTTTTCTTGTCTGTGTGTGTGCGTGTGTGTGTGTGTGTGTGTGTGTGTGTGTGTGTGTGTGTGTGTGTGTGTGTGTGTGTGTGTGTGTGTGTGTGTGTGTGTGTGTATTGGGTCTGCATAGGATTGCAAATGGAATTCAGGTGTGAATGATGAGGACAGGTGAAATTGATTGAGGACAGCAATGAAATGCAGTCGCTTTAGACCTTGAAAAGACACATCTAAGCATCATGGAAAGTGAATTTGAGAAACTCTAACTTTCAACCCTAAAGAAATACTTCAATGTTGGTGAGGTGCTTACTGTTTGTGTTTGTGTTTCTTTACTGACTACTGGTGAATACCTATATGGTACTTGTTTATTTATTTATTTGTTCATTTCAATGTGTCTTTTTTTAAATGACTGGCTGGAACTTAATTTCCCTCTAGGGAATAATAAAGTGGATTTGTATTGAATTGCAGAATTTTGAGTTTGAAGTATCACTATGACCACTTTTTCTATACATATGTATTCTGTTCATTACCAAATGATGTGATTTGAATTTAGCATGTTGGGAAAGGGCCATGACACATGTGTGACTATGACAATGAGGTGTATGAAACTATTGTGAAGTTGACTATGGCATTCTGAGCACATGATTTTTGGGTCACCGCGTTAAAGCTTTAGCACTCCTTCTCTCCTTGGAAGATTTGGCCACTGAGAAGGTGAGTGCCGGAGATGGGTTTTGAACCTGCGATCTCATGGTCTTTGCTTTGTGCTCCTAGGCCTGAGCTCACTGAGCTAATGGACCTACAATGTCTTTTCTCTTTCAGTCACCTACTCAAGGTGGTAAGGAATAGGTCCCAAGCCAGGTACAGATTTCATAGTAAAATTAAAGCATTTTGGTAAAGTATTGACCAGCGAAATTTTGTACACTTGCTTGAACTGACTTGATCATTAACCACATTAAATTTGGTATTGATTGGTCAATGTTGATCAAGGTGGTCTAACTTTATTGCACTATAATATTAATATGAATTGACATATGAAAATTTCATTTGATAATATTCATGAGGCTTGGTCTGAAGATGATCTGTATAAAATTTGATCATGATATGACCAATTCTGTGGCCTGTGATAGTTTACTTTCACTTTGGCTTTTCAGTGAATTTGTGAAAAAACTAAATATTTTTTGACATTAATGGTATTTGAGAAAAGATGCTATTGGATGTAGAGATTAATGTGATCTAAGAATTTGGAGTCTAGGTCAATGTGATCTTGAGATATGGGCTGAAATGGAAATTGCTTTATTATAGCGCCACCTATGGATGCAGTACCTCAGAAATGGGTATCTGAGTAGTGGGGGCAATTTGGGACCAGACCCTAAAGTTTCATGATCCTGGGACTTATGGTTTAGGCTCCAGCATGACTTTTAGCGGAGAAAAATAATAATAATAATAATAAATATAGCTGCGAGCAGCGATGAGGGGGCCAAGCAGCAATCGTCGAGTTTGTCGCAGTATCGCCTTTGTCGCACACGCCCCCCGCGCAACACTCCCAAGCTCCTAACCACAACGTGACATTATCTCACCCCCAAAAAGCGCATCGAGCATGTTTCGACAGTGTCAGCCTAGGTATAAGTACCCAGTGCCCAGTGACCCCAGAACGCCCAGCGATCAGTGTCCACTAAAAGTGTTGTCCAGTGTCCATAAAACCCAACACTGCCCCACCCACCCCCCGCCACAAACGCCCAGTGCCCAGTGACCCCAGCACCCCTTGAACCCCCAGCAAACATTGTCCACTAAAGCTGTTGTCCAGTGTCCATTAAACTCAACACTGCCCCACCCACCCCCCGCCACAAGGACCCAGTGCCCAGTGACCCCAGCACCCCTGGCATCCCCAGCGCTTTATTGAGTTTGTCGCAGTGTTGCACAAGCCCCAGTGACCCCAACACCCCAAGCAATCAGTGTCCACTAAAAGTGTTGACCAGTGTCCATTAAACCCAACACTGCCCCACCCACCCCCCGCCACAAGGACCTAGTGCCTAGAGACCCCAGCACCCACAGTGCATTGTTGGGTTTGTCGCAGTGTTGCCTTTGTCGCACAAGCCCCAGTGACCCCAGCACCCCCAGCGATCAGTGTCCACTAAAAGTGTTGTCCAGTGTCCATTAAACTCAACACTGCCCCACCCACCCCCTGCCACAAGGACCCAGTGCCCAGTGACCCCAGCACCCACTGTGCATCCCCAGCGCTTTGTTGAGTTTGTTGCAGTTGTCGCACAAGCCCCAGTGACCCCAGCACCCCCAGCAATCAGTGTCCACCAAAAGTGTTGACCAGTGTCCATTAAACCCAACACTGCCCCACCCACCCCCCTGCCACAAAGACCCAGTGCCCAGTGACCCCAGCACCCCTTGAACCCCCAGCAAACATTGTCCACTAAAGCTGTTGTCCAGTGTCCATTAAACTCAACACTGCCCCACCCACCCCCCCGCCACAAGGACCCAGTGCCCAGTGACCCCAGCACCCCTGGCATCCCCAGTGCTTTATTAAGTTTGTCGCAGTGTTGCACAAGCCCCAGTGACCCCAGCACCCCTTGAACCCCCAGCAAACATTGTCCACTAAAGCTGTTGTCCAGTGTCCATTACACTCAAACACTGCCCCACCCACCCCCTGGCCACAAACACCCAGTGGCCCCAGCACCCTTGAACCCCCAGCGAACATTGTCCACTAAAGCTGTTGTCCATTGTCCATTAAACTCAACACTGCCCCACCCACCCCCGCCACAAGGACCCAGTGCCCAGTGACCCCAGCACCCCTGGCATCCCCAGTGCTTTATTAAGTTTGTTGCAGTGTTGCACAGGCCCCAGTGACCCCAGCACCCCAAGCAATCTAGTGTCCACCAAAGTGTTGAGCAGTGTCCATCAAACCCAACACTGCCCCACCCACCCCCTGCCACAAAGACCCAGTGCCCAGTGAACCCAGCACCCACAGTGTTTGTTGAGCTTGTTCAGGACAGTGTTGCCTTTGTCGCACAAGCCCCTGTGACCCCAGCACCCCCAGCGATCGGTGTCCACTAACACTGTTGTCGAGTGTCCATTACATCATACTACCCCCACGTGGTCCAGTGGTCACTAAATTTAATGGAGCATGTTCAGGACACTGTCTTGAGTCTATGTGCCAAATTTGGTGTCAATCGGAGAATGTTCAAGAAATGATACTGCCCCCAGTGGTCAATGTTCACCAAATTTTTTGAGCTGTGTTCAGGACAGTGTCTTGAGTCTATATACCAAATTTGGTGTCAATCGGAGAATGTTCAAGAAATTATACTGCCCCTAGTGGTCAGTGTTCACCAAATTAATGGGGCGTGTTCAGGACAGTGTCCTGAGTCTATGTACCAAATTTGGTGTCAATCGGAGAATATTCAAGAAATTATAGCGCCCCTAGTGGTGAACTGCTTTTATATATTAACTCAGGATGTGATCATGAGTCCACGTACCAAGTTTCATTGCGATACATGGAAGTATTACTGAGATATGATCACTTCCTGTTTCGGCTTCGCCGTCAAATTTCATTGGCTGCTGTGGCCGAACGCTTTCAAACCCGAAGACAAAATTGATAGGTTTTGTGAGGCGTGGTCTGAAGACCCTGTATACCAAGTTTCGTCAAATTCGGACAAAGTATGGGACCGCTGTAAAATTAGTTTCACTTTCCAATCAATCTAAGATGGCGTCATTCCAAGATGGCGGAAAATTACGTCACAGAGTGCGTTGGAATGGGCGTGGACCAAGGATTCCAAAGATACTAGTTATGTTAAGCTAGCATGTAAGAATGCATTTTTTGATTTTTACCAGCTGGTGGCGCTAGAGTGTCAAACGTGGATAGGTGGGAGTGGTCAGGGTCGGGTGTAGAGTCCACCCACCAAGTTTGGTCAAGATTGGTCAAAGGGTCTCCGAGATCTGAGGTCACTTCCTGTTTGGCGGCTTCGCCGTCAAATTTCATTGGCTGTTGTGGCCGAACGCTTTCGAACCCGAAGACAAAATTGATAGCGTTTTGTGAGGCGTGGTCTGAAGACCCTGTATACCAAGTTTCGTCAAATTCGGACAAAGTTTGGGACCGCTGTAAAATTAGTTTCACTTTCCAATCAATCCAAGATGGCGTCATTCAAAGATGGCGGAAAATTACGTCACAGAGTGCGTTGGAGTGGGCTTGGTCCAAGGACTCTAACGGTACTGGTTGCTCGAAGATGGGTCGCACGAGTCAAAAGTTGATGTTTTGCACTTTTCACTTTGACCAGGCTGTGGCGCTACAGGGTGTGTGATGGGACCCTGAAACTTGGTCAAAATGATCAGGGGCGTGTCCCCAATCAGTGTGCCAAATTTCAGCATTTTCCCGTAAGCGGTTCTATGGGCTGCCATAGACTTCAATGGCAGAGGAATAATAATAATAATAATAATAATAATAATAATAAGAAAAGGTAGAAACACTAAGGGTGCCCCGCAGCTGCCTGCTTGGCCCCCAATAAAAAACGGAACAGAAACAATAGGGTTCCGCGCAGCTTCGCTGCTTGGACCCCTAATAATATATATTTTCCAATAAATTAAGCTGTATACATGTATCATACTTTTAGTTTATCTCTTTTCATTAGTAGCAGTTATTGCTATTTTTAAACACTTGATAGTTCTCCTGTGTGGTAGTGTTAGCAAAAACAAGGCTTAAGCATGATAGTCTGCAGTGGGTGTTGAGAGCAGCATCGGTGTGTGTGCCATGATGGTCTGCAGTGGGTGTTGAGAGGAGCATCGGTGTGTGTGCGGGTTCCTTACTGTAGACATATTTCTGCCCTGAAATCGCTTCATCAGGATCCACTTGATGGCAGGGAGGGTACCTGTGGGGGCGGACCGCTCAGCTGTTGCCATGGAGATGGAGGCCACCTTTGTCCAGAACCTGAAACATGCTGCAGATGTCCTCTCAAAGGTGACCCTCTGTTTCGCGCTCGCTTGCTCTTTCCACTGCTGGCACACAGCCAGAAAGGATGCTCAGGTGTTGATCAGGAGCTCCCATTTTTTCATTGTTCACCTTTCAACCCCCCCACACAAAAACACACACACACACACACACAGGCACACACATACACACACACACACACACACACACACACACACACACACACACACACACACACACACACACATCTACCTTCCCACATAACCTGAGCCTCTCCAGTATTGGTATACTGTATATCTTTCGATATGAGAAACAAGGTAATCATTGCTGGTGCAGTAGGACAGTGGTTTGTGTTTTGTAGGGGCTGAGATAGGAACACATATATACTGTACAGTGGTGTAAATATGCGCGTTGGGCTTTCACCTTGTTGGTGTTGAGGGTAATAAGGTTCACAGTGACTGACTGTCACAGTGTATAAGGCTGTCTGAAAGAACGCGTAATGTGAAAACAAGTGGTTAAACATTAATTTAGATCGCCATCATCTAATGATGTTCCCTCCTGCCTCAGTACACAAATATGATCTAATTGGCCGACACGTGGGAGGAGCAGGACAGTTCAGATTTAGTTTCTAATTAACCCGAAGGCAGTTGGAGAGACAAGATGTTTTCTCAGTGCAATGATGTACTGTAGTCTAGTCTAAGTGATTACCATCATGATAGACGAAGGATTGTACCAAGCAACTGTCCTCAGTACTGCTTCAACATAGCTTTCCACTAGCATAGTTTGAAGCTGGCCTCTTAATTCTAAGCTGGATCATTAAGGGCTCGTGCACACCACTTCCTGGATCACTATACAGATTCTCGATTGTGCTTTACAATAGCAACCCACGAACACATTTCGGACATGGACGCACGCAGACTCTTCCATGCCGATCGGTTGTGAATTACGATTCAAACAGTCTCATTGGTATGTCTGAGAGCCGCCCACCTCCTGACATCCAAATGCTAAGTTTCACAGGCTCACTAAGTGCTAGGTAGCTACAGGCAAAATATGTCAGATCAATCAGAAAGTGCTGCATGTTAATAGCATGGGTTCGAGGGGAGCCAGCACACAGGCTGTCCACTACATAGTTTAGCTTTTAATTCTGCTTCATTAAAGTTCATACAGGATCATATAATGTTCTTGTTCTAGAATAAAGTAACATAATGTTCTTAACAAAGGTTCTTAACGTGCTGTCTGATAAATGTTTATGTTCCATTATGTTTGCTCTCCCGTTTACAGGAAGGGATTCTAGGCCTGATTGAACCCATCAACACCAGGATAACAGACCCACAATATTTTCTAAACTCTCCACATCAGGGTAAAAATGCACTGATTGCAGAAAATGCCTGCGGCTGGTCTTGAGTATCTAAGTAGATTGTTTGCTTTTTTTCCAAGTGTCAAGTTATTCCCTTGCTTTGCGCCGAAGCGCTGTATGCGTGCTCTTATTTTTATGTTTTATTTTATTTATTTTTTTCCAGCGGCAGATATTCTGCAGAAAGTTGGCCACTCGAGCATTAAACTGCAGATGGTGAGTGTGTTGCACTTCATGCAAAGCAATCAAGAAAACCCACACCCACACCCACACCCACACACACACACACACACATTCAGGGTTCACACAGACACAGGGTTTCAAGGACACAGTCAGAAAAGCAGAACTGAATAATACGCTATATATATATATATATATATATATATATATATATATATATATATATATATATTTTTACATCTGTGCTTCCCTAGATTGTTGTGAAAAGCTTTCTTTCAGGTTAGTCAGGTAAGGTAAGGTAAGGTAATAATGTGCCCTTCTTAGAGTTCATGCCATCATTTAATACTTATATCAGTCGACTGTAATAAGGGCATTTTATACAGTATCAAGTAGGCCTATAAATGGCATCCTTGAGGCATAATAACAGGAACATAATGAGTATGTAGCTATACAGCATCCTGGAAGACCTAACATTTATCTGGGCAAAGGTATCTTGTATCTGTCAAACAGATCTCTCTTATGAGACCAACAACCCCCCACCCCAAATACAATCACTCAGATTAATTTTAACAGCAGTTTCAATGCAGTTTTTAATGAATTAGGATGTGGATGCTATTGTTGTTCTTTGTTATTCCCCCTTTGTTGTGTTACTCTCAACCACTGGGAATCGCAACAACACACACACACACACACACACACACACACACACGCGCGGGTGAAAGAACGGGGGGGTGAAAGAAAGCGCTAGACAGACAGAGACAGACGGATACAATAAAAGCGATTCCTCTCGGGTGAGTTGCTGACGGAGCAGCAGAGTCCATAAGGCGTCCTGCAGCTCATAGGTCTGTTGACAGGCGGCCGGGTTAAGACGGCGGCGGAGCGGCGCAGCGTTTTCTGTGAACGGTCGCTCGGAGCATCTTTGAGCTGTCACCCAGCACATTAAAGCCCGAAACTGCAGTGAAGTATGATTAAACACAGTCCAAGGCCAGGCACCACCGCAGCAGCAGCAGCAGCAGCAGCAGCAGCCGTAGCAGCAGAAGCAGATGGAAGGAGTGGAGTGAAGTGGGGGAGTTTGTGGGTGGGGAGTGGTTTAAATCACCACAGAAATTCTGCTGTGGAATCAGACACTGCTGACAGGAGCCATTTTGTTTTCCCCCACTACTTCCACCTCCACCCCCATAACCAACCTCTCATTCTCTCCCTCCCCCTCCCAATCCAGGATGTCTATCACTGGCAAATAATGGATGGAAACTTGACACAGAACATCCGGAAGTACTTCCCTCTCATAGGCAAGTGTGTGTGTGTATGTGTGTGTGTGTGTGTGTGTGTGTGTGTGTGTGTGTGTGTGTGTGTGTGTGTGTGTGTGTGTGAAAGTAAGAGAATATCACGTGTGTTTGTGTGTGGGTGTGTATCAAGAGAATATCACATACAGTATGTATATGGAAACGTGGGTTTTGTGTTGTATGTATCTGCAAAATATGGGCTATTGGGTATAATGATGAATGTGGTCATAGAACTGTTATTAACTAACTAGCAAGAGCAGACTGATGACACAACAGTTGAAACATCCACACAATTGAAAAAAGTTGATATCGTGTGATACATCCATACTTTTTCATCTACGAATTTGTAAACAAACTTTCAATATGTTGTGCTCTTTAGAGAGCCATATTCTAGCCAGTATAAAAACCTCTTCAGATGGATACAATTATGACATGAGGTGAATCCGAGAGTACATCCGAGGAGATTACCGTCATGGTATTTCAGCTAGTTTTAATTGCAGACATTTTAGAAGCTGTGCCATCGACTGGTCTGCCCAGACCAATATTCTCTTCCTTTAATAAGGAGCTATCTGTCAGCAATCACCGCAACATCATACATCAACATCAACATCATCCCCCTCCCCATCATCACTACCACCCTCAGAACCTCAGCCCGTCCCAGTAGTCAGGTGGAGGTGGTCGCTAAAAGGATATCAATAATCCCATCCTCACAACGACCTCGGAAAAGTGTCTGTGGCCACACATACATCAAGAAATGATCTGTTGACATTGCTGAAAGCCTCTAAAAGCCTGTGCATCAAGCCCTCGTCTCCAACCTTGTGTGTGTGTGTGTGTGTGTGTGTGTGTGTGTGTGCGTGTAAGTGTGTGTGTGTGTGTGTGTAAGTGTGTGTGTGTGTGTGTGTGTGTAAGTACATGAGTATGGACAATCCATTACTAATAGCTGCTGAAGAGGGTGAGTAAAAGGCCGTCTATACCGATGCTCGTGCCACAGGTCACGTCCAGATCGCCCAAGTGCCGGGCCGGAACGAACCGGACAGCGCTGGAGAGCTGAACTTCCCGTACCTCTTCAGCTTGCTGGAGGAGCTCGGCTACCAGGGCTACATCGGCTGTGAATACAAACCAGCGGGTAAGCAGAGCACAGCACAGCACAGCACAGGGCAGCATTGCATTGCGCCACTTCAACCCAGTGTAACCTTCACCAAGGCTTCATTTCCATCATCTTTTTAATAATAACCAGGGTTTCTCTCTCCACCCAGCTGGACTGCATTAGACACCAACACCACACCCTCTCGCTCTCTCTCTCTTTTTTTTTTTTTTTTTAAACCGTCTGCCTAAATCAGTGTTTCTCAAACTTTTCCAGACTGAGGACCACTTTACCATTGGTCCCCGTATCACAATTTGAGAGGCTCTGGTCTAAATGCTCTTAGACCTGTCTGAGTGTTCAGGAGTGCCACTTCTGATTTCTTGATCAGCCGAACAAACCAGATTCAGATAATCTCAAGTGCCTTGTAATTACACAGGTCTTTCAGGGGGGTTAAAGCAGGCATAGGTGGATCACAGTAAGGCACTGCTGAGTGTAAGGGGCTGATGGATTGAGAGCTACTGATTTTAGGTACAAACACAATCGTTTTCTTTTGCTCTCCTGCTCTCTCTCTCTCGTTGTGAAAGTAAGATTTCTATTTTACTGTTTGCAAGATTTTTCTGTCTGAGGCCTGTAGAGAATAATGAGAGAAGGCAAAAGTGCTTATTACAGCCTAAAAATCTGTTTGCTGGAGTAGCTCCTCTAAAACTATTAAGGATATAACAATGCAAAAGTAATTTAAAGGAAAGTGGGTCATTTCATTTTAAGGTACACTACACTGTGTATCCCATAGGGATAATGTGAGCTCAAGGTTGTTAATGCATTTGAAAGAGAACAAGTCTGAGATTTCCACTGACTGCTCCTGTCTGTGTTTTTAGGCTCTACGCTGGATGGCTTGAAATGGGTGCAGGATTACTGGAGTCGTCACAAGTGAAGATCAGGCAGCCATTTTTGGGGAATAACCTGTGGAAAGACTTCGGCTGTAGACACCTTTTTCAGGTGTCTGGAAATCCGCTGTTAACCAATCCACAGTCCTGTTCTTTAAAGTCACCGAGTGCTGTCAGCAAAAAATTCTTAAGAATTTTCTTAAATTTGTCTATAAAGTCCCATTTAAAATTGGTGAACACAAATCTTCTTAGAATCTGTGTAAGTGGGATTTAAGAACAAATTTCTTAGAAAGAATGGCTGGTTAATGAGGGTCACTGAACACAACATTGACCCCCCAGTGACGCCCCTGGCTGCTGTTTGTGATTTGATGTACAATAATGGTACCTCCTTTGCCCCTGACAGAACTTTAATCAATACACTTTATATACATTACTAAACAAAGGATCCATCAAACTGATTCAAGATTTTATATATTTTCAACTGTATGGCCACAATGCTGCACACTGTTAATTGTTAATTAACACATGGTAATGGACAAACAAGTAAAACTACTAGCCTAAAAAAAATTGATCGCTGCTTGGCTAAATGTTTAAACATTCCTTGTTTTGATATGTGGTCCAGTGTTGCCAATGAGAAATAAACAGTGCTTTTCGTACAGGGATGTTTTGTGCTGGTGGTGGCTGGTGCATAATATGATGGGTACTACAGCATTAGAATTGACAGGTAACAGCTTAGGAATTGTATTAACATTGACAGATATGGAAATGTTTGTCAATATTGCTAGCAGATAAGTTGGCAAGACTATGGCTGTCATTATGATTTTCAGAGGTAAAATCATATAAATCTGTCCAAGTACGGTGAGACCAACCATTGCATCTGTCAATGTCATAACAAATTATAATGTTATGCTTATGCTTGCAATGATACATAGGTCTGCAGTACTTGGCTTGTTGGTTGGTTTTCTTATTTTTATGTGTAGATATACTGCTTATTGGTCTATTTGCCAGCCCATAGAGACCCATAGTGAACCCGGAAATGTTGAGTAGACCAAAGTTTTATTATAGAAATATGTAGGCCTAGTGTGGGTCATTAAGAAAATTCTGCATAATGTTGGACAATTTTCATAATTAGCATTAAAAAGAAAGAAAACACCTTTAACGTAAATAAACAAATATGGGTAAAAACAGTATCTCTAATGGCTATCCACTAAAATGACAATCAGCATACTGAATATCGTTTGAAATCTGAGAACTTGCATCTAGCTTGCATCATCTATGCGTAATTGTATTGTCTTTCTATAATCTCCTGGCCCCTCTGTATGGCATGTATACAGTACACTGATGTGTCGACATGTGGGCCAAAAACCTGTGAAGTTCTTTCCTTCCAATAAGATCTAGTTTGGTTGCCAAGCACCATTAGAAAGGAGAAGAATTTGGCAGCGGAATCCCCTATTTAAATTCCTTCCAGTGATGGAACCTGTTCCCTCTCCACATTACATTTTAATGAAGATCCTCGTCTTCAGAATGCTTACTGAGGACTTTCAGTACTACAGTGTAGGAGGAAAATGTGTGTGGGAACATTTATTTACTGTGAGAGGTAAAAAAAAAGGAGGGATTTAAAATGTCCAAGTCATAAACTGACCATTTGGTTTTTATTTCTGTTTGCAGTTTATAGTTACAAATCCATTTGTAAGTACATAATTTACATTTACAACAGTTCCAGACCTATTTTAATCACTGATTATAGCACTGCTTCAAAATACTATTGTATGAACAGCCAACCACTAGCATTCTTGCCTTATTATGTATTAGATTACATTAAATATCCAGTGTATCACCTTCATGGAACAAAATTTTTTAAAATGTACATTGTCTTGCTTAAAAGCCCACAATCAGTTCTTAATTGTTTTATCCCCCGTAAAATGAGGAACTATTACAAAAGAAAAATATCCACCAAAAAAGAAACAAAAAAACAAAAACATCCAATTATTTTTTGGTTTCCTTCAAGTGAACTTAAGGTTGTGTGCACTCAGTATTGCAATAAATGACAGCTCCAAGGTTTTTCATTTCCCACTCCTCTCCAAGAGTGTGCATGTGGGTGGTGTCACAGTGCTGAATTAGAATGTGAGGACTAGTTGACAAATCAGACCCCTTTTCTTTCCTTTATTCCCTCTTTCTTTTTTCCCCTCAGTCATCGTTCCATTACATTCCACCTTTTTCTTTTCTTTTTTTTTTTTTGTAAACTGGGGTCTAGTGGCCTATTCGGCTTGGCTCAGCCCGCCACTGTGCCAGAATTAATCAGAAGCCTAATTGGATTCTCAGAGATTCTCCTTGCAAGGTCGACACAATAATAACATTGCTTGTGTTGCGTCGTCGTCGTTAAGGGGTTGGCAGAGAGAGAGATAGAGATAGAGAGAGAGAGAAGTGAAGAGAAGAAAAAAGAAGAGGAGAAGGAAGGTAGGTAGGCACTTCTGGGATGAAGATATGGCAGTGAGAGGGGAATTAGGTAGCACGTCTTGACATTGTTCAAATACAAATAGTGGGCGGAAATCAATTACCTGCCACTGGCAGCTGTTATGGCCGCTACGGTCTCACTTTGCCCGCCTTGGTAGAGGGGGATAGAGAGAGAGAGAGAAACAGAAAGAAAAATAAAGCAACCTGCAGGGAAATTGTGCCCTGGTCATACACAGGCAGTCTGGCAGACACAGTAGCTGAGTGTAAGGCCAGATGTCCACCACAACTGGCCCGGACCCCGACCGGACCTGGACCACCAGTAAATTTAATCTAGGCTCAGTGGCTCAGTGACTGCATTTTGCTATGAACACAAACTGAGGGGCACATTACAAAGCAAGGCTAGTGGCTTACCCAGGTTAACTCTGTGAATAACCACTGATCTGACTTAAAAATGACGTGACGCCTCAGAAGCAATTCATGCAGTAAGACACTATGTTACACAGATCAGTGATGAATAACTCAAAGTTCAACTGGGGGAGTCAGAGGCTACTAAATCACAGATCAGTGATCCGTAACTCCTAAAGGTAAACTTGAACAGGAAAAACCTGATATCAATATCAAAAGTACACCCCTCCTGGTGGTGGTGGTGGTGGTGGTGGTGGGGACAGTTGTGCCTGTGTGACTTGTTTTCTCTTCTGCAAAACAAGCTCTACTGTATACTGGTCAGGAAGCTAATGTATAGAATTCATACATGCTGGACAACAACAACTGTGAATGTCCAATGCTTCCCAGCATTCGTTTTTTTTTTTGTAGCTCTGTTGCTAGGGTCCATGATCCAGAATCCAATTCACCTTTCAGAAGAATGCTCTGCATTAGGGCTGTGCCAATAATAAGAGTCTTTCCCTGCTACACAATATATGTCTTCTTTAAGACCCTCCATACAGAGGTCTGAGCTAGTGATGACCTAGTTAATCTGAGTGCACGTGAGGGTGGAGGGGGGACATATTTAAACGCAACACCATGTGTTTGCACCTTAAGTGTTCCACCATGTTGACAGAGGAAACATAATGTTAACAGTTACAGTTGTATCCAACACAATCATACCTACCTCTATCCCAAAGCTCAGAACATTTGGGGATGAAAGCAAGGCTGCAGTTCTGCATCACATTCAAACGCACTCAAGTACATCAGTTCAGTTCAGTGTGTGTGTGTGTGTGTGTGTGTGTGTGTAGGTATGTAACAAAAGTAATGACTCAAGCAAGAACACAGTGAAGAGGATGTGTGTTTGTGTGTATGTGTGTGTGTGTGTGTGTGTGTGTGTAAAAGAGTGAGATGAAAATTGCTTCAGCAAACAAATGCTTCCTGAAATGTTCTTAAGGCCGATGCAGAATAGTCTGCCTCTCTCTGTCTCTTTTCTCTGCAATGGGAGAATGGCATGCATTCTGTGGCAAATAGTTTTTTTTTAGTCTTTTTTTTTTTTTTTGCCAAAGGCAACAAAATTGCATAAACAGGAGGCCATTACTGCACAGGCTTCCTGTACAATAAGCACTTCATATCTGAGAGTTCTTCAGTCAGGAGAGAAAGGGAAAAAAAAAAACAAAAAAAATTAGAGACCTTCGCAATGAGGTAGTGTTCGACCCTCACCTCACTGTGTGCCAGTTAAGTGCCCAGTGTAAGGGCCAAATGCGCCACTTGAGTGGCGAGAGGCCAGCGAGTCAACAGGCCGTCCCCCTCTGCTTCCCACTGGCGAGCATCTGGCAGGGCATCTTGACCACCGCGAGTGTGTGTGTGTGTGTGTGGACAAACTCGCTAACTCCAGCTCGACTCTCAACTCTCGACTCGTGACTCGCTTTGTGGCTTGGCTCTAGCGAGAGAGAGAGACCTCCTTCAGGCGAAAATGGACTGTCGTTGTTAGTCTAGTGTAGTGCAGTTCAGTTCAGTTCAGTTCAACTGCTTCAACTGAGTGGCGGGAGTAGAGCAGTGTAGCTGCAGCTGTGTCGTCTGTCCAGTCGTCCGTCCATCCCATCCATCCATCCATCCATCTACTACCAGGGCTGTTGAGAGGTGTGGAGATCAATGGATCCTCCGAGATGGAAGGGGAGTGGAGGAGAGGAGAGGCAAGGAGAGGAAGGGAAAGGAGAACGAGAGGGGGAGGGGGGGGGGGGCTGACAGCTGGAGGCTTATGGAGGACGTGTCAGTCAATTTGGCACTACATGGCAGCAGCAGCGAGCGAAATCTTCCTCTCCATACACATAAACACATATATCTCTCTCACACACACACACACACACACACACACACACACACACTTACTTACATACATACATCAACCTCTCCCGTTAGTACCCGAGGCACACACAGTTTAACATCTGACAACAGCGCCCAGCCACAATCACCTCTCCAGCTCTCCTCACACACCCCACCCCACCACCACCTCTCCCTCCCCTCCCCCTCCATCGTGACCCTCTCTGCCTCTTCACAGGAGGCCCGTCCAGAGGGTTGTAGCAGGCGGTGTTCACCACCGACTCCAGGTGGTGGTACATGGACACCAGCTGTGGTGGGGGACTGCTGCTGGGTGGGTTGTGGGTGGGGAGGGGTTCCCGAAACACCACCTTCAGACTCTGAAATGGAAAAAAAAAAGGTGGAGGGGGGAAGGAGCGTTGAGATGCGATGAGTCAGGGGTTGGGGTTGAAGTGAAGTTGGAAAAGAGGGTGGGGGGTGGTGGGGGGAAAATAATTAACATCCTGTCATGCTGCCACAGGGGTAGTGCAGCTATGTTAAACACAGAGGTGAATTAATGTTATCTGAGGGAGAAAAGGGAACAAGTCATCCATTTTTTTTTTTTTTTTTTTTGGATAAGGATCTCCCTCTGTGCACAATTGGTGCTTACCGTTTTGCCTGCCTGGGCGTCAAGGAAAACCAGCACAAAGCAGTCGGTGAACTTTTGATTCAGAACCGCCTGAGAGGAAGGAAGTGAGAGAAAGAGAGAGAGAGAGAGAGAGAGAGAGAGAGAGAGAGAGAGAGAGAGAGAGAGAGAGGAGAGGGGTGTGTTGGGAGCGAGAGAGAGAGAGAGAGAGAGATGGGGGCGTGTTGGGTGCAGAGAGAGAGAGAGAGAGAGAAGACGGGGGTGTGTTGGGGGCAGAGAGAGAGAGAGAGAGAGAGAGAGAGGATGAGAGAGACAAAAAAAGAGAGACAAAGAGAAATGTAAATGGCATATAATAAAAGGTCTCTTTTTTAAGTCAGGATTTTTCTCTCTTTCTTCTAGACTTTAAATTGAACTCCAGCCTCCACAGTTCATTAGCAGTGTTGTACAGTACCGTTTGGCATTCAAAAAAAAAAAAGTAAAAAAAGAAAAAGAAAAACACCCTCAGTACTTCCCACTGCATGGAACAAAGAAGGCTTTTGTTTGTGCCATGCCTCTGCTGCGGGTGGATGGCACAGCCAGGAAGGTGGAGGTAAAACAGGGGCACAGAGAGCAGAGAGAGAGAGAGAGAGAGAGAGAGAGAGAGAGAGAGAGAGAGAGACACTCTGCTGCGGGTGGGAAAGGTGGGGTAACAGGGCAGGCAGAGAGAGAGAGAGAGAGAGAGAGAGAGAGAGAGAGAGAGAGAGAGAGAGAGAGAGAGAGAGAGAGAGAGAGACTCTGCTGCGGGTGGGAAAGGGGTAAGACAGGGGCAGAGAGAGAGAGAGAGAGAGAGAGCCCACAGGTTGAAAGTAAAAGAAACAGAAAAAAAATGGAGAAAGAGAAAGAAGTAGAGAGAAAGAGAGAGAGAGAATCAGGCCGGGCTCCATGCTCCTGTCATCAGCACAGGCAATCTGAAGCCCGGCCCAGCACAGCATCGCACCACTCAGGCCTCCTTCCTTTTGATCTCCAGCCTGGCAATTACCAAATTAAGCAGGGACTAACCTTCTGACACTCGTGAGGAGCTGACAATTATTCCCCTTAAGATTCCCATAATCCCTCTAGAGAGCCTCTTCGCCATTTTCTGTTTCTGCCTTTCTTTTCTTTTTCTTCCTCTCTCTCCTCCTTTTTTTTCTCTCCTCCTTTAACAAGATGCCAACACTCACTTCAAAACCACAGAGGTCTTGGAATTTGTTGAATTGATTATTTCTTTTTTTTTTTTCCTTTTATACTTCTCCTTCTTCCTCCTCTTCTTTCTTTCACAGAAAACTTTCCGGAAAGTACTGATTTGAGCTGTGGAAATGCTGGTGGTTTAATTTCAGTAAAGTTCAAGGTGACTCTGAGGCGGGGCAGAGCGCAGCTGAGCTGTTGTAGAGGTGCTTTTTGGCCCTAAACTTTAATTTCAGGAAAAAGTATCCTCTGGAAGGAGAGAAAAAAAAAAAAAGCACAATGCCACCGAGAACAAAATGGAGGGGAATTAATTACCGGAGTCTACTTGTGGATGCTGCTCTGTGCTAACCTTAGACTGAATTAAAGGCCTTCTCATAACACACACACACATTCACGCACACACACACACACACACACACACACACACACACACACACACACACACACACACACACACAATAACACATACACACACACGCTCATTGTGACTATACTCACATACAAGCACCCACGCACACATGCCCTCACACAAACACACACTAACCTCAGACTAAATTACAGGTTCTCTCATAACAAACAAACAAATACAAACACAAACATACACACACAGACCTACACGTCACAAACCACACAAACACCCAAACACACGTGCACAAGCACGTACATATAAGCACATGAGTGCTCACAGTCTCTCTCTCACACACACACACACACACACACACACACAAACACAAGCACTGGCACCCAACAGAGTAGGTGGGGACTCTTGGATCAGTTCTGGCACTTCTGCCCTGAGCTAAAAATGACGGTTTTGATGTTGGGGGAGCGTGCTGGCTTTGGATCCAGTCATCCCCAACTCGGGTGAAAGCAAGAACGAGAGCGAGCGAGCGAGCGAGACAGAGACAGACAGAGAGAGACAGACGAGAGAGAGAGAGAGAGAGAGAGAGAGAGAGAGAGAGAGAGAGAGAGAGAGAGAGAGACATCGGTGACTTTTAATTTGCTTGGAGCCATTTTCGCATGCACGCCTCCTTCCTTTAGCGCTGCACACTGTGCCTCAGTAAGGGATAAGCTCCTTGGCTGGAGGCTTTTTAATCAAGGCTGTTTGTTTGGCTGGGTGGCTTGTTTGGCTTTATTAAATCACTAGCTGACATGGAACAGCATGAGGGCTGGTCCTCAGGCATGGCGAGGAACATCTTTACTTTCTTAGACAGATAATGGCTAAACACCAATACACACACACACACACACACACACACACACACACACACACACACACACACACACACACACACACACACACCACACACGACACAAACCACACACACAGCCCTCAGTCCTCACTCTAAGCCAAGAACCCTTAAAGGACTTAACTTTCAATGAACCAGCCAATCATGAAATCTCATTCATGCCCGTTAAGTCTATAAGGACTCAGGGCTTAGATCTTAGGAGTGTGTGGGGATTTGGGATTGGGATTTAGTCTGGAATTGGGATTTAGCCAGTGGAACCGCAAACACAAACATCTGGGCAACAATCTGCGGGTTCACGTCAGTCGAGAATGTGAGAACTTACTTAATTCCCCACACATAACCATTTGAAAGACGTTAGCTGTCAAGACATCTGGGTGGCACATAGGTTAGAAGTGTTCCCTAAGCGTTCCCTAAGCGTTCCCTAAACGTCTGGAGTGCATTTGTGTTACACATCAACTCTTTGGCACTCCATCATCCAAGCCAGGTTGACGCATACAAATGTGATGTGTGCTTCTGTGCTTGAACACACACACACACACACACACACACACACACACACACACACACACACACACACACACACACACACACACACACACACACACACACACACACACACACACACACACAGTCAAAACAGTCATCCCAAGAATGTAAATGCTTTTTCATGACAAGTCTCTCTGACAGAAGCAGAAGAGTTGCACCTGATGTTTGTACACCAGCGCCATTACAGCTTCCTTGCATCATTCTACTTGAGGACTACTAGTGTAATGTGTTATGACTACAGTGGGGCTCCGAAGGTAGAGAGCAGAGTCGTGCCTGTATGAGCATTTGTGTGTGTGTGTGTGTGTGTGTGTGTGTGTGTGTGTGTGTGTGTGTGTGTGTGTGTGTGTGTATATGTTTGAGTGTTTGTGTCTATATGCTTCTTGTTATATGTGTGACTGATATGAGTATGCATGGGTGTGCCTGGATCTGTGTGCCTGTACTGTATGAGTCTCTCTCTCTCTCTCTCTCTCGTGTGTGTGTGTGTGTGTGTGTGTGTGTGTGTGTGTGTGTGTGTGTGTGTGTGTGTGTGTGTGTGTGTGTGTGTGTGTGTGTGTGTGTGTGTGTGTGTGTGTGTGTGTGTGTGTGTGTGTGTGTGTGTGTGTGTGTGTGTGTGTGTGTGTGTGTGTGTGTGTGTGTGCTGGTGCATTACCAGGTACTGGATGCCACTGTCATCCACAAAGTGCCTGCAGCTCTGGGGGAAGCGAGTGAGCAGCACCTTGATGAGGCTTTGGTACCAGCTGGGGCTCATGGTCAGGAAGCAGTCCTACAGACAGACAGAGACACAGCAGAAATAACCAATCAGAAAGCAGTAACAACCAATCAGGAAGACACAAAGCAGAAACAACCAATCAGACAGCAGAAACAATCAAT
>JAODXP020000022.1:26541865-26546865 GCA_027497455.2 Sardinella longiceps | reverse complement strand
GAGAGAGAGAGAGAGAGAGAGAGATGTGTGTGTGTGTGTGTGTGTGTGTGTGTGAGATAGATAGATAGAGAGACTGAGAGAGAGAGAGAGAGAGAGAGAGAGAGTGTGTGTGTGTGAGATAGATAGATAGAGAGACTGAGAGAGAGAGAGAGAGAGAGAGAGAGAGAGAGAGAGAGAGAGAGAGAGAGAGAGAGAGAGAGAGAGAGAGAGAGAGAGAGAGAGAGAAATGGATGCTTTCTCAACATGGCAAATCTTTGGATCTTTGGGTAACTTTCTCTTTATCACACTTCAGATCAGTTTGTGGAGGCCAGATTGAAACAAGAGAACTGGGTGGCACTGGCCCAAGTGTAACTAAGGAATGCCCTCGACCATTTGAGATAAAATCACATGGCTGCAATGGACAATAGGGGTTAGAATTGATTGGATTTTCCAATATCAATATTGATGCCATTGTCAACCCTGCCTAATTGGTTCAATTCTTTATCAACTGTCTTGTAGACTAAACCAATTGGCTGTCTGTTTTACTTGATCTCTGGTTCTAGATTCCCGAATGGACAAATCAATGCCTCACTGCAAAATCATGAAATACAACTCGGAACCAAAACAGACAAACTTTTTTCTGATTTTTAAAATGAATGAATAAATAAACTTTTTTGTTTGTTTGTTTGTTTGTTTTGGTCATTTGTTTTCCTGATGTGTCTGTGGACGTGCTGCTGCTGCTGCCGCGGAGGTGGGCCAATGCTGTCCTCTGCGGATGGCGTAGCGTAGTGAGTTGTCTCCCCCTGCACATAGTTTTGACAGGCCTGGCCAGCTTATTTCTGCTGCCGCCTGTGTGACTCTCGCAAGCGCCTCTGCCTGTCAGCTCTGGTCCAAACTCAGTTTGTGCAAATAAGGACGCTCTCTCTCTCTCTCTCTCTCTCTCTCTCTCTCTCTCTCTCTCTCTCTCTCTCTCTCTCACACACACACACACTCTCTCTCTCTCTCTCTCTCTCTCTCTCTCTCTCACACACACACACTCTCTCTCTCTCTCTCTCTCTCTCTCTCTCTCTCTCTCACACACACACTTTTTCTCTCTTTTTCTCTCTCTCTCCGTTCTGCTGACACAGGCCTTCTGCAGCACACTTTGACGACTGCCAAGCCTCCAGAGTTAACTGATTAAAACATTCTCTGCCTGCTTTTGCTTGCTTTGGATTATAAACAGGCATATTTCTGTGTCTGAGAGAGACGGGTATTACTGTCTGTGAGAATATATGTGTATGCATAAACTTGCGCTGCACACCATGGAAATGTACAGTGTATCTGCACTACCAAAGTAGATATGAAGACACTTTTTTTCGTATCTTACATGTCTGTGTGAATATTGTATGTATAGTATACAGCCCTGTAGGGTTTGTATGCATGCAGAAACACATACTGTATGTTAGCAATGTACAAGAAACATACAAGCAAAGCAACACAAAAATATGTATGGTTCTTTGTGTACAGGTACTATATGTGTGTCTGCAGTTGCAGCATGGTGTGTGTGTGTGTGTGTGTGTGTGTGTGTGTGTGTATGTTGCGGTTTCCAGAGGGCCATTGGGGCACTTTGTGTGTGCGCTTTTGTGTGTGTGTGTGTGTGTGTGTGTGTGTGTGTGTGTGTGTGTGTGTGTGTGTGTGTGTGTGTTACACTTTGTGTATGTGTGTTTGTTGTCGGCTCCAGAGGGCACTGTGTGTGTGATTTTGGATTTGCATGCAAGTTGATAATTGCCAGTTTAGGACACAAATCCACTAGTAGTGGGTTAAACCTGGCAGGGCTGACTAAAGTTTTGCTCTGTATCAGCAGTAATAGGCAGCCTTGCTCTGTGGTGATGTTTTCTGTACCCATGTGTGTGCTAAAGTAGCATTTCACCTCTGAAAATATTTTAATCCTTTCCAAGTAAAAATGTGATTGGTGTGAATTGTGTGCGACTGTGTGTGTGTGTATATGTGTATGTGTGTTGTAAGTGTGTGTATATGCATGTGTGTGTGTTACCAGTTCCAGAGGGTCACTAGGGCACTGTGTGTGTGTGTGTGTGTGTGTGTGTGTGTGTGTGTGTTTGTGTGTGAGAGTGAGAGTGTGTGTTAACAGTCCCAAAGGGTCCCTAGGGCATTGTGTGTGTGTGTGTGTGTGTGTGTGTGTGTGTGTGTGTGTGTGTGTGTGTGTGTGTGTTACCTGTTCCAGAGGGCCACCAGGGCATACTCGTGCAGGTCTGAACTGGGTGCCCCCTTCTTGCCCTCGTTGGCAGTGGAGGCTTTGGACATGCGCAGGGGCTTCATGCCGTAGGTGCCAGCGTGGTCCGTGATGTAGTTATACAGCTGGTGGGCCGTGATCATGCCCGTGGAGATGGAGAAACTCCCTGCCACACACACACACACACACACACAATGATAGTGTCACACACACAAAAAGTTTATCACAGTATAATGTCACACACACACACACACACACACACAAGTTTACTGTCAGATGATGCCAAATACACAAAGTCACACACCCATATACTTGCTGGCTCGGGATGCATTAAAAAGCACACACACACACACACACACACACACACACACACACACACACACACACACACACACACACACACACACACACACACACACACACACACACACACACACACAGAGTAAGTAAGGTGAATTTGGCAGAGCATCCCAGTGTATTTTCATGTTTATTGCACTTGAGGACTCTTCTCATCCATGTGGCACAGTAGCGGAGCCAAAAAGTGGCTTTGTCCCATATGAGAAAGGGTGTGTGAAGTGCTCAGGGCCTCTGTGCCAATAAGCACAGTTTATCTGTTTACCCGCCTTCAGGCACACTCATGGCCAACACACACACACACACACACACACACACACACACACACACACACACACACACACACACACACACACACACACACACACACACACACACACACACAAACAATCTCTCTCTCTCTCACACACACAATCTCTCTCTCTCTCTCACACACACACTCACAAACAATCTCTCTCTCTCTCTCTCTCTCTCTCTCTCTGACACAGACGCACACCTTGAGGGCTTTGTGCCGACTCAGCTACGAGGGCCAATGGAATCCTTTCAAGCTGGGGAATGTACCAGGCTTTCAGGCCACAGTATCTGGGCCTTAGAGCCAACATGCTCTTTTGCAGCGTACTGGCTTTCTCAACTCACACACCCCACGTCCCACCCTCCATACAAGCTGGGCTAGCCTGCTCCAAGACTGAGTATGTTTACATGGGGGTGTGTGTGTGTGTGTGTATGTATGTATGTATGTATGTATGTGTACTGGTACATTGTACTGTATGCGTGAGTTTGTGTGTGTGTGTGTGTGCCCTGGCTTGCATTGTGGTTGAACTGGTCAGCATCAAGCAGTCTGGTGTTGGGCAAACCCTTTGCACTGCTATTCTATTCCACTCTAGTACTATTCTATTCCACTCTTTTAACCATTCTATTCCACTCTTACTATTCTATTCCACTCTTACTATTCTATTCCACTATTACTATTCTATTCCACTCTTTTAACCATTCTATTCCACTCTTACTATTCTATTCCACTCTTACTATTCTATTCCACTATTACTATTCTATTCCACTCTTTTAACCATTCTATTCCACTCTATTCTCTCGCTCAGGTCACCCTGGCATAGTCATACATCAGACTCTCTGTACATTTTTATTGATGTCGGTTGTTCCTATTTTGATGTTGCTCTTGGGGAAAATGCTTTAACAAAACACTTTGAAGAGCCATTCATACTGCAAAATAGGCTGGGAAAGCAATTCTGTACATGCAGTTTTCTTCACTCAAGATGCCCATCAATAAGTTCGCCACACATTTAAACTTTGATTTGTGACCTGCAGTGTGATACCTGCTGAAACATGCCCTATGATGTAAGACAATCATAGTGCAGTCAAAACACACCTGTCCAAAATTTGAAAACTAGGAGAAGGATAAAAAGAAAAAAAAATCGACTTCTGTAAAGGAAAAAAAAAAAAAGTCTGCTTTAGACTTTTTTCAAGATGATTGCTCCCAATGTTTTGTTTTATTTGACTACAGTGGCGTTTCAGGCCCTACAGCTCTTCCTCAAAAGGCTGAGGCTGAAGGGCCGTAAACATCACTGCACCGTTAAGAAATCAATAAGTATGAAAAGCACCTGCACAGTTGACAAATAATTGCAATAAAGTACCAAAAAAAACCCTCTAGCAATTCTCCACTTTTTTCGTGGCCTGTGGGGAAGCGTTTAAACTCGTAGACATTCCTGTGCCCCCTGGGACATCCATAGATATACACATAGTAACCTAGATACCCTTGTATTCTATTACATACAGTACAGACCAAAAGTTTGGACACACTTTCCCATTAAATTATTTACTTTATTTTCATGACTGTTGCCTTTAGTGACAATCTGCAAAATAAACAAACTTATGATTGAACACGTGGCATAATGTACTTAATAAAAAAAAGTGTGAGATAACTGAAAACATGTTTTATATTCTTGTTTCATTGAAGTATCCTTTTTTTGCTTTGATAACTGCTTTTTATTTTTTGGATGAGCTTCAAGAGGTAGTCACCTGAAATGGTTTTCCAACTGTCTTGAAGAGTTATTCACCCCAAACCATCTTGATTGGGTTCTAGGTCCAAAAGTTTGTCATAATCTCACACTTTTTTGTTAAGCACATCATTTCATATGTGTTCATTCATAATTGTAATGCCTTTAGTGAGAATCTAAAATATAAATTGTCCTGGAAATAAATGAATCGCATTAAATGCGGGGGTGTGTCCAAACTTTTGGTCTGTACTGTACATGTAAGTTCTAAACCCTTTTCGAGGCTTCTAGTATTCTATGTCTATGGGGAAACATGGTTGCATTCATAATTGCATTTAAACCCCTGAATCTTCCTGCCCCCCTAAGGCCACTTAACCTGGAAGATATGGTTGCATTTAAACCCCACAAACCTTCTGACACTGCTTAGG
>JAODXP020000022.1:26526865-26531865 GCA_027497455.2 Sardinella longiceps | reverse complement strand
GCATGGATGGGATGTATTTGGATGTATTTGTATTTGTGATTCACTCATGAGGTGACTCTCTCTCTCTATGGCAGGCATCTACATACCTGGCTGCAACCCTCGCACTCTCTTGTTCCTCACCTAGTAGAATTCTCAGTAACTTGTTGCTTTCTAGGTTTGGAAAGTTAGGATGTATATTTCCAAATTCAGGAAAGAATTGATTGCGTATTTCTTTCCACTGGCTGCATTCACTTAAGAAGTGAAGTTCATTTTCTACAGCGCCCTGGTCACAATTTTTGCAGAGCCTTTCTTCTGTGGGTAGCCAGGTCTGTCGATGTCTACCCTTTTCTATAGCCAGGCTATGGCTGCTTAGCCTGTATCTGGTCAATGTTTTTCTCTGGTTAATATTTGTTACTGTGGAGAGGTAGTCTGCCACTGTGTACTTTCTGTTTAAGGCCAAGTAGCATTGAAGTTTACTTTGATTTTTTGTTGTGTCAGTCCAATATGATAAATAGTTTAGTTTTTCTGTGTTTATAGCTTGGTTGGGCCGAATTGTTTGTGCAATGGTGGTAACATCCTGAGACTGGACGTTAGTTTTGTTAGTTTGTTTAGTTTGATTTGATAAATTACTGGTAGGTTGTGTGAGCCTCAGGACTAGTTGGATGAGGGGGCTTGCTTTTGAAGTCATCTCTTGGCTTTTAAGGGCTTGAAAGCAATAGGATTTGGGGTCACACATTTTTAGATGGTTAAAGAATTTAATTGCTCTTTTTTCTATACTGATAAGTAGTGGGTATTGTCCTAATTCAGCCCTGCATGCGTTGTTGGGGGTGTTTCTCTGCACCTTAAGGATGTTCTTACAAAATTCTGCATGCAGGGTTTCCACTGGGTTTTTGTCCCATTTTTCAAATCCATTGTGCATAAGAGGACCCCACACTTCGCTGCCATATAGTGCAATTGGTTCAATGACTGATTTAAAAATTTTGAGCCAGATTCGAATGGGTATGTCAATTTGGATGGATTTTTTAATGGAATAGAACGCCCTTCTTGCTTTCTCTTTCAAATCATTTACAGCCAAGTTGAAATTGCCAGTTGAGCTAATTTTTAGTCCAAGGTAAGTATAACTTTTTACATGTTCAATCGTGTTTGTTCCAATTGTGAATTTACTTCCCTGACATCTGGATTTTTTCTGGAATGTTAGTATTTTTGTTTTTTGGAGGTTAATAGTCAGGGCCCAGGTCTGACAGAAATTATGCAGGACATCTAGGTGTTGCTGCAGAGCGACTTCTGTGGGGCCAAGTAAAAGTAAGTCGTCCGCAAAAAGAAGGAATTTGATTTCTGAATCATTTAATGACAGTCCAGGGGCTGCTGACTGTTCTAGTTGTTTGGCCAATTCATTAATATATATGTTGAAGAGAGTGGGTGACAGTGGGCAGCCCTGTCTCACACCCCTTTCTTGCGTAAAGAATTTTGTCTTTTTGTTTCTAATCTTAATTGCACATTTGTTGTTTGAATACATTGTTTTTATTATGCTGTATATTTTCCCCCCTACACCAGTTTCAATGAGCTTGCAGAATAGGCCATCATGCCAAATTGAATCGAAGGCCTTCCGGAAATCCACAAAGCATGCAAATATTTTTGTTTTATTTTGATTGACATATTTATTGATAAGGGTATGCAGGGTAAAAATATGATCTGAAGTTCTACAGTTTGGTAAAAATCCTATTTGGCCTCTGCTTAAGGCATCATGCTCAATAAGGAAGTTTAAGATTCTATGATTTAAAACACTACAAAATAACTTCCCTAGGTTGCTGCTTACGCAGATGCCTCTGTAGTTGTTGGGGTCCAAATTATCTCCACTCTTAAAAATAGGTGTAACGAGTCCTGTGTTCCAGATGTCTGGGAAGTATCCAACACTCAGAACAAAGTTGAACAGTTTTAAAATAGCCAATCGGAGACTGAGGCTTGCATTCTTGAGCATTTCATTAAGAATGCCATCAGGCCCACTTGCCTTTTTTGGGTGTAGGTTCTTAAGTTTTTCCGTCAACTCTGATTCTGTGATTGGATAGTCTAGTGGATTTTGGTTTTTAATTATAGTGTTCTCCATATCAATCAATTTACTACGAATGTTGACTTGCTCTGGGGTCATGACATGTCTTCCATACAGGTTTCTGAAGTGGCTACTCCATATCTCTCCATTTTGTATGGCCAGTTCCCCATGTGGCTTTTTAGTTAATGTATTCCAATTATTCCAGAAATTGTTACAATTTAAAGATTCTTCAATAGATTCCAATTGATTTTTAGTGAACTGCTCCCTCTTTTTTCTAAGTGTGTATTTATATTTCTTAAGTTCTGTATAGTAATTAAGGCGGATTTCAGGGTTGTTGGGGTTTCTGTGTTTTTGGTTTGACAAGACCCTAACTTTATTTCTCATGGTTTTACAATCCTGGTCAAACCATTTTTCATTTTCGTGTTTATTCTTGCGGATTTTTGTGTTTGTTTTGAGTTTAGAAATGGTGGCCAGGCAGTGAAATATGCTGTTTAGGTTTTCAACTGCTTGATTTACACCATCTTTATTATGTGTGTGAGAAGCCAATAGAAATGATTCAATTAAGGAATGTACTTTGGGTTGCCTCAGTGCTTTTAAGTATTCTTCGTTGCTGTTATGGGCCCATCTGTAGGTTTTCCTGGTGTTATACAGCTTACTGGGCCTTGTATGTGTTGTTTTTGTCATTTTGAGGTAAGCAGTGATTTGGCTGTGATCCGACAGGGGTGTTAGAGGCTTGACTGTAAATGCTTCGAATGAGAATGGATCTAGGTCTGTAAACATGTAATCAACAGTTGAGCAGCCAAGAGATGAGCTATATGTATATCTACCCAGCGAGTCCCCTCGCACCCTACCATTGACCAGATATAGACCAAGGCTTTTGCAGAGATCTATGAGTAATTTCCCATTTTTATTAATTGATTTGTCAAAGTTATTGCGGGCAAAGTTAATTAAGTCTTGAGGATAGCGGTTACCAAATATGTGACTGTTTCCATCGTTTGAGTTGTAATCAGTAAGGGCTCCTGTTCTGGCATTTAAATCTCCACAAATCAATACTTTTCCTTGGGCCTGGAAGTGGTTAATTTGAGTGTGGAGAGTATCAAAGATTTCCTCCTCATAATATGGGGATTCAGAGGGAGGGATGTATAGTGCGCAGAGAAAAATGTCATTTGTTGTTTGTGTTAAATTCTTGTCAATTTTTAACCAGATATGGGATTGTTCCTTTTTTATTGTAGAAATGTATTGTGCTATTTCTAATCTAAGCCAAATAATTATGCCCCCTGAATCTCTTCCCCGTGTGACTTTACTGTGTTTTCTGGAAGAAATGGCTATTTCACAGTAACCTGTGGGGCAGAGAGTCACCTCATCAGTCCTGCGCCATGTTTCTTGCAGGATTATTATGTCCATATTTTGTATGCTTTTCTTAAATTCTAGTGTTTTAGTTTTACAACCAAAACTAGATGAATTTATTCCTTGGATATTCCATAGAGTAACCGTTAAAGATCTCATTGTATCCGTAATGTGTCAGCAAAGATGTAACAGATTTTAACAAGTTTTTTGAACCTCCAAAATGAACCTTATCTTATAGAAATTAAACATCATTTTAACTTGACATTGTAAGATGAATGTTACAACAAGGTAAGTGTTATTTTTTTTTTTTTTTTTTTATAAACCAGTCATGACTGGTCTAGTAGCCGTGCACAAATAATGTTTAGTAGGTCTCTGATCTCTCCCAGCTGAGTACTACTGGTGTTGGTTGTGTCTTTCAACACAGCTGCATAGCTACGCTGCTCCTGTTCTGGCCTATGGGGTACCTGTGGGTTGTGATGCCTGCCTGCCTCAGGGCTATCCTCTGCTGCTGCTTGCCTCCTTGGCCTCTGGTAGTTACCCGGGTGACCGGGTGCTGGTGGGTTGTGGTTCTCTGGCAGCTGATGTTGGAGGTGCCTCATGGGATGTTGATGTTGAGGCGGGGGGTTC
This sequence comes from Sardinella longiceps, assembly GCA_027497455.2. Lineage (NCBI taxonomy): Eukaryota > Metazoa > Chordata > Actinopteri > Clupeiformes > Clupeidae > Sardinella > Sardinella longiceps. The sequence goes on along the minus strand of JAODXP020000022.1, from coordinate 26,527,865 downwards.
CTCTGCAGGGGCTCAGGGTGCCTCTGTGAGGGCGGGGGGTTCTGGGGTGCTGGGTATCTCCGTTGGGATGCAGGATTATGGGGTCCTCTTGGCCATGGAGCATGGTGGTGTCTCAAGGACATGGAGTGTTGAGCTGTTGGTCTCCTAGGTGTTGGCTGCTGGCGTGAGGGGTCTCTGGCTGTGGGGTGCTGATGGCTCTCTCCATTAATCCTGGGTGCGTGGTGGTGTTGGCGTGGCCCAGGGGGATACGGTCTGCTGTGGTGATGTGCTGTGGCGTTTTGCCTGTCTGGACTCCGACCAAGGGCGATGTCTTTCAGGGTTTTGGCAAATACTCGGATGGTGTCTTTCCGGAGGTGAACGTGGTCGTGCAAGCTGTGTAGGCCCAGTGTGGGATGATGTGCCAGATGTACATTAGGCATGAGGGCACATCCACGGGAGATGGCTGCATTCACTTTGGCAATGGTGTCTGGATGGAAGTCAGACCGAGGCAAGATGGTAGAAATGACTACTTTAGATGTGGGAAAAGTCTCTGTTGCCTTTGTTGCCATTCTGATGATGGACTCTGACACACGTTGTTGCTGTGCCCGGAGGTCGTTTGTCCCCACATGGATAATTATGTGGCTTGGATTGCCCATTTTCCCTTTGTCCAGACGTTCTAATACATCAGCTGTTCTCGGGCACCAGAGTTTTGCTGATTTTAGGCCAGGAAATAGTTGCTCTTCATTTAAAAATTTTCCATTGGAGTCAATGAGAATGACTACCTCCGCGTCTATAATTGAAGTGGGCTGGGCTTGGCTGATGTGCTGGGTTTCAGGGGTGTCTGTCTGTGTGTTGGATGGTGGTTCTGATGCTGCTAGGGGAGTTCTGTAGGGGTTGGTGTTGCTGGGGTGGCTGGGGTGTTGGGATGCAGTGTGCTCTCACCTCTGCTCCGCTCTGACCTCAACTCCTCTTTGATGTCCTGAAGCTCCATTTTTAGGGCCTCTCTATCTTGCTGCAGGTC
>JAODXP020000022.1:26485286-26501765 GCA_027497455.2 Sardinella longiceps | reverse complement strand
TAACTGTCATCAGTCACTTTATTATTTTGAATGGTATTTTGAAATATTAAGAGTATAATTTATCCTCTGGTCTTTATTCATTATGTGAATGGTAGTTTTGTGCATTACAATGCAGTTTCTATGCTGTATTGGGGCGGAACATTAATAACAGGCCACTTCCTGTGGGACAAAACTTTGGGACTGCACCTCACCTGCAAACCTGATAGTGTAACGTGGAAAGGAATTTTCATAAAGTTATTGTTTTACGTTTCTTTGCCTTGAACTGTATCAGTATTGTTTTTGGGAGTTATTGTGGACGAAGATGGAAGCTATTAGTTCCCTTGGTGATAAGCTGCCAGCGAGGTACGTGACTGAAGTTTGTAATAGTTAGCAAGTTGGCTATGTTAATATGGAATGTTAAATGAGATTAGCTACAGCTAATTGTTGTTTATTATTAGTTTTCACGGGACGAACGACGATGGAATAAAGGTGTTCCCTGTGTTTTAACCGAAAACTACGAGTCTGCGTGTCATTGGGGGAGCTACAGTGAAAACTCGATGTCAAGAAACCTGGAGAAGCAAGCGTGAAGACCGAGAACGTATTACAACGCATTCATAAGCAGAAGCAAGTGATCGGTAGAGTGGATGCACAGATTTACGGGACTGTTCAGGTGCAAAAGGTTGCAGCTAACTTTATGCTCATTTCGGACAGACGTTATCAAAGACTTTGCATTCACTTTCAAGAGCATAACAGAGACTCGTTTTAAAAAAAAGGGTTTACAGCAAAAGACTGTTGGCATTTGCATTTTTATGTCATGTTCATCTATAGCAGTCTGTGCATCTAGACTATATCCGTTTTTTGTGAGTTACCTAGTTAATTGGTGTTAAGTTCTTTTTGATTAATATGACTTAACTAATTGAGATTAAGGCTTAAACAAGATTTGTTTACAATTACACATGGTCTATCAACCCATTGAGAACATACACATATGCTTATAAGTAGCCTAATAGTGTTACGGGTTAACCTGGAAGCTGTAAGATTTAATTTGTTGGCCTACTCAACTTTAAGTTGGATTTAACTAGAAATTTACTTGTTCTGGTAGGCTACAGGCCACTAGCCTATTTTATGGTTCAGTCAGCAAGACATTTAGTTGTAAAATAGCACAGTTTCCACTTATCAAAGTAAAGGCAGTTAAAATCTATTAGAAATGTCAGAATTAGATACTCCCATTGAGGATGGCAGAGAGAGTGTAATACAAACCGCACAGCTGCCCTGTAAAGAGAAATCATGTGAAGAACAAGACCCAGAGTTAGATGAGAATGAACAACCAAATACAACTGAAGATAAAGAATTTGATCACCACCACCCTAAAGAAGCACTGCAAGGTCAAAGAGTCCGTATGTTAACAGAGAAAGGCAAAGAACTACAAGAACAGCAAATAAAAAGGCTTGAACACAGATTTAATTTGAACTATGAGAAGTGGAACACTATTACTGAAGATGCCAAGCAAGCTTTGAATGCTTGCTGTTCAAACAACCTGTTACAGGACCTCACTGCTAAGATAGAAAAGGCCTCAAAGGAGTTGCATCTTATCTATGAGGATATACGCCGTGTCTGTACACCACACCAGAACACACGCCAAAAAATAGACACCTGTGAAGAAGTAACCAAGGAAATCATTCATGCTGCAAAGTGCTACATAGAAAATAGTGATCAAGAGGAAGATTTTAGAAGTTTAAAGTCTCTAAAGCTAAGGCAAGCTACACGGAGCGTAGTTTCTTGCCGCTCAAAAACTTCGCGCCACTCTCACTCTCATATTAGCTCAAGATGCTCAAGCCTGTCATCAGTGAAGAGACAAGATGCAGCAGCTGAGGCAGCGGCTAATGAAGTTACCCTAGGAATTCTTTTAGAACAAGAGCAACATTTTAAAGAATTACAAAGACTTGAAGCTGAAGATAAGAAACGACAAGCTGAACAAGAGGCTGCTGCTGCCCAGTTACGTGCCAAACAAGAAGCTGAAAATGCAGAGAGAAGACAGATGTTAGAGGCCAAGCGCAGAGAGATCTGATCGATTGGAGACACTCAAGAAACTAAAGGCTGCCAAAGCGCGAGAACAAGTTTATGCACAGAGTATATATCCAGATGAAGAAGTGGGTGAGGCTCTTCATTGCTGTGGGTCTGTGAGAATAAAAAAGGAGGATACACCTCAAAGTGACCCGGGGAAGCACTGTTCCACTCCAAAGGCTGTAAACCATGTTAAACAAGAAGACAGCACAACAGCTCTTATTAAGGCACTTGCAGATTCAGTTGTTGCAAATCGACTTCCTGTGCCTGAACCTGCAGTATTCAGTGGTGACCCACTTCAATATAATGACTGGAAGGTGTCCTTTCAAACTCTCATTGATAGAAAGAATATACCAGGTGAAGAGAAGATCTATTATTTGCGAAGGTATGTAAATGGAGCTGCCAAGAAAGCAATTGAAGGCCACTTCATGCTTGGTACAGAGGCAGCCTACCTTTCTGCCTGGATCATCTTAGAAGAAAGATATGGAAATCCGTTCCTCATTGCCAAGGCCTTCAGAGACAGACTAAGTGGCTGGCCTAAACTAAATCCCAGGAACAGCCTAGAATTACAGGAATTTGTGGATTTTCTTCGCAGCTGTGAAGCAGGCATGTCTCAAATCAAAGGGCTTGATGTACTAAATGACTGCAATGAAAATCAGAAGATACTTACCAAACTTCCAGATTGGTTGACATCAAGGTGGAATAGAAAGGTTATGGAAGTGGAAGAACAAAGCAAAGCATTCCCAAGTTTCAGCCAGTTTGTAGCATTCCTCACACGCGAAGCCAAGATTGCATGTAACCCTGTAACTTCCTTGCATGCTCTAAGACCAAGTGAAGGTGATAAGATAAAGGCCCAGAGGAACAGAAGTCCTGTTAGAATGGCATTAGCAACCAATTCGGATGAGAATCCTGCACTAGAGTTCTGTATCTTATGTAAAAATGCGAATCACAGTTTGGATAATTGTCAAATATTCATGGAAAGGGAGGTGTCTGAACGACATGGGTTTATACAAGAGAATAAGTTGTGCTTTGGTTGCCTGGAGCCAGGGCATCGCTCAAAGGAGTGTGAAAAACGAAGAACCTGTGAGACATGTAACAAAAAACACCCTACATGCCTTCATGAAAATCGTACCATTGGTGTATGGGTAAGACCTGACCGATCTGCAGATAGTGACAACTTCATGGAAAAGAGGATGGACAGCTCCCAGGATAAAGCTGTCAGTGTGTCAAGTAGGGCAACCTCAAATAAAACCGTTGGAGACCTCAAGGGCACTCACACCTCCACTGTGATACCAGTGTGGGTGTCAACTACTCATGAACCAGAGCATGAAGTCCTTGTGTACGCACTTCTTGACACACAAAGTGATTCGACGTTCATTCTGAAAGAAACTTCTGAAGCTCTCAATGCTAAGAGTGAGCCAGTCCAGTTAAAGTTGTCAACGATGGCCTCAAGAAGTACTAGAGTGTTTTGTCAGAAACTAACAGATCTGCAAGTAAGGGGATTCTACTCAAACAAAAGAATACCCCTACCGGCGACATATTCAAGAGAATTTATCCCAGCAAACCAAGATCATATACCTACGCCAAACACTGTTAAGGGATGGCCTCACCTTGAACACCTTTCAGGTGAAATTGCTCCTCTGCAAAGCTGTGATGTTGGCCTGCTTGTTGGTTATAACTGTCCCGAGGCTCTTGTTCCAAGACAAGTGGTGTCAGGAAGAGAACATCAACCCTTTGCGATAAAAACTGACTTAGGCTGGAGTGTAATTGGCTACGGTGACCCTAACATTGACTCTGGAGATTTGATTGGAGTTAGTAACCATATTATGGTGAAGCAAGTGAAGTCATGTCTGCAGCCCTCTTTTGTTCTTAGAGGAACCCCAAAACATGGGCAGAAATCTCAGTTGAAGACTGACGGTCACTATGAAATGACACAATCATTACGGCAAGAAAAGGTGGACTTGTCCAACAACAAGCTATGTGATATCCATCGTTCAGGACGTTGGAAACGAAAGATGAAAGGAAATCAGCAGCGAGTCAAACAAAGCACAGAGCTTCTACGTGAAGATGTCATGGTGGGAGAAACCTCAAGTGATGTTGAGCTCAACAAAGCACACATTCATGGCACCAATATTGAGGAAGAAGTGACACCTTCAAACCACGTCTACAAGTTGTCAGACTGGTCAACACCTGTCAGAGCTAAAACAAGACATAAACACAAAGTAAAGCAAGTCAATAGCCTTCAGCAAAGTTCCATCAAAGCCTCTACTTCAGAGGAAAATAGAGAGGCAGTGTTGTGCATGGTGGTTCAAAAGGACAGCTATTCTCAAGAAACTCGGCACCTGAAGGATGAGTGCATCAAAGAAGGAAATAAGTTACAGAAAGTGAGACCACTTCTGGAGAAGCAACGTATCTTTAGAGGGAGAGGACACTTAAATCCCCCCCCTGTTAAGTATTCTGCAATCTTTACGCTAGACAGTAAGTTATTACTGGACATCCATGAGAAGGCATACCATCAAAGACGCACAGTGGCAAAGAAATTGGCCGAAGTCACGCCAGGAGGGGATAGAAGAATGAGGAAGTTGAAGCCGTTGATCAGCGATCCTACACTTAATCCAGAGTAGACGTACATCCAAACCTACTTACCTCGAACACCCTGTTCAGAAGACTGTCACTTCAGTGAGGGCAGACTGTTTGCACTTCTCTGTCATTCTTAGTCTAGTTTGGTAGCTTATCTGAGAAAAGGGGTATTAATGGTGTGACTCAAGTTCAAAACAAAGTCTATATTTTTCCTTGAGAATTAAAATCACAGAAGATTTTGGTGGGAGTATAACTGTCATCAGTCACTTTATTATTTTGAATGGTATTTTGAAATATTAAGAGTATAATTTATCCTCTGGTCTTTATTCATTATGTGAATGGTAGTTTTGTGCATTACAATGCAGTTTCTTTGCTGTATTGGGGCGGAACATAAATAACAGGCCACTTCCTGTGGGACAAAACTTTGGGACTGCACCTCACCTGCAAACCTGATAGTGTAACGTGGAAAGGAATTTTCATAAAGTTATTGTTTTACGTTTCTTTGCCTTGAACTGTATCAGTATTGTTTTTGGGAGTTATTGTGGACGAAGATGGAAGCTATTAGTTCCCTTGGTGATAAGCTGCCAGCGAGGTACGTGACTGAAGTTTGTAATAGTTAGCAAGTTGGCTATGTTAATATGGAATGTTAAATGAGATTAGCTACAGCTAATTGTTGTTTATTATTAGTTTTCACGGGACGAACGACGATGGAATAAAGGTGTTCCCTGTGTTTTAAGCGAAAACTACGAGTCTGCGTGTCATTGGGGGAGCTACACACACACACACACACACACACACACACACACACACAGACACACAGACACACAGACACACAGACACTCTTGTATCTTGTCTGTGCCTGTTGAGTTGTCCAATGACCATAGCTACTGAGAGGATAATATTTGTGTGTGTATTTGATCATGTGTTTCGTAATATACTGTAGATGCTACGGGATGATTGAATTTCCTGCGGGATGAATACAGTACTATCTTATGAACAGTAGTATCTTTATCCTACCATCTTATGTTATAGAATACAGTACTATTTTATCTTATGAGTCAAGAGCCAGGTGGCTCTTTGGTAGCATAGCACCGCTAAACCAAATTCACCTATTTACCTACCTCTCTCAATACAAACACCTTTTCCCAACTATCTCATCCTACTTTCCTGGTTTGACTATCATGTCCCCACCCTCTCCAATCGACCCCATTCCACTATACTCTAAATCTACATCTCTATCTTTGTCTCACCTTCTTCTCCTGGACATGGATGTGGAGGAACCTCTGACGCGGGGCCACGCCCCTGGCGGTCTGCCCAGGGCTGTACCAGTCGCTCTGCTCCAAAGCCTCGAAGCGCTGCAGGCCCTTATGAGCTGCAGGCAGGGAAGAAGTTGAGATTGGAGGGGTTGGGGGGTGGTGAAAAAGAGAAAGGCAGAGAAGAGGAGGAGAGAGAGAGAGAGAGAGAGAGAGAGAGAGAGAGAGAGAGAGAGAGAGAGAGAGAGAGAGAGAGAGAGAGAGAGAATGTGTTAATTTGGGCTTCCACATCCAGAATCCCTGCACCTCCCACAAAAGAAAAAAAAGAAAAGAAAAGAAAAGAAAAAAAAGACAAAACTCTCACAAGTGTGACACGCGAGGAGCCTTTCAGCAGCCTAAGCACTGGCACTTAATGCACACATTAAGCCCTTTGGTTTGGGTATTTAATATTTACAGAGGATGGGCCATGATTAAACTCTACAGGGCCCTCGCAATGGAAAATGTAAAAAGACCTAATTTTTTGGATGATGAAATGAAATAAATAAATAAATGAATGAATGGAAATATAGCTATTAAGATTAAAATCATAAACGGAGCTCATTACATAAACACAGAGAAACGGACCAGTGGGGGGTCTCTGAAGCCCTGCGGCCAAACCCCGAACAGTTACTTAAAGACTCAGCCTCAGCCTCAGCCGGCCCAGCTATTCTTCATCTCTGGGCTAGTTTGAGAATCTGAGATAGAGAAGAGAGTGCAGTAAGGACAAGCATTCCTTGTTTACTGTGCAGATTCTCTACCCATCACCACCACCACCCCCATAAATCCACCACCAACACCTCCCTTCCTCCTCCACCCAAAAAAAAGAAATTACATTTTTTTTCTCTTTTTTTTATTCCCTCGCTTTTCTCAAGACTATAAATGGGAGCAGAACGCAATCTGTGGCAGCCATATGAAATGAGCTTCACGCATAAAGGAAATACAAATGCACAGCTCTCTGTTTTTTCTTCTAACAGTTTGCCCAGGCAAAGTCGAAACAAATGGCATGATTTTTACTTTTTTTACTGCCTGTTTCCCTTTTCTTTCATCTCTCTCTCTCTTTTCTTTCTTTTTCTTTTCTTTTTTTTTTAAACTTTAAGCCAAGACAAGCCAAGTGTCTGAACGAGTCTGAAAAATGGATTCATTTGTCCCGGTGTTCTAAATATACACAAAGCACAACTAAATTTATCCATCTTCAAAATGTGTGCCTCTTGCACTGTTGGGCTTAGTTTGGGTGTGATGGGTATGATCTCACGAAGAGACGTGATGAGCGTTACTACGGCTACACACAGCACCAATAAACCCCCCATCAAAAGGGCCATTCCACACACAGCAGTCTCTGCAATAACCCACTTTAACTGGGACCAGAGGAAACAACAACGACCAAAAAAAAAAAAAAAATTATATTAAATAAAATTACACAACAGGCGCAATAACAAACAATAGAGTCATATCCTAGGGTCCATAAAAAGACAACGAGATAAATGAACAAGTGAATAAATAAATGAACAAGTAAAAAAAGAAATAAAATAAAATGACAATGTTCTAAAAGGAGAGTCCCAAATCCTGGCTCTGCTTGGCTCTCCTGACGAAGGAACAATCTCCGCAGGAGATTTAAGCTTTCATGAATGCGTCCCCATGTTAGTAAATGGCTAAGTTGGGAGCAATGGCGGCGGATGTTTTCTGCGACGGAGGGGAAGGGGGAAATGAACACAGTGAGGAGACTTGCAATAATTATGGGAAGTCTTACGTAAGGTTATGAACAAACATTTGCTAGAGCTGAGGCATTCACCAACAAGACAGTCTGCTTGCTTTGTTTGGGGATGGATTCTCATCTTAGTTTTTTTGCTTGTGTGTTTGAACACAAACACATAATAATGTAGTTTGCCGAGCTATCCACTTCCAGATACACTGATGAAGTCTGACATTTCAAATGCATTAAAATAAAAATAAATACATAAAATAAAATCACCCCCAGTAGCAGATACAGAGAACACAAATAAGCAAGAGTATTGTAATCCCATCTTCCTACAGTATGCCTAATAGTAAGTGAGTGAGTGCTTATGTTGATAAGATGGCCAGACTGGCTGACAGACAGACAGACAGACAGACAGACAGACGAGACAGACATATTATATGTATCCCCATCACCAGCGCTGGTGGGGTCAGACTTACGTGTGAACCTATTTATCACAGGAGGGCTTTCCTCATCTGAACTGTCGTCTGTGGGCAAACAGAGATCAGCACACACAGCATGGCAGGAACCGACGGTGAGACGTAGTCAGGCACAAACCCATACACACATGTGCATACAAACAAACAAACAAACTCACATGCGCACGCATACCCATACGCATACACACACACACACAACCACTCACAATCACTCATTTGTAAGTGCAAGAATGCACACACATACAGTACACACACGGGATTCTCTCTCTCACACACACACAGGGACTGTCTCACACACACACACACACACACACACCACACACACACACACACACACACACACACACACACACACACACACACACACACACACACACACACACACACAGCTCGTGCCAGGCACAGATAGAGAGAAAAAAATACGCTAGCCAAAAAGATAAACAGAAGTGTTAGAGGAGCAAATGAAGAAGGCGACACAGAGCAAGCATGGCAGCAGATAGCAGTGTGCATCGGCTACTATCACTTCACGTTCACTTCACACTACTCTCATCTGACTTCCACCAAACCAGCTAATATCCACAGCTTAGCAGATGACCGTGCAGTTTTAGTCTACAATAATAATTAGCATTTAGTATGACGGGGAAATGAATAAGTGGTGTTAAAAGGTCTTAGTAGTATAAATAAATTGGGATTAATTAATGCTATAAGTTTAAAGACTTGCTAAGTCATTAGTGCTTCCTATTGGCAGATGGTTAGCAAAGCATGCCAAACTGTTGACCACAGAGTCCAGAGCTAGAAGAAATATTTTAGTGTTTTTACGTGTGCGCATGAGTGTGTCTACTGAGTGTGGTCAGGTGATTTATAAGAATTTAGAAATCGGCTCATAATCTAATACTTTCGGATGTGCCTGTGACCACAGCGACAGGTGGGGTGTTTTTCTACGACAAACACAATCACAGTGATCAGGTGTCAAATACATGATGTCGGACTACTTTAACAATAACAAGGGGGGTGGGGGATTGGGTGGGGGTGGGGGTGGGGGTGAAGGTGGAGGGTGGGAGGGGATGTTCAGCGGCACTCACCCTGGAAGGAACCTTGTAACTCAGTGCTGCAATGCCATTGGTGGAAATTCCGGCCAATGAGAATGAAGCTCCTGGAAGAGGCAGGTGCCTGGCTATTGTGCTGGGTGTGAGGCAGGGGAACAAAGATGTCTCCCTGGGGACAACTACAGCCAAAACAACAACAACAACAACAACAAAAACAAAAACAAACAAATAAATAAACAAACCCATTCCACACCACACCACAGCTGGTCATTTGGAAGACTAATTCTATTCTAAGACACTCCGTCTGAATTCCAATGTCCCCTCTGAGTCGCAAGCCCTGGACCATTGAAGGAATAGTCCTCAAAGCATCCAGTAAAGCTGAGAACAGACCAACCGATTTTTCAGGTTTTGAAGATAAGAAGGCGATTGAGTGATAGCCTAGAACTCTTGACATACTGTACCTTAGTGATAGCAAATTGATTTGTTCAGCGAGTATGTCTAGCCATGAGCCATAGGTTGTATTCAGACATCGGCGGCGTTTAGCCAATCAGAATGCTGTAGGTGGCATTCAGACATCGGCGGCGTTTAGCCAATCAGAATGCTGTAGGTTGCATTCAAACATCAGCGGCGTTTAGCCAATCAGAATGCTGTAGGTTGCATTCAGACATTGGTGGTGTTTAGCCAATCAGAATGCTGTAGGTTGCATTCAGTACATTGGTGGTGTTTAGCCAATCACAGGGAGTTGTTGGGTTGGGCTTAGTGTTGATAGAATCAGCTTGTTCGTTGCTCTGATTGGTTGTAGCCGGGGCCAAACAAATCACTTTCTTGGGCTCTGGTTGTACCACTATCCTATTTCATGCAGAGGCAGTTTGAAATATTCCACACCAAGGATCTATCCATCGTGGCCAGAATATGCATTTTATGTTATAATGTGGCTTGTCATGCTAAATGAGTGCACCAAACCTACAGACTTGAAGTGGCGACTAAACGCCACAACTATCGTTGCTAACCTTAATTAATTGGTAAAAATTGGCAATCTGTTCCCAGCTTGAATGGATTTCACAATTGGCCAACTCATTTCAGTTCAATGTTTAAGGAGGACTTTGGGATCCAGTAATAAGAGATGGTTCAACACATTCAAGACGTTCTGACAATCGACTAGAGAACTGTATACTATCACTAGGAAAATTCCATTATATGGCATTTAAATTCTGAAGAAGATTTCCACTGTGTACCGATTAGGATTCGGGCAAAAAACTGCACTGAGAGACATTGATATTCAGAGGGTGTGTTTTCCATGGGGAGAAATGAGACGCATGCTGGTTACCTTGTTCTCTCGAACACCTTCACGACAGTGTCGTTGGCCAGGGAGCTGACCAGGCCGGCGATTTCGGTCAGGATGGAAGGCAGCAGGAAGTGGGAGCTGATCTCAGCCGTGCACTGCTGTATCGACGGACAGCCTGGGAGAGAAATAAAAGAAAGAGAATGAGAGAGAGAGAGAGAGAGAGAGAGAGAGAGAGAGAGAGAGAGAGAGAGAGAGAGAGAGAGAGAGAGAGAGAGAGAGAGAGAGAGAGAGAGAGAGAGAACAAATCATAAGGAGAAAGGAGAAGGAATGAACTGGACTGTTCAGCAGCAAGACTCTCTCAGACTCTCTCTTGCACATTGCACATGCATTAAAGTGGCACATAAAGCCTATAAGAGAACGACATAAAGAGGTCCATTAAACATGAGGTCATTAAACACATGGGCATTAGGAGGGCCATCACGAGGAGGGGAGCACATCACTGGATCACTGCGCCTCATGGGTTTCTACAGAGACACTATGGAGCACTGCAGGGAGCGCTGTGGGGTTCAAACTCACCCAGCTTGGCCATGTACATGACCCAAGGCCGATAGGTGTGCTGGTACATGGGGTGGAGCGTCCCCACATCCCCCTCCTCCAGCTGAACCACATGCCTCCTGGGGGGAGCAGAGGGGGGAGGCAGAGGGGGGTTAGACACATCTCAACATCATCAGGAGTGATATGGTGATATGGGGAGAGCTATAGCATGTTCTGGAGTCGGTATATATGGAGATTGAAAATGTTTATTGGCAATTAATCATCAGTAATGGTTTTAAAGGGATGTTCTGGAACATTCCAACCCGTATTCCTGCTGTTAGAGGTCACAGATTGCTGGTCGTAGGAAACAGAATGAGATAATTTGTCTAAAAAAAATAAACTGATTTGCTTTTGGAATTGGCTGAAATGCGCCAGAATATCACTTTTACAGTTCTTTATTTTCTAATTTCTAATTGCTAGTTGATAAAATCTGTAAACTGAAATAAATGAGTGTGTGCAGAAGTTTTGTGTGGTTTTTGCCAGGATATCACTTTTACAATCCTTTATTTCCTCATTTCTAATTTCTAATTGATAAAATCTGCAAACTGAAATAAATGAGTGTGTGTAGAAGTGTTTTGTGTTGTTTGTTTGAGGGCGGGGCGGTTCTGGTGCTGTCGGACCTCTGGGCCTGTTCCAGCTCTACGGCCATGTTGCGCTCCTGGCTCCACTGCTGCTTGACCATCTCAGTCTTGTGACGGCGCCGCCCGGCCCGGGTGTCCTCCCCGCGCTCCGGCATGATGTCATCGGTCGTCTTTGGACTGCTCAGCTCCGACGAGTCTGGCTTGCTCTGGAAGGGGAGAGGGAGGGAGAGATGGGGGGATGGACAAATTGATAAATAGATAGATGAAAGAGGAAAGAAAAACATAAGCATAAGACAGAGAGGAGGAAGAGATAAAGTGTGTGTGAGAGAGAGAGAGAGAGAGAGAGAGAGAGACTTTCTGAATTTTCAAAGTCCCTTTACTACAATCTTAACAAGAACATCAAGATCAACTTGACACTGTACTGAAAAAGTAAAAGTTTTCAAAGGCCTATTAATTAAAGGAATGTGCAATCTGCAGCTTGTCATTCTCAACCACACACAACATATTGTTATAGCCCCATTTGTCCTCAAAAACATCAAGACTCTTCAGAGAGAGAGAGAGAGAGAGAGAGAGAGAGAGAGAGAGAGAGAGAGAGAGAGAGAAAGAGAGAGTGAAAAAGAAAGAAAGAAAGAAAGAAAGAAAGAAAGAAAGAGAGAGAGAGAGAGAGAGAGAGAGAGAGAGAGAGAGAGAGAGAGAGAGAGAGAGAGAGAGAGAGAGAGAGAGAGAGAGACAGAGAGAGAGAAAGAGAGAGAGTGAGTACGGTCATGAAACCCAATCTGGCAGCAGCGCAGCAGAATGCAGAATGCAGAATGCCAGCGAGCCCAAATCATTTCATCACTCATTTTGCCCATAAACATTTGGCTCTGGCGCCCAAAAGGGCCCGGACTGGGCCTCACCTGCCCATGAAGTTATCCGAAAGAGGAACCGCTGCTGACAGAGCTAATTAATGAGACCAATTTAGCTCTAATGAGGCGTTTTCAACACCCCCTCTCACTCCCCGCACACGCTCGCACACACACACACACGCACACGCACACACTCTCGCACACACGCACACACACACACACACACACACACACACACACACACACACACACACACACACACACACACACACACACACACACTTTCTCCACATGCTTAATGTCTCTAATGATGTCTACAGTGATAAAAATAAGTCTAAAAATATCTAAAGATTAATATGATGTTTTATCTAGGTTTAGAACAAGATTTTAATAGTATTATTATCATAATATTATTCAGTAATACTAAAATAAACGTATTGTTTCTTTCTTTCTTCCTCTTCCTCTTCTTCTCCTTCTGGCGTTTATTGCGTTCTTCCATCAGCACCCACATCAGAACAACATCCAGACTCTGCTGCTAACGTAGCATTAGCTTTGCTGTATGGTACGACTACTGGCAATTTTCTGGGAGGTGCATTTTCCATGCTTCAACACAGTGATTTTCCACACAGTGTGTTGTTCTGATGCACTACTACAACAACTAGATACATTCATATGGAGTTTTTCAAACACACCCAAAGCACTCAGAGTGGAACGGGACCTCAATAACCACCACTAATGCGTAGCAATACCCTTCTACACTGCTGATGGCAAGAAACAATGTCTGTGGCGAAGCTAAGTCGGTAAGAAAGACTGATACTTTCAGCATTTTGTATGGGATTCCGATGTAAAGCCTGCAGCGTGAATCTAACGGTGGCGAATCCGACAATTATCGGGAGAATGCCCGCCCACTTCCCAAGCTCCATATGTAGCAACACACACACACACACAGACAGACACACAGACAGACACACACACACACACACACACACACACACACACACACACACACACACACACACACACGGGGCAGAGTCTACAGTGGAGGGCCAGATGTTGAGTGCGACTTCGTTAGCCTGTGCGAGGGGTCTGTTGGTACAGCGCGAGTCTGAGTGAGTGTGTGAGTGTGTGCATAAAATCTTTGAGGTGAGACCGCAACTCCCCTTTCCCCTGCCCTTGTTTGCTCCATATGTAGCAATGTATAACCAATCCCAGGAGAGGACTCACCAAGATTTCCCAGAAGCTGCGTCGGGTGGTCTTCCCGGTGGGGGTGGTGGACTCGGGCGTGCTGGTGCCCGTGCTGGGGGTGGGGGTGTTGGTGAGGGGGGTGAGGGTGAGAGGCGAAGGGCTGCTCCTTAAACTCTGGGTACCGCTGAGGCGCCGAGGGCTCTCCCGTATCTCCCTCACTTCCTTAGCCGCAGCCTGGGGCAGAGTCAGCAATCCTGAGGGGTGGAGATGGAGGGGGGGGGGGGGAGTTTGGGGGGAGAGACAAGTATAGGGGTAGAGTGGAGTGGATAGGGGGGTGGTTGTTAAAGAGTTTTATTTCTGGAAGAAAGTGATGTTCACTAAACAAAACAAAACAAAACAAAACAAAACTTTTTTCTTTATCTTTTCAAGACACTAGCTCGTTTGGAATCCCAACACAGCAATCATTGATTCAACAAGATGTGTCCACAATATAGAAACATCACCTCAACCACCTGCTTCAATAAAAACAATATAAAACCCTGAGGCAAGTTTCCTACTGCTGAGGCAAGCGGAAAGAGCTCAGGTGGTCCTGCTGAAAACAAGGCAAGTCCACACAATAGTAGAAAAGAATAAATGATAGAGTGATAGATGATAGAGAAAATAGAGTGGATTAAGGGATATTTGCACTATATGAGCAAAAAAAGGAAAGCAGACGAGAATATTACTTAGCAATTATTCAGCTTCAACTGAATTAAATATACTAAATTTATAGTTAGTAAGTTAATGACTACATTCACACGTTTCAAATAGAAAAATCTAATAAAAAAGCCAATTAATAAATAAAAAACACCATGAGAAGAAGGTAAGACATAAAAAAAAACATAACGCTTTTCACTGCTCATTCTTCTGCCACTAAACTCAGTACCAGAAACAATATGGCAAGAGCAGTGACCGAGAGAAATTAACTTTACCGTCTTCTACCACCAAGTTAGCGAACATATATCCAAAATTCATAATCTTATGCAGAGGGGATTGTCAGTTAGGTCAGCCCCACCATTGTCCTAAAGTTAGGAGAGTTTATTTAAGATTTCTTACAGTTAGGATGCTTCTGTAATACACTTTTCTTAACTTAGGATAGGAAAATCGACTTAGGAGTGGTTGTTCTGTAATGGCTCTTTTCCTAAATAAGATCTTAAACTACCGTTACCATGGTTATCAGAGAGTTAAAGGGGGCATAGAATGAATTAATTGAGCATTGTATTTTGTCAAAAATAAGATCAAGTGATATTTTACAAGCCTAATTAAAACTTCATATTTAAAATGTGTATTGAAATGGGTTTTTTGCCTAAACAACGCCCCACTCAATAGAATTGCAATGGCTTTGTGCTATTTGACATCACTTGTAGCTTTTGTTCTAATTCACCCATGTTTTAGTGGCTACTTCTAAATGTAAGATTTCCTTATGAAAGAGGGTAGAACCATGCCTCATGTTTATGATAGCTCTTTGACCATGCACAACCTCTCTTAATGCATCAAAGCCAATGTAAAAGTGGCTTTCCATTCCATGTCTCCTTTAAGATAGGATTTTTTTCAAGTTAGGAAGTTTCTGTAATACGCCCCCCTGCTCAGCTAAACCTTCAGAGGGGAATAACAGCCTAGGCCTCCTTCTCACCACTGGTCTCGTCCCGGGGAGAGCCTGTGGGCAGGCAGAAGGTCTCCTGGCACAGGGGGTTGGGCAGCACCCGCAGCTCCATGATCACATCACACAGGGCATGGCGCAGGGCACCGCGCAGCTTGTCAGTCAGCTGGAGGGGACTCACGTTGCCCTGCTCCCACACGTCAAAACGCACACGCACGTACGGACCTGCAGACAGATAGACAGACAGACAGGGAGTGAGAGAAAGATAAGGGATTATGGGGGAAGGAAGGAAGGAAGGAAGGAAGGAAGGAAGGAGGAGAAACGGAGGGAAATAAAGAAATACATACATTAAGAGACAGACAGACAGACAGACAGAAAGAAAGAAAGAAAGAAAGAAAGAAAGAAAGAAAGAAAGAAAGAAAAGGAAAATGATGGAAATACAGAAAGAAACAGAAATACATAAAGAAAATACACAAAGAAAGAAAGAAAGAAAGAAAGAAACAGAAAGAAAGACAGAAATGCAGAGAGAAAAGGAGAGAGCAAATGAGGACACAAGAGAGGGGATAAATCAGGAATCGGGGGAGAAAACAAAGAAGCAGCACACTACCGTAAATTACAACCAAAGCACCCCCACCCTCACCTCCACCCTCCAGCCCATTCCCATCCCCTTTCCCCCTGATGAACTGAGGCCCAGAGGGGCAGCTCTGGGCTCAGGTAGGGCTCTAATTACCCCCCTCACACCCCACCAGCGGCCCCAGTAATGAGTTTACCCCAGAACTTGGGCTATTTTCAGGGAAATATTTCCCCCACCGATGCGCACTGTTTGCCAATTAGCGGCCAAACTTTCCTTTATTAATCTGACGAATCCCCGTGGACTGTGTAATGTGCCAACAGAAGAAGATTAATACTATTTTAATGCCTTTTAAAAGTAGGAGGGAAAAAAAGTGCTTATTAATCTTGTTGGCATCAACATGCATCATTGTGATGAGTTCTGAAATAAGAATGCCACATTTCACACATCCATTTCACAATAATTACCAGTAATCGCTTAATATCACAACATATGAGTGGCCTAATAAATCAAGAATAAAATGAAGTTGACTGATCAACTCAATCAACTTCATGCTGTGTGGCAGATATGCTGTCAGAATCTTTTCTCGTCTTCTAAAGAGGCTGTACAATAAGTGTCCATAGAAAATAGGTACTGACAGAAAAGC
>JAODXP020000022.1:26477786-26480286 GCA_027497455.2 Sardinella longiceps | reverse complement strand
CATGGTACCTGAGTCAACAACAATAACAACAATAACAACAATAACAGTACAAAACACACAACAATAGAGACACCCACAGACAATAGAGGGCTTCAGGTGAGCACAGAAAGAAAGACAGAAATACAGAAACTCACACACACACACACACACACACAGACTTCACAACATGTGGAAAAATAGTGTGCTTGGGATGGAATGCAAGCCAAGTGTGTGAGTGTGTGTATGTGTGTGTGTGTGTGTGTGTGTGTGTGTGTGTGTGTGTGTGTGTGTGTGTGTATGTGTGTGTGAGTGTGAGAGATAGAGATAGAGGGAGAGAGAGTAGACAAAGTGTGTGTCTTCGTGTGTGTGCGTGTGCGTGTGCGTGTGCAAGCTTAGAGCTTCTAATGTCAGCGCCTTGGAGTGGATAGTCTGCTTATCGCCAGTAGGGATCTAAAGCACTTTCAGTGCAATAACAGAAATCCTGCCCTCTCCATCTTGCTGATGCCTCTCCACTCTCCAAGCACATGGTCAGGGAGGGAAACAACCCAGTACATGGGTTAGACGGGTAGGGAAACAACCCAGCAAATGGGTTAGTCAGAGAGAGAGGGAAAGAACCCAGCAAATGGGTTAGTTAGGGAGGGAAACAACCCAGTACATGGGTTAGTCGGAGAGGGAAAGAACCCAGCATATGGGCTAGTCAGGACTAGGTTGGTGGTAGTGTAGCGGTTAAGGAACCTTGTTGGCATGCTGGGAGCCTGGAAATTGTGAGTTTAAATCCTGGCTGCCACCACTTCACTGTGCCCTTGAGCAAGGCCCTTAACTCTAAGTTGCTCTAGGCCAGGCTGGCCATTAAAGGGGAAGTTTGGTTTTTAACATGTTTAGCCCCTGTTCTGGAGTGTATAGGATGAAATAGAATCATCAACACCAATATTCTGTCAACTGCTCCTGTCTCTGATATTTGGCTTATTTAGAATCCTCCCTTTTCTGCTTCAGAATAGCTTGCTTTGTGCATGTCCGATAATGGCCTTAAAAGAACCTTAAACCTTTGTTTTAAAACATGTGCAGCTCACCAAGTGGTTAGTGGAGTTTGTTGATGTTCCACAACAATTATCATAGCGAAATACAGTTCCTATCCAGCTTTATTTGTCTTCTTGTTGTGCTAGTTGGTATTGCTACGCCGAAAAAATAGTTCCAGAATGTTCAAAATACCATATAAAACGTGACAGAAACTGTACTTTGCTACTATAATTGTTTCGGAACCTCAATGGACACCACTAAACACTTGGTGAACAGCACAAGTTTTAAAATAAAGGTTTAAGGTTGTTTTAAGGACATTATCGGACATGCACAAAGGAAGCCATTCTGAAGCAGAAAAGGGAGGATTCTAAATGAGCCAAATATCAGAGACAGGAGCATTCATCAACATGTTGGTGTTGATAATTCTATTTCATCCTAGACACTACAGAAAAGGGGCTAAACATGTTAAAAACCAAACTTCCCCTTTAAGTAATTTTGTTGACAAATGAGTTGACAAATGTAAGACATGTAAATGCAAGCTAGGGAAAGATCCAAACACATGGGCTGGTGAGGATTGGGTGGTCAGTGGAGGAGCGTATGTGTGATCCTTACTGCAGAAGGCCCTGAAAGCTGAATGGAGTTTGAGACGTATAGCAACCCCAATGCAGCAGCAGAGTGCTAAAAACCACACTAAATTAGCAAACTCACATCTGCCATACTGACATTTTAATATGAGGTTTCTTCGGAGCTAAGACACACACACACACACACACACACACACACACACACACACACACAGGTGTCCTTGCACTTAAAATTTCAATTAGCAGATTCTCTAATTTGGCGCCCTAAAAGATTCATGTGGCAACTACCTGGGAATGAGGGACTGGGTAATTAGCTAGCTGGCCATGTGTGTATTTGTGCTGTGTGTGTGTGTGTGTGTGTGTATGTGTGTGTGTTCTGTGCGTGCTTTGGTGTGTGTATGGGTATGTGTGTGTGTGTACCTGTGTGTGTGTACCTGCATGTGTGTGTTCTCTGTGTGTGTACTGTACTGTGTGTGTGTGTGTGTGTGTGTGTGTGTGTGTGTATGTTCATTCCCAGCAGCAGCCCAGAGCACTTTTACAGCCCTGCCAAGGGGTACTTAAAGCCGTCTGTACCTGACACAATTACCCCCATGGCAGACAGACAGACAGACACACACACACAGACAGACAGACAGACAGACACACACACAGACAGGCAGGCAGACAGGTAGGTGGGCAAACGGGCAGGCAGGTAGGCAGACTAGTGGGAGGGCCAGGTGGGGAGGCAGGGACGGGTCGAGTGATATTAAATAACTTCAACGCCTTGTTGGGAGACACTTCAAATTAATGACTCGCGGGGAGGCGTTTCGGTGGTGTGTGAGGAAGTGTGTGTGTGTGTGTGTGTGTGTGTGTGTGTGTGTGTGGGGAAGGGGGGTCCTCTGCTCCAGCTCAACAATTAGCGGGTAGTTAGACCTCATGAA
>JAODXP020000022.1:26470286-26472786 GCA_027497455.2 Sardinella longiceps | reverse complement strand
ACAAGTTAATAAACTGTTTACAAGATACTATGGCAGCACAGCACTAACTGCACTCATTAATAAAGAAACACAGCATTGTATCAAAGTGAATCAACAGTGAGCGTGTGTGTGTGTGTGTGTGAGAGAGAGAGGGGGGGGGGGGGGGACTCGTCAAAACAGAATCTTAAAGGAAAAATCCATGAATTAGTCAATAGCCCAGTTGCTCAAGGTACCTGAATGCTGTCCGTAAGAAAAAGAACAAGAAAATATGATGCTACGTAGACCGAATAACAAGCCGATTACACTAATTCTGACTGAACAGGGCCTAGTGAAATGAAACAGAAAGCAAGTTGTTATGCTCTATTCATTTAGTGTTAGTTACCGATTTACTGCTTGGCTTGTGTTGTATCAACATTCCTCATTCTTTTTCCTTCCTACAGCACTTGGGTGAGCTTGAACAACAGGGCTTTGGATTGATTTATAACGAATTTCTCCTTTAATATGGCCTGCTTTCATAGTGCGCAGCAAAATCCAAAACAGAAGAGTACAACTAAACACACTGCACAGCAGAACAGCCTCCATCATGGCTGCCACACAGCAGAGCAATGTAGAGCAGGGGTCCTCAAACTTTATTGAGCCAGGGACCCCCCATGGAGCAGAAATTTTTTCGAGGACCCCTCTTGGTTGTAAAAAGAAAAAATATATCTATAGCCATTTGTTCTTTCAGATGCAACAGCTTTAAATAGAAATACAGTATAACTGCATGTGGCAAAATATGACAGTGCAGAAGAGGTTTTCTGTCGCGCTACTGATTTAAAAAATACCCATAGGAAGAATTTTAGTAGTATTTGTATCTCTTTTAAGACAAAGTTTATTTCTGTAAAAACCTTTTTTCACGGACCCCCCTGGCAATGTGCCGCGGCCCCCAGTTTAAGAAGCAATGCAGTAGAGTAGAGCACTCAGTCTGCCTGGGTGCCATTGGGCCTGAGACTCATGAGTCATGGCATCAGACAGTCTGCTGCTGCTTAAGATGCTGCCTGCGTTTAGGGCTGATTACAACCAGAGCTGGGGCAGTGGCAGAGCACACACACACACATAGACAGACGCACAGAGGAGGGGAGAGAGAGAGAGAGAGAGAGAGAGAGAGAGAGAGAGAGAGAGAGAGAGAGAGAGAGAGAGAGAGAGAGAGTGAAAGGAGAGAGAAAGAGAGAAGGGGAAAAGGAGGTTGATGGAAGAAGAGAGAGGGAGGGAAAAAAGGGAAAGAAAAACATGGGAGAGAGGGGGAAAAAACATGAGAAAGAAAGAAAAAGAAAGACACAGAGACTAGGGGGAGACTAGAGACACACACACACACACACACACACACACACACACACACACACACACACACACACACACATAAAAGGAGACAGAAAGAGAGCTTGAGATGTGGAGATGGGAGGGGGGAGAAGAGGGGGGGGCACAGAGGAGCTGAAGGTCACCTCCACATCGGCTGGGGTCAGTTTGCAGTTGCGGACGAGCATCACTGTGATGATGTCCAGCGTGGCCTCATCCAGGCGCTTCCGCAGGACCTTCACAAGCTCATCTGTGATCTCAGGACCTGCAGAGAACACGAACACACACACACACACACACACAGCACACACACACACACACACACACACACACACACACACACAAGAGAGAGAGAGAGAGACAGAGAGAGAGAAAACACACAGATCAGACCAGAATGACCCGGTTCAAGACCCTGACCACCTATCCCCATCTATTTGCTGCTGCTAGAACTCTCAGCAGTTTATTCTTTCTTTCTTTCTTTCTTTCTTTCTTTAACTCAGTAACAGGCAGTGTTGAGTTTCTCAAAGAAGCCTGAAATGGTGGGTCAAGTGTACACATTCAGGATGCTCCATAACACACCCGGTCAGACATAGACGGAAATGAAATAAGACAGAGGTACACAGAAAAACTTCGGTGGCTATCCAGTTCAGTTCAGGGAGCACTTTGCTTTGAAGTGGACTTGACCAACACCAAGTGCAGATCTGACACCGTGTCGGTGCGAGAGCCAGATAAGAGACTGGAATGGGAGTCGAGCGTATTCCCAGAGAGCCTGGTTGTGAAGAGGTCACTCTCAAATGACCTCATAGCGCTCCTATTGAACTGGCATTGAAACTCTCATATGTCTCAGTTGCTGATCCTAACTGACCATAAGGAGTCCCAGAGGTTTATGGCTGGTGAGAGGCGGAGGGGAGCAATGGCGCTGTTGGCTAAAATGGCCACCATATAAACACCCAGACTCCATTATCAAATCCAATCCTATCTCTGCTATCTCCTATCTGATAAAAGGCAATAAAAAGGGGAAAAAAGGCTAGTTTTTTTGTTGTTTTGTTGCAACAAAGTTGCAATTTACAAAAACCATTTACTAACTATGTTCACAAACCAGTACAAGGTCTTCCCATGACCACGTTTACTGAGTGTCAAATAGTTTTGACTGCATGTACAGTATGCCACCGTTTGGATTGAATGG
>JAODXP020000022.1:26402683-26470186 GCA_027497455.2 Sardinella longiceps | reverse complement strand
GAGGGGATGTCCCAAACCCTGGACATTTCCTGGATTACTCTGAGGGAGGAGCGCAGGACCAACCGCATGAGAGGCAAGGCAAGAGGCTGCAGGTGCACAGAAACAGTCACAGAGTGAGTCTGCCTCCACAAGTCAGTATGCAAACATTTCTATTACAACATACATTTTTAAGGTACCATAGGCCATGGGGCAGAAGCGCTTTGAGAGTTTGTATACCAAACGTGTACCAAGAGTATATAACATAACTGCCTGAGTCGATAAGATCTCTGTGCACGTCATCTCTCCTTCTCCCTCCTGTTAAGCTGCAGTGATGCCTCTCCCCTCCAAGTCTATGTCCGTTTCTGGAGGAATATCCTAATGACAACATGGACTTATTTAGGCCTAGGCTACTTGGTTTAGCCTAATTGTTCTTTTTAACTTTTATTTATTATTCTAGATTTTTATTGTTTTATTTATTTTATCTTGGACTATCTCTCTTTTTTCTCCTCTCTCCTTTTAGCCTTTCTCTGTCTTGTCATAATGCAATTTCACTACATGTCTTATGTATTTCATTGTATGTGACAAATAAAATCCTTGAACCTTGAACATTAGGCTAACAGGTTAAACAGCATAACCCATGGACTTCATGGATAGTTCACATTCATTCTAAACTCTCTGTTCTACTCTGTGAATAAGATCCACGGGCTGATCCCACTCCGGCTGGTAGAGGAGAGAGTAGTGAGCTCTGACCAGAGGCCGCCTGCCCATGGAGACGTGGAGATCACCCCCATCTGGTCCTGGACTGGCCATGCGCTCAGTGGGCACAACCCTGAAGTCCCTTTGGGAGATGCCCCACCTAATACCTCACACATGAGGAGCCATCCACGACAGAGAAAGGTGAAGTGGAAGAACAGGTCATCTGACTTGAGTGTGTGTGTGTGTGTGTGTGTGTGTGTGTGTGTGTGTGTGTGTGTGTGTGTGCGTGCGTGTGTGTGTGTGTGTGCGTGCGTGTGCGTGCGCAAAGGCAGCTCATTGACACCGAAGAACAGGGCTTTTGGGTTGATTTACCCTGGACTGAGTCACCAATCCTGCTGTTCTCCTGACTTCTCACCCTCTCTCCATCTCATCTCATGTGTGCTCTCTGCAGGCCAGTAAGGCCCTAAGTCTGGGCTGTCCCTCAGGCTGGACCTACTACAGAAAGCGCTGCTACATCCTGGGCCCTGGAGTGGCCAGTTGGAGCAGTGCCCAGCATGCCTGCTCTCTGCTGTACGTCCCACACACACAAGCACCACTGGAAACATACATGCACACGTCCACAGTGTTGCTCACTAATACTTGTACCACACACACACATTTTATCCTGTTGAGAAAAGCTGTAGCTCTTTGCCATAACAATAGCACTAGGTGACATCCTTTTGTAACTGCTTCATATCTATAGATAGTTTTTTTAATCTAATAAATTTTTTTGCCTTCTGTCTTTTCTTTCTTCAACTGCCTTAGACATGATAGCCACTTAGCTGGTATTCATTCAATGACCGACATGAAGTGGATGTGGAGATATGCTGGGAGACAACCATTTTGGACAGGTTTGTAATGACACTTTACTGAACTTGCGTTGCATGGTTTATTTGGTTTCGGTTTCTAAACACCTTGCCAAGTTTTCATCTTCCTGCCAGGGGTCATGGGGTCAGGAGTAAACTAATATTGTATGGTTGGTTTGCATGTAGAAATCTTCGCATAGAAAAGCTATTCAAGTGAACCTTTTATTTTGTAATGTGATTGCAGAAAACATTTCATATATACACACATTTTACTTAGATGAAATGATCCGTTGTGTACACATGTACAATTCTATGGAAATGATCAACGTATCAGTCATTTCTGCAGCACACTGTAGTGTACCTTGAGTGAGTGTGGACTCTGCTCTTTGCAGGACTGACTGGCTCCATGGGAGAGTGGAGGTGGACAGATGGCAAGCCAGTGCTCTTCTCCAAACTCCAGCGAGATGGACACTCCTCTTCTGACCCCAGTTGTGTTCTGGCTGAGTCCCAGAGAAAATGGACTCCAAAGAATTGCACTACAGGAGACGAATACAAATATATCTGTTCAGGAACAGCTCAAAACAACTGAAGGAGATTTGCTGGTCACACTGTATGATGATAAGGTGCAACAATAAATACAGTGCCCTCCTTAGCTATTGGCATCCCACAGAAAGGCTGTTTTAAAAATCATTTATTTGTAACATTTTAAAGAAACCAATACTTTTGTGCAATATGTGCCACAATTATCATTGTGAAGCTCTCATTTTTAAATAATACAAGTTTAAGTTGGAGAACACAAGAAATTGATTTGAGACCTTTTCCTCTTTCCAGAATCTATCCAGATGATCCATATTCCCAAGATCCTCTCTGGTGCATAGCTCATCCCACTGCTTTGCTATACTGCTAGATCAGGGACAACAATGGTGGAGTGTTCATTTGTGATCAGTAAACTGTGTTTTTGTTTAGCCTATAAACTTATGTTTTGATTTAATGACTTGTTTGATGGTACATGACACACTTTTATTGATTCGACAGTGAAAGGCAGATTTTTTAAAATGGTCAAGTATTCATGCAAGTCATGCAAGGGACTTGGACTATTTTCAGTATCAAAAAACCCACCATCAGTCAAAAAGATATATTTTTTTCTGCCCATAAAACATCATTTTAGTTTAAGTCACAAAACATTTTTTAAATCTGTAATAAAATGACAAGAAAGCTTTTTCCTGGTATGCTTTTTAAATAGATCTACTACTGTACAGTATGTGGGTCACTTCTGAAGGTTAGCCCAAGATGTTCCTATTTTCTGAGTCTCCAACAGTGGTCTTAATGATATTTTTTGCCTCTATAACCAACCTACTAATATGTGTGGGGGCAGGATAAAAATGAGTCATTATCAATTAAGGCAAGTTTATAATAGTTCCAGACGAATGGATTTTTTGCATTTTAACTTCAAATGGGGCATTTTTTAAGCATGTACAGTACTTTTTTATACAAATTCTCTCTCATGGAAGTGAGCTCACTCTCTAGAATGTATTTACAATGTGTATCCCGTTGTATACAGTCTATGGTGTATCCTCTTGTCTGTCCCATGTTAAAAAATGACTAGGCCATTTGAATTCTGTTTAATTTAAATTTTTATATAATTATGAAGTCATGGAATATTACTTGAAAGCAAAGACCATGAAACACTGATTTAACCCTCTCTGTAGCAATGTTTGATACTCTTATGTCATGGTTTTTGGTAGAATTAGTAGAATTCATGATTTATTAACATCATTTAAATCAAAGTGATTTATTCATCACATTTTAGGGGTGCCAATAATTATGTTTTTGTGAAAAATGTTTTTCTTTTTGATGCATCATGCTTCGATCAATTTCATTTTGAAACTAATATTAATTGCTGGAAGATTATTTTTTTATTCCACGTCATAGTCATCTTTACTTGGGGCGGCAATAATTATTGAGGACGGTATATGTGTGTTGCTATTGAAATGCTTTAAAGCAAGAAGTAGACTCTAATACCAAAAACCCATAGGCCTATAAATATTAACAATCGATAAACCAACTATTAGCTACCTAGCTATTTATTGAGGCACATTATTATTACGTGTAAGTTATAAACTGACTGGAAAATGTGGCAAAATGTCAGATACTTTAATAAAAATGTTTTATTTGGTCTCCTAAACATTTGACCTGTTAACCCTTAAAACATCTAAGCATCATACATTAAATATCTGTTTATATGTGTAAGCCCATTACCTGCAGAGGTAAACACAATAAAAGTAAAACCAATTAATTTCACTTTCACTGTTTACTTATTGTTAACCCTTCAGCAAATGACATTTGTGCCGTCTACAAGTAAAATAGGCTATGTAATCCTAAAGAGTCATTCAACAACATTCATCCACTTGTGTGATGACAGAATTGAAAATGGAACACAACAGATTAGTTTATGGTAGCTACACATCATGTGGAATGAAACATCCCTAACATGACATCAAATAATATCCCAAATGTATAAATGGAGAACACCGGTGTGAAGCAATTCAACTCTGTGGTTCAAGATCACCAAATGCTATTGGTAGGAAAAAGAACAAGAAAATGTTATACATTTATTCCATTTCGTGTCGTGCTGCGTTACATCACTCTGTCGGGAGATATTCAATGATAATGACCTCTGCTACAGAACGTTATCCCTTACATAGCCTACCGAACAGTGAACTTGAACCTTATATAGGCTACTATTTTATATGATCTCACTGCATTCCTTGACCATTAAAACATAGGGGTGGACATCACCATTTTCTTTATTACCATGTCTGGTTCCCGAGGTATGTAGAAAATGTATTAATTCCATTATGGCGGAGGGCTCAGATGGTAACCATGGCAACCCCAAGGCATTTACAATATCATGTTTGGTATCATTGAAATCCTTGACCATCAAAACATAGGGGTTGCCATCATCTTTTCTGCATTTCCTTGTTCCGTTCAAGAGATATGCTGAAAAATACAGTATTCAGTAATGGCGGAAAGAAAAATGGCCGCCACAAGCCATTTTGCGATGGCTCCATTTCTGAAATTGTTCAGGACACCAAACTGTATACAAGTGTACTAAATTTCACACTTTTTGAAAAACTGAATATATCTGTCACATATCATCTGGACTATTAGTACATTTTAATAAATTGAAGCATACAGGCAAATAGACTACATTTCTTTTATCTTCTTCCTTTATTTCTATGCATAAGCATATTAGGAATAGGCCTACTGGGTAGAAACAGTGGATATTTATACAAATAGACAAATACAAATTGTTTAGACAAAGGGTGGCCAACAGGTAGCTTGGGAGCTACCAATACCAGTAGCTCATCACTTGCTTAATAGTAGATTCAAGATTCAAGATTCAAGAGTTTTATTTGTCACATGCATATTTGTAGTTACAAAGAGCAGTGAAATGTATATTGCGACTATCTCCATGTGCAACAATTATATAAATTTTTAATAATTCTGTACAATAAATAATAAATAAAATATTACAGCAAGTAGCAGATCTATGAATTCATAAACCTTATGGCTTGAGGAAAGAAGCTCTTTCTTAGTCTCTCAGTTCTGGATTTCAGAGAACGGAACCGTTTTCCAGATGGCAGTCTTTCAAACATGTTATGACTGGGGTGGTGAATGTCTTTAATAATCCTCCCTAGAATGGCATCTCCTGGAATATATGCCCTATAACCCTGGCAGAGAGGATTTTGTGATCTTTTCGGCACAGTGAATTACTCTGTTTAGGGTGATTTTATCCTGACAGGTGCAGTTTCCATACCAAGTAGATATGTTCCCGGATACAATGGACTCTATGGTGGCAGAGTAAAAAGACTTCTGCAGCTCAGTAGAAATCCTGAACTTCCTAAGCCGTCTAAGATGGTACAGACACTGTCTTGCCTTTTTCACCACAGTGTTGATGTGTCGTGACCATGTCAGATCCTCAGAGATGTGGACTCCAAGGTATTTAAAACTGCTAACTTTCTCCACTTCAGCACCATTTATTTTGAGTGGAGAGTGTGGCTGTTTCTCCCTTCTGAAGTCCACCACTATCTCTTTGGTTTTGGAGACGTTGAGCTCTAAGTTGTTCTCTTTGCACCATGTTGACAACACCTCTACTTCACTTAGGTAGGCTGACTCATCATTGTTGGAGATGAGTCCAATCACCACAGTGTCGTCAGCAAATTTCACGATAGAGTTGGAATTGTGGTTGGCAGAGCAGTCGTGGGTGTAGAGGGAGTAGAGCCTATTCAAAATAACAAAGGAAATGTAATACAAAATGTAGGCCTATTACTATGGAATATAACCATGGAGGTTACTACTAGGCTACTACCGGTACTTCTCCTAACAAATAGTTCAACATCAGCCAAAGGCAGGGGCGTAACTTTGTATTAAAAAGTGGTAGGGACATAGGCTAAGTTGGCATCAGCCCCATCGCTCCAAAAAAAAAAAAAAAAAAAAAAGGTACCACTGAAATTCAGCATCGTATGATGACGTTCAACGTTGGTATATATAAGTAGTAGGTATTGTTGATATAACAGCACAACATAACAGACACATTTGTCCAGGTCCAGGCCTAATTGTAAATCAATCAAGAATATGAGATGCATATTTAGTGATTGAAGCAGTAGGGGGGTTTGTGGGTCCTCCCCCAAGAAATTTTTGAAAAGTGAGTTGCCATTTTCTGAAATCTGGTGCATTTTAAAATGTTGTTAGATAGCAATTATTATTTCATAGCAATTAATTAACTGAATTACCTAACGCATTGCACATTAATTGAATGCTCCATGTGAGGTTATAATGACAATAGCTGCCCTGGCTGAGTGTATCATTGTGTTGGTAGTCAGTCAGACTTTGCAACTGAACAAAACTGAAGTCAATTAAAAAAAAGAGAGATTTATTGAGATTTGTTTCAGACCATAATGATATTTACAGTTGAATTTTCAGTTTGATGTAATGTACATAGTATTTTATTATAGGACCCCTTAGGATAGAAACACGATGGGGGCAGTTCTTTGCAATTTGCTAAATTCACTGATATTCATTATAAATTACTTTATTGAAAATGTGGTGTTTTTTCTCATGATTTAACGATAAAATGGTACTTAGGGGAAGGTCATGAAAATGTAATAGGCCTCTCACTAAAAATTAGGCCTTAGTTCACAGCAGAGATAGGCCCCGAGTTTCTGTGTGCTGATATGTGTAAAAATAATTTCCGGAGTGTAATGATACTTTGTATGACCACTAGGTGGCAATGTTCGGTCATGAGATTAGATAAAGCTAAACACAAGTTCAGCAGAAACATCGTACACCTGTCTGTCGTAAGTCTAGCACAGTAGCAGAGCTAAAAGATCAAGAGTGATGATGGACTTGTGAGAGTATTTGTACCTACCTTTATTTATATGGAGGGTGGAAGTAACAAAAATTAAACAAAAAGAAAATTAAGAAATAAAATTAAACATGTCATATCGCCAAGTGCCAAATTTAAATCCATCAATTGTTATTAAATGTAATCTAATTTGAAGTTTGATACAATTGCATTTTAAGTTAAAATGCTTTAAACTTAAAATTAATTGAATAAGAAATTGAATTCAGAGAAAGGAGGATGTAATGATACTTTGTATGACCACTAAGTGGCAATGTTCAGTCATGAGATTAGATCAAGCTAAACAGTTCAACAGAACAAGTGTAAATGGCAAACTATGAAGTCATGTAAATAAAGACTACTGAGAAACATTCAAAGCAGACCATATTCAGATTTTATAATTAGGCTACTACAGAAAAACATTGAGTGTCCAGTAAATGATTTCCTGAGCAGACCGTATTTGAATCATCAAAGAAAAACATTGAGTGTCCGATCTGAGAGCAGAACAAGAAGACCTTGAGGAGGCAACACCCTGAACACCTGTAAGATGAGATCATGTAACACAAAGGGCCTGGAGTATGAGTTAAATGGCTTTCCTGTAATTCAATTTAAATAATTTTATATGTTGGAGTTTTCCATGCCACTGGTTATCATGCTGAATGTGTTTTTGGAAAGTACCGTGCCATTGATTTAAATCTTGTAATATGAAGTAAGTCATTTCAGCCTAAAACACTGGTACCACTGTGTATAAACACCATAGAATGTCATTCGCATGTTGTTTACAACTTTTATTCAATTAACTGTCTTTAATCGCATATAATCGTTTCAATTTAATGAGCAGAGGCTGATCCAAGCTGGAGATATTATGGAACCTAGGTTCATGATTTACAGTTCAAAAAAGATAAAGAGTGGTAGCCTACATCTTCAAGGCCATAATAAAAGCTCCAGACAACCATAGTCCAACAGCCCCATCTAAGGGTCGAAAAGCAATACAATATTGTTTGACACAAATGTGGTCAAATAGCTCCACCTTGTGACCAAAAGAAATAAGGTGTGGAACAAATGCTGAATATTATGAGACTTTGATAAGTTAAGTTAAAGTAATTGGGTAAGGGATGGCTGAGAGATCAGACTAACAGATCTGGTTGGGTTAAATAATGGTTAAATAATCAACACACGTAGCGAATGTAACGTTTGTGTCTGTTGCACTATTTTCAGGGGCTGCTTGATATGAGTGTGCAGCTGGCCACGCGCATTGATCATTACGCAGAAATTAGATAATAGTTCCAAACCAAGTCGTCAAAAGAAATCGCCACGTTTCATTTTCTGCAAGTATGATTACATTTTCCAACTAGAGATGAGAAGACATCTAAATGGGAAAATTACCAGAAATATTTATTAGTACAGCGTGATGCTAGCGGGCGTGATGCTACCTGGTCAAATTCGGTTCAAGGATCTATGCTAGACTGGAGCTACAAGTCGTATCGCCAGGCTCGGAGAACGGCTTGATGAACAGAAAAAAGGTAAAATTCAATTGCTCGAAGGGAGGTGCAAAATGAACTTATTTCACTTTAAGCAGCTGAGGGCAATGAGAATGGATAATTGCAAGAGAGAGAGAGAGAGAGAGAGAGAGAGAGAGAGAGAGAGAGAGAGAGAGAGAGAGAGAAGTTGGCAGGCACTTTGCAGCTGAGAACAATGTTACAGGGGAAATATGTTTGCTGCAGGTGTCTAGTTTCCTAGTGCACGCCCCCATAAGAAACAGCCTATTCTGAACAATAGAGCTAGAAATGTTAGCTTGGAAAAAGCATAATATGGGTCCCTTTCATTTGTGTTTTGTAAAGATGGGTCGTGGTGGGCCTGTGACAGGCAGCATATTAAATTGCTTAGAGCAGGGGTTCTCAACCTTTTGCATGCTTTCCCAGTCCCTTTTCCCTTTTGCTTTTCCCAGTCTCTTCCCACTATAACGTAACAGAATGTGCTTGCTGCCCACACACACATACGCCTAACATGATTGGTGAGACTTATGAGGGTAACGGGCAATGGCTCTGAGAGATCTTGTGTTGGAACGCCCTCTGGTGGCGGTAAAACATTCTTGCATCCTCTGCCTTGTAGGTTTCCATTGTCATAGAATAATTTGATCAGTCCCAGTACATTAGTATGGTATTGGTCTGAAACATATTTCTTAAAATCCATTTTTCTAATTTAGTCTTGAGAGATTTGTATCCAATGTACAGTCCAGTAGTGTAGTTATTATAGTGAATGTGGTTGTGTGCCTTGTTGTGGGCTTGGGTGTGGGCTTGAAGACCTAAACCCACTTTGCATAAAAGACTATTACGTTTACCTATAGTAATTGGCAGTTAACGGCGGAATGTTCAGTAAAATAATATTGAACCCACATCACCAACTGACTTGTGGGACCTTAGGGGTCCGAGGCCTTTCTGGCAGTGTGAGGCAGTCTGCTACACTTTTACATTTTTAAACATTTCATCTAACTAAAACCATTTATGTAAAAGTGGCATATATTGTTACAATCTATAAGATATATACAAAAACAATATGTGAGTAAAGTGACTTTAATGAAGATAGTTTTTATCAAAATTAACTGTAAACAATACTACACAAAAACCTATTTGCAAAGGTCCTCACACAGTGTAAAAAACACACTATAAATATACTTGAAGTTTGAACCTAGTAAGCATAAGTATTGACTACATAAAAGTAAAAAGAGCTTTCAGAAACTATATGTGGTTGCTGTATAACATGTAATAAAGTAAAACTACATGTCAGTCAGTGGCTTTTTGAAATGAATACAAATGAGATAGGTGTGACACCGCTGATTGACCCCACCCCCTGTCACTACCATGTGGCTGAGGTCTTTTGTCCTGTCAATGGCCCTGTCTGAGCAGCAGCCTAGATTCACCAGCTATACCACAAAGAAAGTGTTACTGTGGCAAAGACAACCCAGTTCCAAATCCAAAAATCAGATTCAACTGTAAGATATTCAATAAATTGTTCAATAGAGGCCATGGCCTATGGGGAAGTGATTCTTTCCTGTGTATACAGAAAACAGTGTAACCTTTGTTGGAGTTATGTCATTACACTGTTATGCTAGCTGCCATATAATAATTTTATAATGGACATCTTGATGGACATCTTCCCCAGGCAAAGTCAAGTAAACAACCTATCTGGCTTTCCAAACAAAGGGCCATGTGCTCGTAGAATTGGGTGTGGTCACATCTTGTGTCCCCAGACAGTAGCCAATAGTTATCATCTCAGCAACTCGGGGGTGGGTCTGTAAAAGCCTGCTGCTGCCAAAATGACTGTGAAAAAGTTACATTTTGTTTTATGCTTTGTATAAAGCAGAAACAAAATATTTTATCATGCAACCTATATATTTGAAAACTAGAAGATTCAAGGTTTCTAGTGGTATTACTCATGTATCTATTTGACAAAAACTCGCAGAGCTACAGACTTGAGTTTGGAATAGTCCAAAAAGTCCCAGCACTGGGACATCAGACCCGATATTTCAAGCATTGAAATATGATGCTACTGTATGTGGTTCACATGTGACTAAATTGAACTGTTTGTGTACTGCTGGGTGTTCATCAATGTTGATATCTGTGTTGTATTGCTGGCTTCAAAATTTATTTTTATGCCCTGACCTTTGCTTTGACCTTTTGCCCAGCCTAGCCCCTGTGTTGTGTTCTACAGCTTACTGCTGTTAGCCTAGCTTAGCCAAGGCCGTTTCCGAAATGGCCTACTACTTGACTACTACGTACTGCTCGTATACTGATCTCTGCAGACAGCAGCGTGTAGTATGCAGTACATGTCAAATATCACAGGAGTAGTGTAGGGCTCAATTAACCTTGAGTCAGGTAGGTAGAGCACTTGTAGTCCATTAATTAATGAGGTTCTGGTCATGTGGCCAGTAGGCCTCTACTGCTCTATGCTGCATACTGGGGAGTAGTATATGAGGCTCAGCCAGTCAAATAGAGCACCTGCAGCTAATTAATTAATTGTGGGAAGCAGTAGTGTGTGCTGCACTGTGTGCTGGGTCACAAGCAGCATAGATACAGACGGCAAGTACGGTTAACGCCCCCAAAGTGCGAGGGTGGAGTCAGCGTGGGGGATAACAGAGGCCAATTTAACATTATGGTGAATGGACAAGGTAGAGAAAGTTGCTTAACAATAAAAGATCGCTAAGTAAAATTGAACAAAGTCCATATTAGATGTTTTGTCTAATCATGACCTGTTTGCCTACTTGTGTTTAGACTAAAATAATTTTTCCATCATTTGTTTATTGCAGTTACACTAACAGAAATGTCATGAGCCGTCTCTGCTCCTGTCAAAAGTAAAGCAACTTTCAATCACAAGTCTGATTAGCTCAGTTAAGCAAGCTAAAGTTAGCTACATTTACTGTGGTGATCAATGAAGTTGGCTAGTTAGCAAGCTAATGAAGCTAACAAACATCATCTAAATTGTCATCAGTATCGCGTTTGGAGGGGTGTCAAGTTCAGAATTCACATCGGACCATCTGACCATCATTACTACTTTCAGGCATTGCCCTCAAAAATGTGTCTGGCTCCTTGTAGATGGTGCTCAGTGTAACTTGTAGCTTAGCATGCCATTGACTCCTTCACTAATTTAGGGTTTGTTTTCCCCCACATGGGGGACACGAGGAGCTGATTTTATGGGCGTGCTCGGACTTGCCGGCAAGTACGGTTAACGCCCCAAAATGTTAGGGTGGAGTCAGCGTGGGGGATAACAGAGGCCAATTTAACATTATGGTGAATGGACAAGGTAGAGAAAGTTGCTTAACAATAAAAGATCGCTAAGTAAAATTGAACAAAGTCCATATTAGATGTTTTGTCTAATCATGACCTGTTTGCCTACTTGTGTTTAGACTAAAATAATTTTTCCATCATTTGTTTATTGCAGTTACACTAACAGAAATGTCATGAGCCGTCTCTGCTCCTGTCAAAAGTAAAGCAACTTTCAATCACAAGTCTGATTAGCTCAGTTAAGCAAGCTAAAGTTAGCTACATTTACTGTGGTGATCAATGAAGTTGGCTAGTTAGCAAGCTAATGAAGCTAACAAACATCATCTAGATTGTCATCAGTATCGCGTTTGGAGGGGTGTCAAGTTCAGAATTCACATCGGACCATCTGACCATCATTACTACCTTCAGGCATTGCCCTAAAAAATGTGTCTGGCTCCTTGTAGATGGTGCTCAGTGTAACTTGTAGCTTAGCATGCCATTGACTCCTTCACTAATTTAGGGTTTGTTTTCCCCCACATGGGTTCCCTCACTCACGTCAGATGAAGCGCTACGCGCGTTCATCTGATATTCAGCGATAGACGAGATATTTCAGGAGCCAGAAATCCTTGAATCTAACTGGGCAAACGGCTTGTCCATCAATTTAATTGACGTATACTGCAGCCAACCACATCGAAACCAACCGATGACGCTGGTTACGTTTGTTGGATTGGTTGGATTCAAAACAGTTGCTTATTCGCTACGTCACACCCTCTACAGCAGCTAGCCGCCCTGATTGGTCCGGTTAGAGAATAATGGCTTGAAATCTCTCTGATGGGCTTCAACATCAGATCGTTGCGCGGAAGTGCCTTACGAAAGTTACGTAGCGCATGATCTGACGTGAGTGAGGTAACCACATGGGGGACACGAGGAGCTGATTTTATGGCCGTGCCCGGACTTGCCGTCTGTATCTATGTAGCACATGTAGCATAGTAGTAGGCCATTTCGGAAATATTGATGCTGTGTACTCTATTGGCTTTTGCCTAGCCTAGCCCCTGTGTTGTGTGACTACAGCTTACTGCTGTTAGCCTAGCTTGACCCTCTGTATTCTGAGTTCCAGCTACTTCCCTCTGACACACGTTTCAGACTCCCTCTGGGAAATATTAATAGGTTCTAGGGCTGGGACGGTTCACAAAATCCACGGTTCGGTTCGTATCACGGTTTTAGGGTCACGGTTTTCGGTTCGGTACGGTTCTTTTTATTTCATCTTTCAATCTTTAAAAATGTGTATTTCATCCTATGATGTATATCTTTAATTATTCACAATTTGGAATACAGACCTACACTGACTAAAGCTGGGTGGGATTTTGATACAGCAAGAGGGAAGAGAATGTTTTGTATTTTGTTTGTATTTGGCAAAAAATGAAAAGTATATTGCCATTTGCAGTAACTGTATGTGCCTTTTAAGGCCTCGTTCAGATTGGCATCCCAAATCCGATTTTTTCATATCCAGATTGTATCTAGAATTGATTTCGGGTGGTCTGAACAGCAGAAAACCACATGAATTCCGATTTTTCCGAATCTGTTACGCCCTACATACCCATGTGGTGTCAATTGCGATTCATATCGGATATGCTGCGATCTGAACAGCTTTTCCACATGGGATAAGATTTCACCGTGTCACTTGCGTCATTTGTCACGTGACACAAACATCAACACGTGGAATGCAGATGGACGGAAGTGAGAGACCAATGTTAATTCTACTTTTAAAAAACAGTGTCGTTTGCTATAACCAAACGTGTCAGTGCGCGTTATGGATTTGCCGCAAGTTGGAGTTTACCTCGCGTGTGGAAAGCAAGGCTTACCTCGCGTGTGGAAAGCAACGTCAGTGAAAGTTTTCAACCACGCATCAGAAAGGTACGGTGGCCCGGAAGTGCAACAGACATAAACAAGTTTGAAAACAAAATTACATTTGCATTATACACTTACATCTTAAAAAACGAATTCCTATTTCATAAAACACATTAACAAATGAAAAAAGAGCTTTTACATATTACAACGCACATTAACAAGTTCCAAAACAAAATTACATTTGCATCACACACTTACATCTTTAAAAAAAACTAATTACTATTTCATAAAACACATTAACAAATGTAAAAAAAAAAAAAAAAAATCTACAATACACAAAACATTGTTTTCAATGATCTGACAAAACACAATTTATACAAAACACATTAACAAGTTTGAAAACAAAATTACATTTAGAATACATCTTACAGACATGAAAAAAAACATTTCATTAAACACATTTGCAAATGTGAAAGAAAAAATCTACAATACACAAATCATTTTTAAATGATCTGACAAAACACAATTTATACAAAACACATTAACAAGTTTGAAAACAAAATTACATTTACAATACATCTTACACACAAAAAAAAAAACAAATTACCATTTCATTAAACACATTTGCAAAATGTGAAAGCAAATTAACAAAACACAAAACACAAAAGCAAACTGCGAGTCAAAATTACATTTCACCAAACACAAACACAAACTCCAAAAACACATTACATCAACTAAATTTCTTACGGAAATAGATCGACCTAAAGGCGGAAGCAGGAAGTGGCGACGCAGAAAGGGGTTCCAGTTAGGTGGGAGCCAGCGGGAGCTGAGCTTCCTCAGAGAGAGGTCTGGCTCCCATGAAAGCAGCAAACTCAAACATCTGTGGGGGCTCTGACAATACAATAGTATATAATATTTTACTGACAAATAAAGTTATCATAAGTGGGGATCAAACCGAGCTATGGGAGTTTTTATGGAGTTGCCAGCGCGATCCCGCTGGGAAGCGCTTGTTACGGAGGTGTTTTTGATTGTCTTTTTTTGTGTGTTATTGCCTTATTGGCATGCTGTTATTATGTTTTCTGATGATAAAGGGTTACTGTATGCTTGTGCAGTTGCAATGTATAGGCTGTAAACATAAGCCAATGTCTTAATTGATTGTTAACCATGATTTGATTGTGACCGATAGTAGGCTATGTTACCGTGCGTAACTGTCGGGGTTCGATTCTGCAAGAGGATCTAATGATGGTAGGCTATGTTATATTGCCTAGTTTGTGGGCCTTGCCCCTGTTTATTTTCAGTTTGATCAGTGTTTTGTTTGTTTAGTTTGTTTGTTAATTTATGTTATGCACCCCGCCGGTGGCCTAATATAAAATAAAAGAAAGACGTCTGCATTATTCCGTGTCCATGCCTTGAGTCTACCACCCACCGGACACACTCCGTTACAATGCCACTGAAAATGTGGCCACTTGCAATGTCGACCTGCTCTCACCGACTCGTTTCGGTTTTAGCCCACTTCATTAAAGCCCAAACATAGGCGTACTGTAGCTCCAGACAGTAGACAATGCGAGGCTCTCCCTAGGTCAACCTCTCTCCTAGATATTGCTTTAACCAGGCTATTCCGATCATGCTGCACATGATGTAAACTTTATTGAGGATTTCGTGCAAGTAGCATATTCACAAGTGCCAGTTCACCGTTGTGCATAACATTCAGCCAGAGGTCCGGGAGAGAGATAGAGAGATATTGTCAACTTGTCACATTGTAAGGTCAGTGTTTGCTTCCCATTAGGCTACATTCAAAAGTCCACAAAGCCTTTACTGAACTCCTGCGCCGTTCGCAGACTGGAGAACGAAAAAATAAATAAATAAATAAATAATAATTCATGGGCTCCCACGAAGATGGAATCATAACTGGAACACTGAGGAGGGTCGTTCAACTGGCTACTGGACACACGTAGAGACACTGTGATCTGTGAGCGACATTGGGATGCATTCTTCCGCCGATACATCCCTAAAGCCTTGATATTTGTTTTAAGGGTCCTCAAACTCATTTTCACGCCGTGCATCGTCTCCAGCATGTCCAATATCACGCCGTAGGTGTGACCCTCATTGAAATATTTCTTGAGGAGATCATCCACTTGGTCTGGCGTATGCCGGATATCCAGAGACCGTCCACAGGTGCCACAGAAGGGTGTCACGAAGCGGATGATGAATAGCAATACAATATAAGCGCCTTCCAAAGCACCCAATGTCGCTCACAGATCACAGTGTCTCTACGTGTGTCCAGTAGCCAGTTGAATGACCCTCCTCAGGGTTCGAGTTATTCCATCTTCGTGGGAGCCAATGATTTTTTTTTTTTTTTTTGTCGTTCTCCAGTCTGCACAACGGCGCAGGAGTTCAGTAAAGGCTTTGTGGACTTTTGAATGTAATGGGAAGCAAGCACTGACCTTACAATGTGACAAGTTGACAATCTCTCTCTCTCCCTCTCTCCCGGACCTCTGGCTGAATGTTATGCACAACGGTGAACTGGCACTTGTGAATATGCTACTTGCACGAAATCCTCAATAAAGTTTACATCATGTGCAGCATGATCGGAATAGCCTGGTTAAAGCAATATCTAGGAGAGAGGTTGACCTAGGGAGAGCCGCGCATTGTCTACTGTCTAGAACTACAGTACGCCTATGTTTGGGCTTTAATGAAGTAGGCTAAAACCGAAACGAGTCGGTGAGAGCAGGTCGACATTGCAAGTGGCCACATTTTCAGTGGCATTGTAACGGAGTGTGTCCGGTGGGTGGTAGACTCAAGGCATGGAAACGGAATAATGCAGACGTCTTTCTTTTATTTTATATTAGGCCACCGGCGGGGTGCATAACATAACAAATTAACAAACAAACTAAACAAACAAAACACTGATCAAACTGAAAATAAACAGGGGCAAGGCCCACAAACTAGGCAATATAACATACCATCATTAGATCCTCTTGCGTCAGAGGCAACCCCGACAGTTACGCAGGGTAACATAGCCTACTATCGGTCACAATCAAATCAAGGTTAACAATCAATTAAGACATTGGCTTATGTTTACAGCCTATACATTGCAACTGTGCAAGCATACAGTAACCCTTTATCATCAGAAAACATAATAACAGCATGCCAATAAGGCAATAACACACAAAAAAGACGATCAAAAACACCTCCGTAACAAGCGCTTCCCAGCGGGATCGCGCTGGCAACTCCATAAAAATGTTCCACCTCCCATAGCTCGGTTTGATCCCCACGGTTTGGAGTTTGTGTTTGTGTTTGGTGAAATGTAATTTTGACTCGCAGTAATGTAATTTTGTTTTCAAACTTGTTAATGTGTTTTGTATAAATTGTGTTTTGTCAGATCATTGAAAACAATGTTTTGTGTATTGTAGATTTTTTTTTTTTTTTACATTTGTTAATGTGTTTTATGAAATAGTAATTAGTTTTTTTAAAGATGTAAGTGTATGATGCAAATGTAATTTTGTTTTGGAACTTGTTAATGTGCGTTGTAATATGTAAAAGCTCTTTTTTCATTTGTTAATGTGTTTTATGAAATAGGAATTCGTTTTTTAAAGATGTAAGTGTATAATGCAAATGTAATTTTGTTTTCAAACTTGTTAATGTCTGTTGCACTTCCGGGCCACCGTAGAAAGGCAACTAACAGCTGTGCTGGACTGCATTGATGCACTGAAATAAAGATGAGTAACTTTATTCTTCCATCTCTGATACTTCCTTGTTACTTGTAGCTGTGTGCTACGGCCCCACTTAACCATCTGACAGAGAAACAACCAACATTCTACCCTCCGCGGTTTTGTTTATTAATTGTGGGCATGATGCATTAGGGTACCATAGTAACCCACCTGGATATGGCAGGTGATTAGCGGACATGGAGATCCGATATGACAAGCAATGTGAACGCGGTCGATAGAGAGATCTGATGTTGATCAGATATGCTAAAAATCAGATTTGGAGTGCAGTCTGAACATAGCCTAAGATCAGGCACATGGCCACATTGCGCATGCACCCCGAACCGTGACGAGCGTACCGAACGGTTCGGGTACAATTCATGAACCGTCACAGGCCTAATAGGTTCAGATTCTCATTTGTCCCGACTGCCATTTCATTGCTAAACTCAAATTTTCTAGCCCTACATACTTGAATGGTCTTTGATGTTCCTGAGGTATTTTGAGTGGGCCTGTAATGATAATCAATAAATCAACTAATCGTACGATAACTTTTATGAGCTCTAACTTTTCAGGCCGCGATAATTTGTATTTGCATGCTTGATTGTTTTCCTCATCCGTCTCTCTCTCTCTCTCAAAGAAACAGAATGTTAAAAGGCTCCCATTTCTTTAGCGTAATAACGCAGACTATTTGCCTGTTGCCACATGGGACCACTTCGGATCACGCTGCTCATAAAACCAATGAATCTCTGACATGTCTAGAGAACAAAAAACAAAAAAAAATCAGCCAAATAGGTCGATGTTGGACTGGCAGCACAGCCTGGCTAACTGCTCCTGCGCTGGGTGGAGCCTTGGCCATGTGCCTCACCTTCCCCCTGGCCGAGGCAGATACAGGTACAGGCTCCTCGCTTGGGCTCCAAGGTACTTAACAACAAGCTCACAATGCTCCCTGTTAGTCGTCTCTCCCAAAGTCTTCAGTCAAGAGATGCTGCTCATAAAAGCTGCGCAGCTCCAGTGCATGAGCAACCATGAAGATGTGGGGTCTAGAGACCTCTGGCCAAACCCAAAGTCGCAAATTCTGTGTATCCACAAGAATTTCAGAAAACCTCTCTCTAAAGTTCTCAAATACCCCTTTTCCACCGCCAAGAACCAGGTGCTGGTTCTGGGCTGGTGCTAGTGCCAGTTCTGTGCTGGTGCTACTTGCCGATTATCCACGAACCAGTTCGCTTTTCCACCGGTTGAGAGCTAGAGTAGCGTTGTGGCGTCAGAGGACCATGTTGTCCTAGCAACCGCAAGAAACGCGGAAGGACGCAAATTGCAATTAATGTAACGCTATTATCGTATGCAACAATTTTGCAATGGAGGACAACAATGTTGCAATTATTTTGCTCCTGGCCTCCCAGATATTTTCATTAATTCAGTGACGTGCACTGGCTTTGACTGCTAGTCATGATGACTGCCAAATACATTGTTTACGTCAAAAAAGAAAGGTAGCTAGCATGATAAATAGGCTAAGCCAGTGGTTGTCAAACTGGGGTACGAGTACCACTAGGGGTACTTGGATGGGTTCTAGGGGGTACACAAAACTAATCTGTGAATGGGTTCTCAGCCCTCACCAGTATAAAATAATATAGAGAAACTAAAAACTATCCCAAATACCCCCTTTTGCTATTTAAATTGTATGTATGTGTACACATTTTGTTAATTCAGCAATAATTAAGCAAAAATCTCAAGGTGTTTTTGGTGCGGGGGTTACGCGGTAGGACCAGAGTGTCTCGCGACAGTTAAAGGTTTGGGAACCATTGGGCTAAGCAATACTATTCAGAAAACTAAAATACACTTTCGGATGATTTTGGTCATTAAAACTATATCGTACGCGATTATTTTACCTTTGCAGATCATGTTATGGTTGAAGGCAAGGCGGAGGAGGTTACATGCTGTATGGTCATATCCTAGATCTCTCCACTGGTGGGATACAATCGTGCCAGAATTGACTCCTTCACAGTTTGTACAAAACTTTCGCGTGTCCCGCGAATGGTTTGATTATATCTGCGATGAAGTCAGGCCTCTCATGTGCAAAAACAACACGAATTACCGCCTGTGTGTGCCAGTGATTAAGCGTGTTGCTATTGCGATCTGGAAGCTGGCTACTGGCGGGGAATACAGGACCGTAAGCCAACTTTTTGGAGTTTTTAACTGTCTGCAGGACTTTTGCGAGGCATGCATTAGGATCCTGCTTCCAAAACACATATGCACCCCTGATGCAAACAAGCTAGTTGAAATGGCATCCTTTTTTCATAGCCGCTGGAGAGTACCTCAGTGTGTTGGTGCTATAGATGGCAGCCATATTCCAATCATAGCACCTGAGCAGTACCCCCGTGATTACTACAATAGAAAGGGGTGGCATTCAATTGTACTTCAAGCTGTAGTGGATGGAAAGGGGATGTTTTGGGATTTATTAGAGATGTCCCGATCCAGGATTTTGCACTTCCGATCCGATACCGATATTTATTTGTACTTCCGATCCGATCCGATATCTCCCGATACCGATACCGGCCTAGCTGAGCATGTATTAAAGTTTTAAGTCATTTAACCAACTTACTTTGTTGTCAGACTCACGTTGAAAAGGGTTTTACTCTTGATAATAACTAGCCAGCTGAATTAGGTACATTTGAATAATACACATTAGTTGGTAACGAGAAAATGACCTCTTTATTCACCTATTTATTCAATAAATCAACACAAAATAAACAAAATGATAAATAGCAAACAGAAATGGCATAACCACAACTTTACTTTCAAGCCTTTTAACTTTTAAGCCACAAGTGCAGATCATATTGTACATTGTATTAAGCAAACACAACCTGAGTTTAACAGTCTATTAACAGCATAAGTCCTCTTGAACTCATCAGTGCTGAGCTCTTGAACAAGTGTAAACCAAAACAGTGGAGACAGCAGTGCAAATACTGTATAGTAAACTATTTCAAAGCAAATGCCTTCTACTCCCCAATCTCATCTCCTCCCCTCTCCTCTCCTCTCCTCTTCCCTTCTCTCTCCTCTCCTCTCCTCATCTCCATCTACACATTTTTACAAAGACAAGCATCTCGACATGCTCAGGTGTCAGCCTGCTCCTGTGCTGGAAAATGCGGACCGGATGGTAGGGAAACACACAGCAAAAACTGGAATGGATTATCTGAATAATGCGCTGCGCGGTGCGCTGGAAAACCAGCTAAATCTAAATATCTAAATATCGGATCGGGACATCTCTGGGATTTATGTGTGGGTTATGCAGGGAGCTTACATGACGCTAGAATTTTAAGACAGTCACATCTATGGGAGATCCTATATGATGGAGAATTACTAGGCCAGAACAAAAAAAATGATCTCTGGTGTAAGTGTGGGACATTACCTAATAGGGGACCCTGCCTACCCTTTGCAGAAATGGCTTCTCGGACACTGGCAGACTTACAGCTGAACAGCACACATACAATTACAGACTCAGTAGTGCACGATCAGTTGTTGAGATGGCCTTTGGCAGACTGAAAGGACGGTGGCGATGTCTCCTCAAAAGAAATGACTGTAAATTGGAACTGAGTAAGAGGATGACTCTGACCTGTTGTGTGCTTCATAACATTTGTGAAGAGCATGGGGACAATTTCACTGAGGACTATGTAGAAAGGCAGGTAAACCTTCAGCCTCCAGCTCAGGCATTGCCTGACCACGGTGAACCAGAAGGGGCAGACATTAGAGCAGCCTTGGTCAACTATTTCAATAGGAGAGAGGAGTAATTGTTTTTGTTTTTTACATTTGTATCCATATGTTGCATATGTATGAGCAAAATTCCCTCACCTGATAGCAGGAAAATGGATGATAGGAAAGAATGTTGGGACATATTGTAATATATATATTTTAATTAGTAAGTATTACTATGCAATTGAACAATAAATAGTCAAATAAATAGTTAAGTAAATGTGTCATTAAATAAACAAATTAGATTTCTCAACTCTAATTGGCACACACACACACACTAGTTTCTAGCACGGGATTCCATCACAGCCACCATACGCTCCAACAGTCCCAGCGTAGCACTTGTGTCAGACTCCATCTTCCTTGCCGTCTCACGGTTGTGCTCCAGTATTTCATCCCGCCTGGACTACTGCAACTCCCTTTACTTTGGTGTCACTCAGTCCACTCTATCCCGACTTCAGATGGTGCAAAATGCAGCTGCAAGGCTGCTTACCAAAACTAAAAAGTCAGCACATATATCTCCAGTCTTGAAATCCTTGAAATGGCTACCAGTTAAATTTAGAGTAGATTTCAAAATTCTTGTTTTTGTGTTCAAAGCTTTAAATGGTCAAGCTCCCCAATATCTAAGGGAGCTTGTACACTTTCACTGCCCTCCTAGAACTCTAAGGTCCTCAGATAAGCTACTGCTCTCAGTACCGCAGAGTCGTCTGAAGAGTAAAGGTGACCGTGCTTTTTCAGTGGCTGGGCCCAAGTTGTGGAACAATCTGCCTCTCCACATTAGATCCACACCAACTATTGGTGCTTTTAAAGCAAAGTTAAGGGATCATATGCTATT
This sequence comes from Sardinella longiceps, assembly GCA_027497455.2. Lineage (NCBI taxonomy): Eukaryota > Metazoa > Chordata > Actinopteri > Clupeiformes > Clupeidae > Sardinella > Sardinella longiceps. Next base: position 26,448,368 of record JAODXP020000022.1, on the reverse strand, counting down.
AATGGCTTTTAAATGAAGTATGGAATTAATTTAGGCTGTACATATTATTTTAGCTTTCTTTTCTCTCTCTATTGTATTTAATTTTGTATATGTGATCTTATTATTATTATTATTATTATTATTATTATTATTATTATTATTATGTTTTGTCTTCTACTATTATTATTACTTTTTTTTGAGCACTTTGGTCAACCTTTGGTTGTTTTAAATTGTGCTATATAAATAAACATGACTATGACTAGTATAGAAGAGCTGTGATCAAGGAACTTCTGGTCTGCCTTCTCCATGTACTCCACAAAGTCATCACTCTCACGCTTTCTTTTTCCTATTATGTCAAATAAACAAAAACAAAACATCACAGATTTACAATGATTATATAAGATAGGCCGGTTGTTATGGATACATACTGCAACTGTAACTACTGGGGTCGTTCAACAGTCAAAATTATGTTTTTGTACAAGGAATAGTCAAAAGCATAGTCACTGGTGTCAGAAGTGCAGTGATTGTGCATTAAATGTATGGGGGGGGGGGGGGTGATAATTACTAAAGGATGGTAGGGCTGTTGTATGTTGATCATGATAAGGTAGTGTTTGTGCAGTGATCACATTTTCACATGCAAAATTACATTATACTTGCTTTACATCTGACCTGAAATCACAACAACAATTTTACCTCGTTTGGACTGCTGTGCATCAGCTGCTCGGACACCAGAGCTAGAGCTGACTTGTATAGGCCATTTCAGAAAGTAAACAATTGGTATCATTTTAAAGGGGGCAATCTGAGCTTTCATTCAAGTCCTTTTGTGAACATTTTGGATAAGTACAGCCAGCCCTAGAGCTCTTCAAACGTTTAACCACATACATTTTCTTGCCATTTCCGCCTGATACCAAACATAATATAATAAAATATCTACATATGTGTTTAACAAAGGCCAATAGCCAGATATGCACCTGTGTCAAAAACGTGTTTTTTCAATGGGGGAGTGTAACTTTAACAGCTGATAACCCTAATTTAGCTGTGACCCCAGAATTGTTATCATACAAAAATATTAACTTCAGACATGTATCTTTTCAAAAAGTATAAGCAACCTTTGCCACCTTGAGTGGTACCGATATCTTGTCTGGCCCATGGACTAATTGACAACTTTGGGCTTTTGCCACTCGGAAGAGCGTCACGTCACAATGACCCCCCCGGGGGGAAATTCAGCCCTCGGCTCCCATTGACTTTGCATTGGAAAATGGTGTCGCGCCGACTTTTGAGTCGTATATTAAAAAAACAAACGATGACTAAATGTTTTTGTGTGACAAAATGTACTGCCAACAAGTGAAAGAACCCAGAACTTCAATTTCATAAGTTGCCAATTCGAAATACAGAGCCTGTCAGGAGAATGAAGTTGCTACAAGCCATCTGAAGGACACGGTCTATGGATATTATATTAAATAGAAGGCAGAAAGTTGGGTGTCCTGAACTGAGAGTAGGTTCAGCAAGCAAATCGTCAGTAAGGTAGGATATTTCTTGTTGTCAACATTAGTTGAGCTATTAAATTAGCCTACAGTAGGCTAAGCAAGCAAATCGTCAGTAAGGTAGGATATTTCTTGTTGTCAACATTAGTTGAGCTATTAAATTAGCCTACAGTAGGCTAAAGCATTTTGATGCTTTTGGATGTTATATAGCAGTTAGCTATCAATAAGTAGCTTGTTTGGCTATACATAGTTATTCCATTAACATGTTGCCACGGCATTAACTTACCAGCTGAGCATCACGGTGATAAACGTTTCGGTTTCCTGTCTGTACTTAGGCAAAAGCCTAAATACTGTTTACTTCATCAAGCGATGTACAATGTAATAGTTTTAGGCTGCAGACTAGCTAAAGGTGTACTTAGCAATGCTAAACATCGTCATGTTTGCAAACGTTTTGTGGGGAGATATGGCGTTAAAGCCACGTTCAGCAAGTCTCTGTATTTTTTTCCGTTTTTGTGTATGCACTGTGCACCCCAAAGCTGTAGATGGCGCTGCTACGTGTAATTACGCGAGACCCTACGACACACTGTCGTAAATCCTTTCCCACCGGACGCTTTACTGCTGTTGCTATCGATACAGTCTCATGCCTCTGCTCACGCTGGATTTACAACTAATGTTTACAACAGACCGACAACATGTCTACTGAGGTAAGTAACACTATTCACGCTTAAAAAGTGGTAAAACAAACCAACTATTTGCTGCTTTGCACTTTGTAAGTGTATGTATTTTATCGTGTGAAAAATACACTTTAGTTGTAAAGTATACGGTGTCAGACCAGCCACTAACCTAACGTTAGCCAATGCTATACATGAATGAAACTTTTCTACCATTTCTATGCGTAATTGTAATGCTACTTTTCAAGCGTTCAATACTTTATCTAAAAGAGATATGCTTTGACGTAGGCAAAATTGATCTGATTATAATGAGAATTGGCTTAGAAAGTGTGAAAACTAATGATACTGTGTTAGTGGGCAGACGTATCACATTTGAGTAACACTATGTTGAGAGAAGCAGCCTATGACAGCATGGTTTCTATTCTTCGTTTTCAAGCCTAAGGATACTCCATATTTGTGGTATAAAGCTAAAACGTTTCCAATGATATTGCAGGAATCTAATTCGACAACTTGGGTTCAATGGGTTCCCGAGGTGCTAGACCGAGAACCCCAAGAGTGAGAGACCTCAACCAAGAGGATCAAAGGAGGCTACAGGATCTGCACGAGAGGAGAAATGGCAGAGGTTCGCTTCCTGTGACAATTTACCCATGCAAGATCTAAATATTTTTGCCCATGCAATATCTAAATATTTGTACACTGTTTGTTTTATCTCCTTTTTACTTGAAAAATGTTACTTGTAAATAGTTATAACCACATTCTCTACCTCAAATATTTATTTTTTTCAAAAGAAGAAATGGACATTTTTGTCTATCAATGTTTATTTATTTACAAAGAATGTGCAATTATTTTGTTGTGTGAACGAGGAAAAATAAAATAAAAACATTTACAAACAGTTGCATGTGCATTTGTTATAAACAAGTGGACTAGTGTGGCATCAAATGTGAAAAGTGCAACCTCATTCGCCTTGAGGATTTGGAAGTGCTAGGTCCCCCCATGACACTTGCTGAGCAACCAGCTCCTCTGTTGATGGCGGAGGCTGAGCAGAGGACAGTAATCCAAGCCGCCTAGGGTCATCTGGTCGCATTGAAATTTTACGGGGAAGACCAGTGCCACTGATCAGCCTCTTCTGCAGAATTGTCTTCTGCAGCTCAGGGATGTAGGTGAACCTTTTCTTTTCCTTCACGGTGTACACCAGTTCTTCGATTTCTTGTTGTATTTCCTTCTGTACCTGATGAACAAGTAAATAATGTAATTAGTCAATATTATCATTACTCTTTTCTTTTTTTGAAACACTGAGGTCTTGGCATGTAAACAAACTCACATTTTATGTCCCTCCTTCTCCAGTGCTGGCAAGCGCTGATTGTGTTTATTGTAGTCGATGGCTGCCAGTAGTGTCCGTGTTTTGTAGATGAAGAGTGTGTAGGCCATTCGTTTGGAGGCATACATCATGATTTTGGAAGCCCTGGGAATGTTAGGAGATTTACATTCAGCGATGTTTACTGTTACGTGATTGAAACAATGCATGTTTCTGCCAGTCATCTGGCAATTCTGAAATGACACCCAATTACAATGCTCACCGGAAGATCAGAAACTTGGGAACCAGGTTTAGCCACCTCTTGTCCAGGACGATTGCAGCTAGGGCCTGGTGTGCGGCTGAACCTGTAATGATGATGCTGACAGTGAACACTGTGCATTCTTGCCAATTCAAACATTTTTTTACTCATTACATTTAGTCACAATACCTTGCTCTATCCAGGGCTTGTCATGTTCATCTTCTTCAAGGGGCTCATGTAGACAGTAACCAGTTGGCCAAGAATGTTCGTTGCGGACATGTTGTAGCAAGCCAGCACACATCAGCTGTGCAGTGTGACAATACATGCAAAATTAATACAAATTCTACCTAAAAGCAAGCACCATAACATTGACGACAATAAATATTTTGTAAAACATACCTTGAACTGCTCTTCTGTGTCACAGTACCAGAAGTGGTTCACTATCTCTTTGGTCCAAACCAGAAGGGATGTCTGCTGCTTTACTGTGCCAGCCTGATTGAAATTAAAATCATTAGAAACATGTCTATGCTCTGCATACCTACAACCAACAATGAGTTTGATGTAACCTAAGGAGAACAGAAGAAACATGTAGAACAGTGAATCGAAATGGCCATGTACATTTACCAGTAATCTCATTCCTGTGCAAATGTTCACACCTTTACTTGTAAGCAGCCCCTGACTGTCACCCCCTCCCTTTGTCTTGTTTGAGATGTGGAGCCAGGCCCTTCACATACAACAATAGCGTAGGGGAAGGGCAAGGCAGACAGTAGCTTACACCAAGTGAATGTATTATGTCCAACACAGACTTACTGACAACATAAAAATATAATTTTACCCATTCTAGTACTACTCCAATCCCCCGGGGTTTGAGGATGACCTGAAAAGGTGGCACTCCATGACAGGCACGCAGAGACCGAATGTCTAACTTACGTGGTTGCACTTCTGTATGGGTACTATAACATGTTGAGCGAGTTGAAACAAGTTGCCATTGTAGCTAATGTTTGCAGATTTGCCAACCAGATCTTCTTCTTTGGTGACTTTTGCTTGGCCAAGGACAATTCTCCAACAAGCATCAAAACATTTCTGTGGTTACATCGCTATAGGTAACGTTAGTAGCCCACACAGGATTTCTTGGAGGCTAGCTAGCTAGCTAGGTAGGTAGCTAATCGGCTATCGTTGTCGTTAGCTATTATTTGAAATTGAAACCCCATTTGAACACCAAAAATAGGAGTAAATTATAACTATTAACAACGTGTAGGATCCTAGATTCAGACATGTAGGTGAGATGTACTTACAACTGCAAAAGTAGCACAGCCAGGTCGGCATCTGTTTTGCAGGATGCTTCGCTGTCTCGGAGCTCTCGTCATTCACTGAACGCCCGACCAAGGTTTACCCTGCTGCATTTCCTTGCGTGGTCTCTAGCTCTCTTCTTCGCCTTCGACTCCTCCGAAAGCGGCCTTTTCTCGTCCTTTTTGTTCTTTTCGCTGGTTCTGCCATTTCGATGATATGAAAACGAGCAGCATTCTGCCGGCTAAAGCTATTTGGGGGTGTGTCTCGAGTCGAAATGCCGTAAAGCAGTTCGTTGTTCTCGTCACCTAACGCGCCTCACGAGACTTCCAAAGCAAGGCAGGCGCAGGGACGCGGCTGGAAACTTACAGAAACGATTCTACGGCCAGGGAGGGTAGTGAGATGAGAGAAAAATAAAATTTTCGACATAACGGGTCAGACAACTGAAAGAATGATTTTCAAAGGATTTTATGACTATAAAAATGCTACTGAAAGCCTCTTTAAGGTTTTGTGATCCGGTAGCTGATTGGTAGTGCAATAATATCATGATTCATGTTAGAGTTAGGCTGCTAATATACTACTGTTTAAGTCTACAAATATGTCCCACAAATATACTGTCATTTTGAGTTGAGTTGAGTTGTTGGTTTCGTAGCGATCAACATGGTTTTCAGAATGTAATGCGCCGTCTTCGGCATGGGGAAGCAGTATAACGTTTATTATCTGCTTCATAGATTTTTTTTTACAAGGTTAGTCAGTTTATTTAACTTGCATACTGGGTTGTACTCCTTGTTGACAGTGGATTTTGTCATGAATGGATTTTATAGGCATTTCTCATTTCTTCCCAAAAAGCCATAAGTGTGGGCACAACACCTTTTCCCCATGTAAGTCAAGGGCTGAGGCAAAGGTTTCCCCCTCGGGGGGCGTGGTCTTCAAATTAGAACGCGGGGCGCTCTGTCTCACCTTGTAGAACAGTCACATCCTCCTCCCCAGTGGCAGTTACATTTACTGTATCTCTACAAAACAATAAAAATCAAGATAATGATGTTTTACAATTCAAACGTTCATGCAATAAAAACTGCCACGAAACTCAAGTAACGTTAATGTTTATCCCTGAAAGCCTATCGATACATAGCTACTCAGGGCTGGTTGCTATGGTAAACAATGCTAACGTTACTAGTTAGCACTAGCCTAGCGGCTAACGTAAACAACGTTGACTTTACCCAAATGTTCAAACGTAACAGTAAAAAAACACAGATAATATACATCTCGACTGAATTGGGAAAGGCTTACTGGAATCTGTAAAAACTTACCGATAAGGGTGTTTTCGGCATCAACATCGACATCCACCAACATAGCCTCTAGGACAGCTGTAGCAGAATTCAGTGCACCCGTCGTTTTGGACGCTGGTCTGTCCCCAAGAATTGACCTATGGCTAAGCCACGCCCCCTCCACTCACTCGGACAAACAATCGGACATTCGGTGACGGGCGCTATTTCAAGTGTTACAGTCAAAGAGATTTCTCAGGAGGTAATTGATGGCTTTTGGAGACAGAAAGATAAGATATCATCTCGAAGTCATCAAAAGGGCCTTAGCTATGCACTAGAGGATTATGTTAATAATTTTGTCTTTTAGCAAGTCGATGAAAAGCTTAAGTTACACGCAACAATGTAAGGGTCCCAGCGTAAAAATGATAAACCTTATCTCGTTGCCATCGCCATTTCGGACAAGATAGACGTTAATGTTAGTTTAACAAGAGCCCTTTGGACAACCACTGTACAAAAGCTAGAGTATAAGAGACCAATGAACTCCCATCAAACAAAGTTACATGATGAACAACGCAGCTAGGACATAAAGTTGGGCAGAGACGTTGACTAGCGTTAGCTAACTTTCTCTAACGTTAACATAGTTAACGTTGATGTTGATGTTGTGGTTAACGTTAGGGACGTTAAAATAACTTTCTGTTTCTTTCCAGCAAAGTGACAACATGTTGGCTCAAATACGATGTTGACTTGCCTTAGAACAGATGTAGACATCCTTGTTAATTTTGTCCACGTTCAGTTAATGTTGTGGTCTGTCTGCTGCATAACTTTATCCAAAGCAGACACTTATCTCGGTTTAGATGAGGCTTAGGAAAAGGCAAAAATACACCCTGTCGCCCAGCCTCTCAGGATACTTTGTGTCTGAGTTGCTTGTATCCCCTGCACACTGTTTGACCATTTAAAACTTGAAATACGGTGAAAAAACATATAAAAACGAACAAAAACTGGCGAACTGCAATGTATTTCAATGGACGTGCAAGCAGAGAATGTCCGAGTGCATTGGGAGCTATGCGCACTGTGATTGGCTCATCGCGTTCGGGGGCGTGGTTTAGCCATAGGTCAATTGAGTCGATAATATCATAATGTGGGTTTTTGTTTTTCCTACTATTCCCACTGCGCTCCAGTTCCCTTTTCTGGTCCCTGTAATCTTTTTTTTAGTTTTTTTAGTTCATTATTAATTTGGTCGATGGTACGTTCGTACCCAGCCAAAGCCAATTCTCTTTGCAAACCCTCCAATATGGGCTTTGTCCTCACTGCCTCCTCATATTTCGACACATCTGTTGAAGACCACAATGCCAACAAGCAAGAAGTTTCCTCCACTGACCACTGCTGCTTAAGTTTGTTATCCATCTTTAGTGTAGTCTCCGGCTCTCTCGTCTTTTTAAAAATGGCGGCGGAAAAGTTTAGTTTTTCGGTAGTAGCTACGTCACTATAACCACACCCACTAGAACACGTCACTGGTTCTTGCCTTTGGACCTGCTGTTTAGCTGGTGCTGAGTTGGAACCAGATTTCCAGAGCCAGAGCCGAGTTTATTTGTGTGGAAAACCAAAGAACCGGTTCGAGATTTGGCACTGGCTCCGAACCAGCACTGGAACCACCTCGGTGGAAAAGGGGTAAAAGAGTCTGTCTGTGGGAGCATTCCAGGTTCCTCGAACCTCCTGGTCTGCTTGCTTAATGTGCAGCTCACCGATATGGTGCCGAAGCACAAGCCACAGAATACCACGCCCAATGGTTTGTTCAAACAGGGTGGCTGAACCTTGGTTCTTACCTGTATTGGACACTGTTGTGTCCCATGACATCCCTACGATTTTCTCATGAGGAATTCCCCACTCCCGGAGGACTTCCATGAGAGCATCTCTCATGCTTGTACCAGTTCCATCAGGAATCCTGGGAGCAGCCAGGAACTGCTTAGACTAGTTGGGACAGGGAAAGGAAGCCACAATGGTAAGACACTCATCTGTCTGATGCCGGTGTTCATAGCTAATCACCTTGCCATCCCAGTGGATGATGATGATAAAGTCAGGCATATCAGATTGAAAGTCTGCTTTGATCTTTTCAGCAGATCCTTTCTAGCTGAGACTGTCTGTGGCGCTGTGAACTACTAATGTACAGTCTTTCAGCTTCCCACCCCCCACCTTCACAAAACTTGCTGTCATAGCTGTTTTTGCGTGTTGCCAACGCAGTGTGATGTTGCAGGTCTTTACGTGGTACAGACTTTGACTTCCATCACTTTTCTTTTTTGGAGGTGGCTCATACTCATCAGTGTCCTCATCATCAGGGCAGAGATGGCAAAGAAGCATTGAATTCTTTATCTGACACTGTTCAAGTGGCTTGGGAAGTTGAAGCGTTTTGCTGCTCATAATAACTTGATTGTTTTCTTTGCTTAGAACTCTTCCTTTGCCTTTTCCCTCTGGTGCTCCTTTACATCTGCACCACCTACAGTTTGGATGCGTGCACCTTGAAACTGGTCGAGGTAGACATTGAAATCCATCTCCCAGTTGTACATTTCAGCATCTGATTTCTTTTTGTGCCCATCACTCATTTGTTTCATGAGGAGCCTTAGGTTTTCTAATTGAGCTTCAGCCGACAATCTACCTTTTTGGTTTGAGATCAAGAAGGCAGTAAAGTTTCTTATGCCGCTCTGTGTCATTTCACAAATCACCAGGATTGCGACATCACTTCCACAACTCAATAGCATCTAGAACTAGTCTCATACAGTTTTTATGAGACGTAGTCGGTATTCTAGCCATAATTCCTGGACTTCAAGAGCAATTTTCTTGGCAAGTGCTTTTGTCTCGCCTTGTTTGTCATCAATGCGCAAAGCTTGATACTGCCGCAGAACAGTGCTAACAAGAGGGAGCTGCGTTGCCGGAAAGTAGCAGGGCCGGGGCTAGCCATTTGCCTGAGCACAAATGCTGTACAAAGATATAGGAATACTTTTTTTTTCATGTTTATGTTTTTATTTAGGCCTATATATCACAGTAAAAAAGAGTGTACAACATTATACACTATACATACATTACATTTTGTTCAAGCTTTGCCTGAAATGCTGCACTGACCCATTTGAAGAATAATGTTCTTTGCTACTGATGCAATCAAGTTGCCTGGGTAACATGCCAAATTAAAAGTTGATTCTTGTTCACATGTTCACACTTTATTTTACAGCCCATGAAGTACTGGGTAAGTACAAGTAAGAACAATGTCACAAAACAGAACTTAATGTGTAATATTGCCATAATTACAAAATATGTGTGGGGTCGTCTGGATGCAGAAGCGTATAGGAAAGCCAGGGTTTGATCAACTTGCACGCACTTTATTTTACATGCATCCTTCCCTTGCTGTTATTGATGAACAGAATTATTTTCTGTCATATTGGTAACTCTCACGGTAAGGAGGCTGTTGTGAGCCTCTTCAGTTTGCTTAGACCTTTCATTTCATGCGAGGGAACAATTCGTTTCATTTTCCATGTTGTCAATAAATGGCATCTCTGTCAAACCGCTGCCTCTCCCTATGCATGTCACACCACTTGGGTCACGCACAAGCCTGTGCGTGAGCGGGCGCGGTTTTGGTCCATTTTCGTTTAGAATGCATGTTAACAGGTTATAGTTGGGTCATCTATAGAAGTTCCGTGACTGTGGAGAGGAAAGGTTCGTTTCTCACTGGATTTGTCATCTATAAAGGTTAAATAAAAAAATGAGCCGGGGTGCCCCTCACAAAAATGTGGGGAAATTTTTGTAGAGCCCTATATCCAAAATGGCTGCTGCCAGCCAAGCTGGAAATTTACTTTTTAATGGTTTTGCCCACGGTGCTGCATAATACATGTTTTCTGAGACTATTTGGGTCAAGAAATTCACAAATGATGTAGATTGATTGATTTGACCTATTTTGACCTTCAAATTCAAGATGGCTGCCACTTTTGGCTCTTTAAATGTCAATTTTTCAAAATCATCAGAGAGCATTAATATTAGGCTCAAATGAAAGGTCTGCTCATACTGAATTCAGTTATGGATAGTAAAATTACAACATACACATAGGTTATCAGATGTCTTGCGTGGAACCAATGAAAGCAGGGAGACAGAGAAGATTCTTTAGCTTGGGGTTGTTTTTATTATAACATTAACATTTTTTTTACAATTTATTTATTGAATTAACTAAAAAGACTCTCCATCTGAATCTGTTGAGTCTCCACACTGACTCACCCTGCGTTTGATTATCCTCATCAAGTCGTCTCGGAGCTCAAATTGTCACGTGACTTTTCACTTCAAGCGTTTTATTATGCAAACTCGTCCGACGAGGAAAAGCACATGGAGAAGTGAAAACAATGTTCACATCATTGTTTGTTTTCTGTTAGCAACCCTAGGCTACATTTAGGAAACTTATTTGATACAAGTCCGTGTTCAACATTGGCCTCACTACAACACTGACTCCCACATCCATAGGTAGTTATATGGATGCAGTGTTAATATGAGTGATTGAAATAGTTATTTAAACCACTAAAACAGTCCAAACACAATGAAAACAGCAAGTGACACAGGCCGCAGCGGGCCGCAGCCGTCTTGGATTCGTCATTGGATTCTCATCGGAGGCGTTGCTCAGGCTAGTCTGAGATTTACGAGGAAACGAGACGAGCTGATGACGAAAAGGGGCGTGGTACACGTCATTTCCTCGGGCCATGCGAGATCCTAGGTAAATAAAACGCACCATCATCTCATCATCACTGCTACTTTCGTCTGAGCAGTCATGAGGTGTGAACTGCTGGGGCAAGGGGGGCAGGGTGTGACGCACTGGTCGACACTTTCCATTCACTAGTTCCCAGCCGTGACCAATGGGAGAAGGATGCTCTTGTAGATTGTAATGGAGCTGGCAATATGTAAGGTAGTTTGACCTTTCCATATGAAGATTCAAAGAGTCATCGTCAGGTGGGAGACGGATTGTACTCTTATTCTTCAGTTTGTGCTATTTGGAAACTCTGGCCTGCCCACAGCTCACATCTGCACTCTCAGCATAAATGAGGGAGAGGACAAATGCCTTCATATCCGCTCTGACGTCATGTTTTAATTCAAGACTCTCGCCCACTCGTCCCAGGAGCCCTCTTGCCTCAGAATTCACCTTTGGCTAGGCCCCGCCAATCGAACGCAGATAAACCAATTGGAGTTCAGAAGGATTCACTGTCTGGCAGGGGTCCGACATTCGCTGGCGTAAAGCCCATAGAGTTGCATTAGGAGCCTTGCATTTTTCTTCGTATTTCTTCAGATTTATAGAGATGTAAATATAGAACAATGGTCACATTATATGGACTGTATTGATTTAACATTGATGTGAGGAATGCCATGTCATTTTCGTTCAGATCTTTGTAAATTACGTTAAATTTAATTAAATTAATTCCTCCAGGCTCCCACCTGTTGGCTTTCCCTAGAAGACGGCTCCAACTAAACCATAACAAGACGAACTAACATGCCTGTGGATTAAGTCACACAGTCCATTCAATGTGAAATAAACAATTACGGCTACTTATTGGGCTTCATACATACAGAGCGGATCAACAGAGCAAACGGAGTTGTTCATGAACTTCATGTAGCACTGTAGCCTAAGTTAAAATGGGCTAACGTGGGTTAACAGCAGCAGCATGTTCGCCCTTAACAGTTAGGGAAATAATTTATTTACTGTACGTTGACTAAAATATAGAGACACTAATGTTACGATGTACTTAACTGTTCAATCATTTATTTGTCACCTGTTTGTTACAAGATAGTATCCTTCATCCTGATCCAAATGAAACGAAGCATTGCTATTAAATCTAACATTAGCCATCAGTGAATATCCATCTCCTGGCATTCAACGAAGCCAGATTTTAGTTTTGCAACATATCCCTCGATGTCATACTGGCTTTCGCCTATACAGGCATATTGTAATCATATTGATAGGTCTGCACAAAAGTCACCAGTTGTTCATTTTTACAGACAGACGTACTGTTTCCCAACTTTAGTAAGCAATGTCGGAGTCTGGAATGTCAACAATGGGGGGCGGGGCTTAGCCAAAGGTGAATTGTTCTTCACCTTCTCCAACACCTTCTTCTTCCCATGCCCATAGAACCCTGAGGTGTGGTCATTGCCAGTGATCACATGGAGAGGTATGATGATATCTGCAACCTCTTCCGAGAGCATAGCACGGCAGTTAATTAACACATGCTTGCGTTTAATCAGCAGATCACCTCTGACTTGCTGTGAGACGTAAACTGCTTGGACATACACATCTGTGTCCTCGCAATCTAGAACAACAGGTCCAGTGTACTTACTGGCTCTCACCTTTGCATAGGCAGAGAGCAGCATTGTATCTGCTTCTCGCAGACGCAGGGTGAGTCAGTGTGGAGACTCAACAGATTTTAGTTAATTCAATTCAATAAATAAATTGCAAAAAAAATGTTAATGTTATATGTTAATAAAAACAACCCCAAGCTAAAGAATATTCTCTGTCTCCCTGCTTTCATCTGATAACCTATGTGTATGTTGTAATTTTACTATCCATAACTGAATTCAGTATGAGCAGACCTTTCATTTGAGCCTAATATTAAGGCTCTCTGACGATTTTGAAAAATTGACATTTAAAGAGCCAAAAGTGGCAGCCATTTTGAATTTGAAGGTCAAAAATAGGTCAAATCAATCAATCTACATCATTTGTGAATTTCTTGACCCAAATAGTCTCAGAAACCATGTATTATGCAGCACTGTGGGCAAAACCATTAAAAAGTAAATTTCTAGCTTGGCTGGCAGCAAACATTTTGGATATAGGGCTCTACAAAAATTTCCCCACATTTTTGTGAGGGGCACCCCGGCTCTTTTTTATTTAACCTTTATAGATGACAAATCCAGTGAGAAACGAACCTTTCCTCTCTACGGTCACGGAAATTTCTATAAATGACCCAACTATAAGCTCCAAAATGCACTTTTTATTTTAAAACATAAACGGCAACGTTTCGGGATCTTCCTCAGGCATCTGAACTTTGAAATTTTGTGTACGAAAAAGAAAAATTATCCTGCTCAGCTATGATCGTAACACTGTTGTTCCACTAGGCCTAGTACACTAAAAATCATGTATTTCTTCATTTTGCAGATATCTCACTAATAGAAGACTGACTGCAAGATATATGAATATTAACCTATACTCATCTGAGGAACAGCATTTCCCCCCACTTTAACCACTGGGCACAAGGCATAAACATTTCCAAGTACAGCTCGCTGCGGCCTGTAGGACAGAGGGCCGACTCCGTCCATGGCCATGACGTCACGGCCCATGGCCAAGATGTCACAGGGGAAAGCAGGAAGAAGGCAACGGGCTCTCCGTTTCGTTTGGACATGATTGTTGTTGACATTGTTTCGTGCGTGAAATACTTATTATACGACCATTACAGGGGAAAAGAAATTAGTGACAAATATGTAGCCTACTAAATATTTCCCTTCCTTGTTTATTTCTTATTTATTTTATTTTAGTTTTATGTGAGACAGCTGCTAAGAGTTAACAGTTTTGACTATTTCAATATTTTAAGTTGCAATGCATTTGAATAGCTTATTAACAGAATCATGGGCCGGTTATGGACTGTAAAAATTGTAGAGTAGGCTAGCCTAGAATTTAACAGAATAGATTAGAGACACTGGAATAGCCTACTGTATAGCCTAGTGAAGGCTAATATACTTTAACTTTTTTTTTTTTTTTTGACATTTCACCTCCCTGAAATGAGTTTCTGTAAGTTGGGATGTTTGCCTATTTAAAGTGTTGTGCTCAAATGGGACTCACTCACTCACTCACACACACACAAAAACAGATTATATTTTTTCAGACATAAAGGTGACTTTATGTCACTGGCTGCTTCTTTAAGATGGGCCGTTAGCCAGCAGCAATTCAGCCTCGTATCGGCTGCATCCTCCAGGATTTTGATGACTCGTCTGTAATGACAGTCAAAATGAAAATGTAAATAACAGTCCACACAGTGTGTAATGAGCAGAGGTGGAAAGTAACTAATTACATTTACTCAAATTACTGTAATTAAGTTGTATCTAATTGTAACTAATTACATTTACTCAAATTACTGTAATTAAGTTGGGATGTTTGCCTATTTAAAGTGTTGTGCTCAAATGGGACTCACTCACTCACTCACACACACACAAAAACAGATTATATTTTTTCAGACATAAAGGTGACTTTATGTCACTGGCTGCTTCTTTAAGATGGGCCGTTAGCCAGCAGCAATTCAGCCTCGTATCGGCTGCATCCTCCAGGATTTTGATGACCGTCTGTAAAACAGTCAAAATGAAAATGTAAATAACAGTCCACACAGTGTGTAATGAGCAGAGGTGGAAAGTAACTAATTACATTTACTCAAATTACTGTAATTAAGTAGCTTTTTTGAGTAATTCGTAATTTAAGTATTTTTTTAAACAGGTAATTTTACTTTTACTTGAGTATATTTTGAGGCAAGTATTGTACTTTGTACTTCACTACTTTTTTTTAAACCTCCTTGAGTAGCCTACTGAGTAAAAAAATCAATGAGAGGAAAAAACATTTGGCTTGAACCGAAAGTTAATACAGACTATTTACTGTAGCTTAAAGCTGACCCTGCTTCTTCTAAATGTTGACAATAGCCAAGCAACCTGTGGAAGTGATTAATTCAAAAGGAAATCCTTGGCCAAGGAATGTTTTCAGCCAGTATAACCATTGCTTCAGTCCAGGTCAATTTGAGTCTAGCCAAGGTTAGGGTAGCCCCCAATACCATCAATATGTAAAATCTCAAAGCTAGTCGGCTACCTTATTGTAGCACTCTCAAGATGCCAAAATTAACAAATCACCCATAAGATGTGAACTGGCTGGGCTGATTACTGTCACTGTTATCTGGAACGGTTATTCCCTCACTCTCCACCTCAAGCTAGTGTGTGGTGAGCGTTCTGGCGCATAATGACTGCCGTGCATCACCCAGGTGGGTGCTACACACTGGTGGTGGTCAGTGAGGTCCCCCTCCACTGTGAAGCGCTTTGGGTGTCTAGAAAGGCGCTATAGAAATCCAATGTGTTGTTGTTGTTGTTGTTGTTGTTTGCCTGGTCAGATTAAAGATTAAAGTTTGATACCTAACCTACAACTCCTAGGATTGAATACATTTCTTATCTAAAAAACAGAAAACCTTATGAATTGTGATTGGCATGTAGGCCAATGTAAGTGCTCTCTCAGTCATGCCATCTACAGTAGCTGTTGTATTACTTGTAAAAAACAATGTACGTACACATTTGTTTTTTAGAAATGTGAGAAGGGGGGCTTTACACAGCCACTACCCTTTGGTTACTTCATTCATTCATTCATTCATAACAACGAGTTTGATTGTGGTTACTGAGCAGGTGGTTAATGAATTCTTGGGGTTGCTAAAGCAACCAAGCAACACCCTAGCATTGCTTTTGATCATGATTTTTTTAAAAATATATATCAAATAATTGAAAGTAACTAAGTAACTTGTACTTTAAGTAAATTTTAAATGAAGTAATTTTTACTTTTACTTGAGTAGATTTTTTGTTGGTTACTTTTACTTGAGTAGAATTTAAGCAAAGTAAAACTTTTACTACAATTTTTCTGTACTTTTTTCACCTCTGGTAATGAGGATCATGGGGACCATAAGTTATGTTATAAATTGACCTACTTACTTCTGGGAACATGATGTCCATTATAAAATCAATATCCCTGTAAGATTCAGTCCAACCCATGACTCTGCTTGATCCAAAGCAGGTTTCCTCGATTATTTTCAGGATTTCATGGGACTACAGAGACAAAGCAGTACAACCTTTTTGATTATCATGTTATGGAGATGATGCATAATACACAAATACACATCTATGTCATTTTGGCTTAGCCTACCCGGTCTTCACTGAAGAACAACATCTTCATTTTTAGGTGCTGCTTAATTTAGAGGAACACTGGATTTCTCCAGAGGTACATCCTATTAGACCGCCTGGATCCAGTGACCAAGTCGTCATATAGGCCCTGAAGTGTGGTGTAAACACATACATCACTTACCACTCTTTTTTCTATCCTCACATTTGTATTTAAGGTTAATATACATCTTAATTACCTTGATTTGATCCTTTGAAAGGAGGATAGAATCCCTCCTCTCTCGACAGCATTGAATATTCTGTACATGAGAGGGGCAGGTTTTTCAGAAGAGAACTCTATAAATTAATTTTGGTGTTATACAAACAGCCAGAATATAATATAAATTCATGAGGAATCACATTTACAAGGTGGTTAAATGGTTATAATTTCCTGTAATAAAAAGGTTACACGTTCCCTTCACTTTACCAAACAATTTAAGAGAAATATTTATGTAGTACGTGGGGTAGCACCTTGTGACATCAAAGGTTTTGGTGCAGCCGCATGACTGGCCAGGGCCCATGCACTCCTTGTGCAGCCATTCGTTGCATGTTGGGCACTGCATCCACTCCAATGGCTCCATATCAGGGTATAACAGCCTTCAAACACAAGACATGTTGTCATTAGGAGAAAGAATGCACAAGATGCCCAATTGCTCTGTAGGGAGAGACAGAGTTCCTTTGTAAAAACAAAAATCCTTCACTACTACTCAATAAACTTACCTTTCACCATTTTTGGATGACTGAAAAACACAAACATGTTGGCTTTCTGCAAGACAGTGATGACACCATTGGATGTCTCCCACCCACCCACACAATGTTTGTGCAATTCATCATGTGCAAAGGACAGAAAGGCCAGGGCTGGTGTCAAGGAGGGGTGTCAGGGTCAAAGCAGTTCTGACCAATGTTTGTGTAGTAGGCTCTTCCTCTGGACTAACCTCAGAGCCCAGGTTGCGCCTTCTCTTCAGACTATAAAATGGGGAAGCTGGGAAACGACCCACATGACAGTTCTTGGACAACAATGCTTTAAGTACCTCAAAGTCTTGGTTCCGTCTTCTTTTCAGTCTCAACACAGGTGAATAGTTGCCACTTAACACCTTCTGGCACTCCTCTGTCCAGTGTGCAAAGACTTGGCCATGACTACAAAAGAAATTTAACAACTAAAACAAATGGCAACCCTAGGCGAGCAACAATCAAACTGAGTGAACTTATTTCAGACACATTGATTGATTGATTGACATAAATATGATTGATACATATAAGATACAGCTTTCTGTTTTAGTCATCAATGCGTTAACAACAAAGACCAGATACCTGTCAAGGGAGTAATTTTCCAAAAGCAGCAGACACCACCATCTTCGCAGGGTTGACATGTCGTACTGGAATTACAATGTTTCACTTCACTGCAAAACACAAATGGAGAATGCAGGGCCTAACAATTGCATATACTTGCAAATATTTACAACGGAGTAATCAAAGCAGGCATCTAGGGCGATGTACAAGGCGGCCTGTGCCCAAAAATATGCTTTACAGCTTTGATATAGGCATGTGTTCAGCATGCTTTAAGAGAAACTCATGCAATTGTAGCATGACGAAACGGAAGGCTAAAGAGCCAACCATAGTAGCCTGACTACGCCACCCTGGGACCTAACGTCCCAGGGAATCTTTAAGAGCTTCAATAGACTAGCAACATAACCAAAGTTGTACAGGTTCGTGTGATGTGCTTGGGAATAGGACATGGACTCCATGAAAGCAAATGGTTAAATATAAAAATATTTATTACAATAAGGACAGAGGCTTAACAGAGGGGGGCAGGCAATCTGGGGACATGCATTAAGTTCACACACACTAGAATAAACCCATGCCAATATTATGAAAGATAAATGATTACACAGCAAGCAAGGTAGCACAGCAAGTCTGCAGGTAACACTCAGGTGCCAGGCCCCTCCCCCATGGGCCATCTCTGATAAAGAAACAAAAGAAATGACACATATGGACATAAACAGTTAGACAAAGACAAATAACTAGAACTCAATTGAAACCAAAACTACCAAAACAAAACCAAGACAAGACAGCAGCATGACCCATATTGGTGGTAGGAGAGTAGGGCCACGCTAGCCTGGGAATTCCCATGCTCCTTTGCGTGCTTATTTCATTTCACTCTGCAGAGGAGCATGGTGACCATGGCCGTTTTTCTCGCTTACTTTCGGTATCCAATCGCAGAACAAAAAGGGATTTGTACGGCCCTCGATTGCATTTTACGTCACGTGGTGGCTCTGGTATTGGCTCCGAGGTATGTACAGACGCTATGATAGACATTCGTAGCGCCCAATAAACGGCTATGGACAATTGTAAACGATGCTTCCGCTACGAGAAATGCAATAGGTAGGTCCCCAGACTAAATATCACTTGTGATTTTAGTTTGGCATTCGCCAGGCTAGGGCCACGCTACCTGGAGACATAAACAAAACAGTTAACATAAAGTCTGAATGCAGTACAACACATAGGATTGGCAAATCGTACCTACCAACCAAGGTAGCTAGAGGCACACATCACTCATGCCATGATGGTAGCAGGCAGGCAGCAGAGCTACAAACATACAGTACAGATAATTAAAATACTGAAAATAATGACACAAAACACAGAGGCACAAACATACCTGACGGCAGGTTGTGGCATTCAGCCAGGGTCACGCCAGAACCTACACTGAAGCTGGTTACCTGGGCTTTTAAATAGGGTGCAGCTGGGTTAATCAATCAATTAACTACCTCTGCCCCACCCACTCATTAACTGGGGCCAGCAAGAGACAGGGGGAGCAGAAAGTCTACCCTGCTACACAATTCTAACAAGATTCACATTCATCAGAGTAGGACCCACCATTATCATAAAGATGCCACAGTCCACGCCAAACTGCTGGCTAGGGAAGCCCTGAATGAAGTCAGACAAGCATTCATAATGTCATGAACATGAACACACACACACACACACACACACACACACACACACACACACACACACACACACACACACGGTGTATTGGAAATACTTATACCTGTAATTCTTTGCCAGTTATCTCCTACCAAGGACCTGAAGAAATGTTTTAAAAGAAAAGAAAAAGAATTAAAAAAAAGAATAAAAAACAAATACAAAAAAAATACAATTAAATTAAAATTAAATGAAAGCTGTCAGAGGAATTATCACAAGGATAATGTGAACACAACCACATACTATAAATTGAAAGAACACAAACAAACAAAAAATTGAAATGGTCATGAACACGACCAAATGAAACTTACGAAAATGGTCATATGAACTTGACCAAGTTGAATGGACGGGTCATAAGAACGAGACCAAGTTCGACTTAATGTTATGCATGTATATAACCTTAACACCGGAATGTACTCGTGTCCACTAAATCCTGACTCGCTCACAGCATAAAGCGAGTCCAGGAAGTAGATCTGTTTGAGAGCTGGCTTGAGAACCTAAAGAGGACCACCTTTGGTTTAGTAAGAGCATATATTATAGCAAAGTGCATCTGATAAATGTTTTCTAGTGCAGGATCATGTCCCATGTAGCCTTGTTAGCAATTAAAGTAACTAACAGAAATGAGGGCATAAAACATAACATAAAAGGGGAACATAAAAGACAAATAGAGAATAATACCCACACAGATCTGAAAATGCCCTGGTTGCCATAGTGGGATGAAAAATGCCATCAAGCTGATGGGCCTGGCTCTGCCAAAAACATTCACATAGGCAATGTATATCAATCAGTGTTGCATTAAGTATTTAAAAGTATTTAAAAGCCCAACTTGAGTAAAGGTGCATATAAGAGACCAAAAATTAACTATGTACTGTATAGTGTAGTATAAACCTACTGTATACTTACAGGTATACTTGCCATTGGATCATTGCAAACAGGTAGCAGCCAAGTTGGGCAAGTGTATAGTGTGTATTATGTGGATGTTTTTCCCTGATCAAACATTAAAACACAATCTTCATTTCATTGAAAGTGTTTACACCTACAAATGAATAGGTGGCTCGCACATCCGACAGAAGTGTTCACATACAATACTGTACAATGGCAATTTAACTTAGCTCATAACAGATACTTAGTTTGATATACAAACAGTTCTGAAGAGAATATGGCACCTTGGACGCAGTAATCCAATCTAAGGGGGAAAAAAAACAATAAATTACATGTGAACAC
The DNA here is from genome assembly GCA_027497455.2 of Sardinella longiceps. Taxonomy (NCBI): domain Eukaryota; kingdom Metazoa; phylum Chordata; class Actinopteri; order Clupeiformes; family Clupeidae; genus Sardinella; species Sardinella longiceps. The sequence continues at coordinate 26,427,963 of JAODXP020000022.1, read as the reverse complement.
TTTGGTATTACATTCATAGCACTTTGTTTGACAAGCAACTTACTGTGGACTCCATGTGCTGTTGCAGGCCTAATGTTTGAAATTCGGAACGGGTGAGGCAGCAGCTGTCGTTCCGTACAATTAGCTCATTTGAAGGTCTGTCTGGGTCCAAGACATAACGTAGCTGGAAAACAGTGTTTTTAATTTAATAAAGTACCTTTAAATTAAAATGACCTCTTTAAACTTTTATTTTTATGACCTCAAACAATTACAGTACCACTTGTTCCTGGTCATGATGGATGTCAAAGGACCAGCATGACCTCTTGGCCTCAATAGACCCAACACTTGTGATTTCTGCACAGTGAGGCCCACACGGCATGCCTATTGATAACGTGAGACAAAATGGGGGAAAACAAAAATGAATCGAGAATAGACAATTTATGTGCTGCTCTAACAACAAAAGGACACAAAAATACCTGTTTTAAGAAGGCCCACATCAAGCATGTCCACACTGCCCACACAAGTCACGTAGATCTCCCATCTGTGAAACACACACACACTCTGACTAATACATTGCTATCAACGGTCACAGTCAATGCATAAATAAAATAAATAAGAAATAATTGACATAAGTCTTTCCCCCTGGATTGTCCAATGTCATCTTATGGGGTTATGGGGAAGTGTTAAGAAATAACCAAGATGGCAATTAAAAGCCTAGGCATCTTGAGACATTATTGAACCAGTCATTATACCTTGATTTTGAGAAGTTCATCAGTCAGCCTGTCCTCTGTGACATTCATCTCCACCTCTTCTGCCGGACTTTGTGTGGAGTGCACCTTTTTGTACTCTGTATTTAGGAGTACATTGCCACTCCTGGTATGGGGTCCTATCCAAGGTGCCCAATTGTGGTAGCTAGGGCGTACGACAAAAGGGTTGTCCTTGTTACCTACAGTATATGTGTGGGTGGGGGGTGATGTGGGAGTTAGAAAAGATTACAGACATAATTTAGGAACATCGATATACTGTATGCAATTGTGTTTTTAAATGTACCATTTACTGTTACCAAAACCAGCCATTGCGTGAATGCAAAATGAATACCACTATCTTTGCACATTACAGTACCTAATAATTTCTAAATGTCTGACATCACATGTTTATACGGAATAGTTTATGTTCTCACCAAGCCACGGGAGATCATTTCCATTGACACCTTCTCCCAGAACTGAACAGCATCCACTTTTCCATCAAAATGTGCAGGTGGTTCCTCAATATCGCTCTCTTTCAAGAAAATTACAGTCATGCCATAACCCATGAAAGCTGAAAATGTGATGCTACCAAAAAAAAAAAAAAAAAAAAAAATACACACACACAAACACTTACCAGGCATACCAAATACACCTTTCTTGTGTAAGTCCATAACCACAGTCACCGGATGGTAGCCACATGAAACACATGCGAATGTGTAGCTGTGGTCTGAAAGCGCTTCAAAGCTGAGGTAGGCCTGTAGAATTCTCTGTGCAGATGGATAATGTTTACCCGACGTTTTTTCAAGCGCCTCAATGACTCTTCCAACAGCCTGTTGAGTCTGCAAAAAAACATTGGTTAAAAGCTCATTCATTTATTGTTTCAAAATTCAACAGTCAGTCACATGAGTGCGTAAAACAAAGACAAAGAGAATAAATAATTGTTCTACCTGAATACTGTTTCTCAGGAACAGACAAAGATGCAGAGACAAAAGTGTGTGGTTGTCAAAGTTGTAGATACCGTCAGACCACTCCTGTATGCAGGACTGACGGGTTTTGCGCAGGGACAGTGCCAACTTATTGTATAAGGAGACAATGATGCGACCAAGCCTGCTGTAATATGCCACTGTTGGCTCAAAAACCGAGACATACCTTTTGGAAGGAGGGCTGGACATATCAATCACACATGACAGCGGACACCCAGCCTCAACAGCAGCCTTTTGCCGTGCCAGACAACCACTTTGTTTCTCTTTGCCAAACCATTTCTCTGCCACCATCTGTTGCAGTGTTTCTTCTGACAGAGGAGAGTTGACTTTACCTCACTCACGTCAGATGTGAGCGTACGCGCGTTCATCTGATATTCAGCGATAGACGAATTATTTCAGGAGCCAGAAATCCTTGAATCTAACTGGGCAAACGGCTTGTCCATCAATTTAATTGACGTACACTGCAGCCAACCACATCGAAACCAACCGAAGACGCTCGTTATGTTTGTTGGATTGGTTGGATTCAAAACAGTTGCTTCTTCGCTACGTCACACCCTCTACAGCAGCCAGCGGCCCTGATTGGTCCGGTTAGAGAATAATGGCTTGAAATCTCTCTGATGGGCTTCAACATCAGATCGTTGCGCGGAAGTGCCTTACGAAAGTTACGTAGCGCATGATCTGACGTGAGTGAGGTAAGAGTTGACTTGGGTTGCAGGAGTACAGTACAGGACAGACTGAATGTGTGGGCATTCAAAAGTCCTTAAGCGTGAGCGCTCAGCACACTCCATATTCTTCTTACAGATGTCCATCTCGCAGCACATTTTTTGGTTTTCCCCCCACGTCCGCTTGATGACATGGATCGGTGTGCTAGGGGATGCAATAGATTTTTCAGCTGCATACACAACGTTGTCAAAATCGACACATTGAGACTTTAGAATAGATGGTGTTGGGCGGTTATGTCAGGCTTAGTGACTGTGTGCCGTCTCTGGAGGTGCGTTGGGAGGGCGCGCTCAACTTCAAAAGTAAAATAAAAGACTTTTATTATACCACCATGTCCAATGCAGACGCGTTTCGGCCTAAGCCATCATCAGTGCGTGATACAGAGAACAATGGAAAGGGTGCAGCTTATCACAGGGGGTAAGAGGTCACAGGTTACCTCTAGATCACATGACACTAGATAGGTGGCACCCAAGGGTGCAGATGCAGAACATACACAGCAACGACTAATGAATAAAAAGATGGCATCACCAATAGCCTATTAATTCTGCAATAAAAAGTCATATGCAGAACTGTAATCATTAATCTTACCCACCCCTTGCATCCCAATAAGTTAATGAATAAATAAATAATGGGCAAATCCACATTTATGCTCATTGCAGACCCACCCCCATAAAACTTTTTTTTTGGCACACCAGAACTCAGTGAACATACATATACAGACAACAAACAAGATGAAAAAGGAATTAGGGCATCACAAAAAACAATTAAGCGCCAACTCTTCATTTAACCCATTAGGGTGGACGGTTTGAAGCGAAAAAATCCAATAAGCCTCTCGTTGGAGGAGATGGCGCTCCCTGTCGCCACCTCTTTTAAGTGGCTTCACAGCCTCAATGCCCTGAAATTTTAACGTGCAGACGTCATGACCGCATTCATTGAAATGTCTTGCCACAGGTGACCTAATGTCATGATTGCGTATATTACTTTTATGTTCATTTAGTCTTATTCTTAGTTCGCGTTTTGTTTTGCCGACATAGCCAAATCCGCATGGGCATTTTAACAAATAGACCACAAAGGTCGTACGGCAAGTTATTCTCCCCCTCACTGAGAATGACTTGCCGGTGCGCGGGTGAAGAAAGGTGGTACCCTCGATCATCGCATTGCAGTTAACGCAATTTCTACATGGGTAATTACCCGGATCGAGATTAGTGAGCCAGTTTGTAGGTGGAATAAAACTATCGGCCTTTACTAATGAGTCTCTCAAATTTTGAAACCTTTTAAAAGCAAAAAGTGGAGGGTCTTGGAATGACTGGCCAATCTGAGAGTCGCTGGATAATATGTGCCAATGTCTTTTTACTGTTGCCTTCAATTCAGATGACAGAGGAGAAAAAGTAGAGGACAAAACAATGCGGTTATCAGAAGTAGTTCCTTTTTTCTCTAGTAGAGGCTCTCGTTCCATGGAGCGCGCCCTGTCTAGACATGAATCGAGATTTTTAGTATCATAACCTTTTGACACAAAACGTTCATAAATAACTTTGGCCTGTCTCTCAAAATCATCAACAGTACTGCAAATTCTCCTCATACGCAAAAACTGACTGTAAGGGAGGGATTCCTTCATTGTGGGGGGGTGGTAACTTTTAGAATGTAAATAGTTATTTCTGTCAGTAGGTTTCCGAAACACCGACGTCTGCAGAACGGGCCCCGTGGACCTAAAAACATTTACATCCAGGAAGGAAACAGAGGACATGTCATATTCCAAAGTGAAGCGTATCGAGTCCAGCCTAGAATTAAGAAACTCATGGAATTGGTTAAGTTGTTCTTCAGTGCCTTTAAATACAAAGAAAATGTCATCAATATAGCGAAAATAACATTTTAGACAAGGCAAGAAAACATTTTCTGAAGAATAAACAAAGTCCTCCTCAAACTTGCCCATGAACAGGTTTGCGTAGTTAGGGGCAAATGGGGATCCCATCGCGGTCCCCTTCACCTGATGATAAAAACTGTTTTCAAATTTGAAGTAGTTCATAGTAAGTACAATATGTGCCAAATCCCATAGGAATGACGCCGGGGGTTCATCGACGTCGCGCGATTTAAGATAGTATTCTAATGCTGATAAACCAAGGTCGTGGGGGATATTCGTGTACAGGCTGGTAACGTCCATAGTGCACAAAAAGTCATTGTCAGAAACATGGACATTCATCAGTTTACGCAAAAAGTCAGACGTGTCTCTTAGGTAAGACGGCAGGGACCAGACAATAGGTTTAATATACCAGTCCACATATTGTGAGATAGCCTCAGTAAGAGATTGACAGCCGGCCACTATTGGGCGTCCAGGAACAGTGATTTCACATTTTTTATGAATTTTTGGCAAGGTGTAGAAGACAGGTCGGACTGGGTGTTCCTGTAGTAAGAAGTCATGTTCATTTTTTGTGATATAATTTTCAGTTCTACCAGAGCTCAATGTGCGTTTTATCATGTTGAAAAAGCGACCGGTAGGATCGACCATAAGGGGCGCGTAAAACTCTTTATCTCCAAGCTGTCTTAGGATTTCATTGCGGTATGCCGCTTTATCTTGGATTACTACCGCACCACCTTTGTCGGCAGGTTTAATCACAATGGTGTCGTCTTCAGTTAAAGTTTGCAAAGCAATGCGCTCAGTGTGTGAAAGATTGGGGTAAAAATGTCGGGGTTTTGTTAATTGTTTGGAGATATCCTGATCGACCAGACGGCAAAAAGTTTGGACCGAGGGGTTAAGAACAGGGGGCATGAAAGTGCTTTTTGGTCGAAAATGACTCTTAGTCAAGTTATCCTGAGGAACAGTCGATTCTCTAGATTGGGCAGAGGGCGCCGGATTTGTTGTAAAGAAAGCTCTCAGTTTCACAGATCTGAAGAATTTGAAAAGTTAAATTTTTGTCATGAAGGGGTCTGTATGTTTAGATGGAACAAAAGAAAGGCCCTTCGAGAGAACGTCAGTCTCCTCCGCACTGAGCGTTCTGTTGGATAGGTTTATCACATTGGATACCTCCGTGCACGCCCCCTTCGCCCTGTGTAACCGGTGTTTCTTGCCACCCCTTCTTGTCGGTCTTCTCTTATGTTTTGGGACCACGGTCCTCGTCTCCCCTCCCGATATAAAAAATTGCGTGCGGTACCTGCTGATGTAGTTTCACTGGCAGACGTGCACTGCGTCCTCTGCGCGCAGGTGCGGGGTTGGAGAGCCACCGGTAGACTTGATTGTTTTTGTAGTCCATGGTGTCACGGCGATACTTCCGCAATTTAGTTTCCATTAGTTCCTTCTTGTAAGAATCCAAAAGTGAAGAGCAGCGATCCTCTATCTCCTTTAGTTGCTGGGAATCAAACGTGCTTTTCATCTCCCTTTGAACGTCGGTAATATCCGCCCGTACTTTGGAAATCTCTTCATTCGCGTGTTCAATGACCAAAAGCATCAGGTCCAGTGAGCATTTGTTAAGGACATCACACCATTTTTTGCAGAAGGACTCATCTTCGCGGCCGATAGTGGGTTCTTTTTGGATCCTAAGTCCTCTTGGAATGCGCTCATTCCTGAAATAGTGTGACAGTGTTGATCCGTGTAACTCATTCCGTGCTTCTTTCTTTCTCAAAGATTCAAGTCGCTGGAGGTGCAACTTTAAATTCCGTCTGTTTAAAACCAGACTACAGTGCGGACATACCACTGACTGTTTCTTTTTGTGTATGGCTGGTGGAGGCCTTGGCACCATGGACGGTCCATCAGAGACAGGTGGCTGTGGCTGCGAGGTGGTGACAACACTCAATGCAACGGGGGCAGGCTCTGGAATTGGTGGAGGCGGTGGCACCATGGACGGTCCATCAGAGACAGGTGGCTGTGGCTGCGAGGTGGTGGCAACACTCAATGCAATGCAACTCAATGGTGGACTAGCTGGAGACAGGTGACCCCTTAAATGACGCAGAAACTGTATCTTCTTTATGATTGTTCCGTTGCAATATATACAATGGAAGTGTGCTGATTCTCTGCAAGTGTGATTGCACTTACAGATGGAAACCCCTGTAAAACATTAATAGGCATATGATTTGTACCTCAGATTATAATAAAATAGCACAGGGGTGGCCAACCAGTCGGAGACCAAGAGCCACATATCTGACTATGTTACAGCAAAGAGCCACATCGGCACACAGAATCATGAACCTGTTACAACTAGTGCATTACCCATCCTTCTGACACACACAGACACACACACACACACACCTCTGCCAGTGAGATGAATTGTAAAAGTCACACACCAACATGATAACAGAAATGTACCCCTACAATAGTAAGCCCACAGGCCAGCAACATCATACACATGGGGACACACCCCCAACCATCTCTTCCTCTCTCTGCCAGACAGATGAATTGTAAATGTCACACACCAATATGATAAGAGAAATGCACCCCAATAGTAAGATCACAAGTTCAATTCAAAGTTCAGTCCCTTTTGGAAAATCCTGGTCAAGGTTAGCATGGAGTGAGCTGTAGTGGCGCTGAAATTTTGAAGCCTTGAAATGTGCCAATGACGACTGACATATAAGGCAGAATGGCACACAAATATAAACTTGGACATGAACATGAGAGCCGCATGACTCCGGGCAAAGAGCCGCATGCGGCTCCCGAGCCTCGGGTGGGTCACCCCTGAAATAGCATGTTTTAATTATCAATGTCTTGATAATTTCCACTATTGTCCATCCCAACAAACCCTACCATTGTGCTGCACTGCAAGCCGCATGTGGTTTTCCAGGTGAAGCCTTATCTGGAACAGATACTCTGTCGAGTACAGGCAGCAAGGACATTTATACACTCCTCCCTGAAGAAAGGGTTCCAGTTCAGGGAGACCCTTAAAGGGGAAATCCTGTCAATTTTCAACAAGAGCTCTATTGCTCAAGCTACTTGAGATTAGCCAATACTGAAGACGCAAGACATTTTGGACTAACCATATAGGTTTCCTTGAACAGAGAATAAGCCCTGACCGTTAACCCAATGGGGCAAGTTTTCAAAACTGTGTTTACAGCATTTAAGCATGCTCCAAATATCACCCCAAAAGTTATGCAACATCATCAGACACATTACAACACAGAACTGTATTGTGTATGGCAACAAATGGCTGGGAAAGTGGTTAAAACTGTGAGCTTATGCAAGCAGCCCAATATTGTTTGTTTACAAAACGGTTTTGTAAACACTGCATAAAAACACAATTTTAAGCACTTTGTTAGACATTTGTAGTCATAAACACTACAGAGGTGTGTTGTAATGTGTCTGATGATGTTACATAGCTTTTGGGGTGACATTTGGTGCATGATTTGATGCTGAAAACTGTTTTGAAAACTTGCCCCATTGGGTGAACTGTCAGGGCTTACTCTCTGTTCAAGGAAACCTATATGGTTGGACTAAAATGTCTTGCGTCTTCAGTATTTGCTAATCTCTAGTAGCTTGAGCAATAGAGCTCTTGTTGAAATTTGACAGGATTTCCCTTTAAAGTGTGTAGGGTGCTATGGAAATACAGATAGGTTAAGTATCTGCATGCTGCATCTTCAGGCCATAATAGTGTTAATAACTGTATTGCAAAGTGCCTACTATCCTTCTCTGCACTGTTCTCAAATAACGTTACTTTACCATTCAAATCAAGTGTAGCTCTTTGAAAAGCAAACGTTAAGACTTGTAGTGTTATGAGCTGTGTTATAATATTTCATATAGAGATACAAATAGGCTACTTTGAAATGCCTTAAATCTACATGGGAGCTTATTCAGAAGAACAAGGAGAGATATAGGCTAATGGACTAGGGGTTACCAAGTAGTGTACAATGAGAACATGATGAGAGGGGAGTGTGTCTATGTTCCCACAGCTGTATGTTCCCACAGCTCTATGTTCCCACAGCCCTATATTCCCACAGCCATATATTCTCACATTTCTAAGGTTTTTTTTTTCTTTCTTTCTTTAAAGTCAGGTACTATGTCCACATTTCTACCCCTGCCTGGTAGACCCCCTATGTAAGTTCAAGTAAGATTCAATCTTTGGTATTATTTGCCCTCAATGGTGCCTTCCAGGTAGTGGGGTTTAGTTTTGCATCTACATTCCACAACGATTTTATATTCATCCACCTCAGCGATAATTTTTGAAATCGACCTCAGCAATCATTTTTGGAATCAGTTTCAGAATCCTCCATTCTAATGTGAACAGAAGGGCTAACTGGATAAATATTACCTGTGTTGGTGTAAATATGCCCTTATCGGAACATATTGCTGTGGGAAAATAGGGTCTATTTTGTTTTAAATATTTGTAATGTGAGAGCATGTTGGGCTGTGGGAACATAGGGCCCAATTTCCAAAATTCCTTAAGAAATGTGGGAACATAGGGTTGTGGGAACAGGGCCTAATTTCCAAAAATTCTGTCAAAAATAAAAATTCCTAACAAATGTGGGAACATAGAGCTGTGGGAACAAAGAGCTGTGGGAACATAGAGCTGTGGGAACAAAGAGCTGTGGGAACATAGAGCTGTGGGAACAAAGAGCTGTGGGAACATAGAGCTGACCCCGATGAGAGTCTATCGAGTCTCATAGGCTAGGTGATTTGCACTATAGTCGTAAATCTCGTAAAACCATCCATTTTTTTTATTATTATTTATATAGCCTACCGATGTCCTACAGTAATTGATGTAGGCCTACATGCACTGTTAAACTGATGTAGGCTACATGCACATTTTATTGAAAATAACTATATAGCCTACATTGATGTAGCCTAGGCCTACTGATATACTGCTTGTACCTAGGCTATTTAATGTAAAATTTCAGTCCTATGTTCAATAAGTTGGTTTATTCCGAAAATGGCAAAAATCTGTTTTCTTGATTATTTATTTATGCATATACAGTATATATATATATATATATATATATATATATATATATATATATATATATATATATATATATATATATATATATATGGGCAATTCCACGAAAAAGTAAACCTCACCTTAAAACTTCAAGTCTCACCTACATGGACATACAAATTCTTTCAGAAAACTTCCAATACAAAGTATTGTCTTGATGTAAATATTCAACTGAGCAAGTTTCCAAAGGATATCTGTTTGTTAAAATTTTTACCCTATTCAGCTATAATGTAAGTCTATGGAGGGGCTTATAATGGGCATAAGTGGGTGATAACACACAAAAAGCTGCAATGCTATCAGTTATTTTTTACCGTTATATTACTATTTCTGTTGTTACAGGTTAAAATCCACCATTCACAATTGTTTTGTATCGTTTTGGAAGGTTTTTCCAGACGTCACGTCCATAACGTCACATCCATAAAGCCATTTCTCCCAATGAAAACCAACTTTTTTACATTTACATTTGAAATTAAGTATTTCTCTGTCTTTACTGAGGTGTCCTGTTTGGTATGAATGTAGTAATATTTACATTTCTCTAGACCTTTCACACACTTCACAGCAAAACTGAGCTCTCTCAAAGGTTTGTCCATTTTTTGTCACGTCCATAACGCAAATTGAAAGGCTCGTTTTCTTTTAATGTAAATCATGATATGAATTTTTTGTGTTTGCCTATATTCAGCCACAGAGTTTGCATAAGAATATGAACAAAATTGTGAAATACTGCTAGGTTTGCGGAGGTTATGTGGCATTTTGTTCATCAATAACGCATGAAAATGTCACGTCCATAACGCTGGAATTGCCCATATATATATATATATATATATATATACAGTACAGACCAAAAGTTTGGACACACCCCCTCATTCAATGCGATTCATTTATTTCCAGGACAATTTATATTGTAGATTCTCACTAAAGGTGTCAAAATTATGAATGAACACATATGAAATGATGTGCTTAACAAAAAAAGTGTGAGATTATGACAACTTTTGGACCTGAACCCGATCAAGATGGTTTGGGGTGAGCTGGACCGCAGAGTGAAGGCAAAAGAGCCGACAAGTTCTTAGCATCTCTGGGAATGAATAACTCTTCAAGACAGTTGGAAAACCATTTCAGGTGACTACCTCTTGAAGCTCATCCAAAAAATAAAAAGAGGACAAAGCAGTTATCAAAACAAAAAAAAGATACTTCGATGAAACAAGAATAAAAAACATGTTTTCAGTTATCTCACACTTTTTTTTTATAAACTACATAATGCCACGTGTTCATTCATAAGTTTGTTTATTTTGTAGATTGTCACTGAAGGCAACAGTCATGAAAATAAAGTAAATAATTTAATTGGAAAGTGTGTCCAAACTTTTGGTCTGTAGGTCTACTGTATATATAGATAGACATAGATAGATAGATACAATGCACTGCTCAAACACTTTTTGAAAAAAAAAAAAAAGTAAAACTGAATGCCAATTTCAGTCATTTGTTGGCTTATATTATGAATAAACCTGCGAAAATGGCAGTTTTGATCAAAAAATCACCTTTTCATGATTAAAACCAAGAAATCAAAGTTTAAATGCTATAATGGCCATAATTCAAAATATGTGTTACATTGTGTAATATGTAGCAATTCAGAATGGCCTACTATGACATGGCCTACTATAATTTAGTTTATCCATTCTGGTAGTTTCGTAGCGAGTGGGAAAATCTATCACTACACTTAAGCGCCCTTGTTGATAACGTCCAATTGGGTAAACTTTCGCACAGTTGCTGATGCATGGTGTGACGTACTGGACTTGGGCGGCCGGGCCAGCTGCGCCCCTGCTTAGTGCTGCAAGCTGCAGCGAGATGCTTCTCAACATTTCAGTCATGCAATGCCTGTCTGAAATAACCACTTCAAGGGGAAGTTTGGTTTTTAACATGTTTAGCCCCTTTTCTGGAGTGTCTAGGATGAAATAGAATCATCAACACCAACATTTTGACAACTGCTCCTGTCTCTGATATTTGGCTCATTTAGAATCCTCCCTTTTCTGCTTCAGAATAGCTTGCTTTGTGCATGTCCGATAATGGCCTTAAAAGAACCTTAAACCTTTGTTTTAAAACGTGTGCAGCTCACTAAGTGGTTAGTGGAGTTCGTTGCTGTTCCACAACAATTAGCATAGCGAAATACAGTTCCTATCCAGCTTTATTTGTCTTCTTGTTGTGCTAGTGCTATTGCTACGCCGACAAAATTGTTCCAGAATGTTCAAAATACCATATAAAATGTGTCAGAAACTGTACTTTGCTACTGTAATTGTTTAGGAACACCAATGGACACCACTAAACACTTGGTGAGCAGCACAAGTTTTAAAATAAAGGTTTAAGGTTAAGGACATTATCGGACATGCACAAAGGAAGGCATTCTGAAGCAGAAAAGGGTAAATGAGCCAAATATCAGAGACAGGAGCTATTATCAAAATTTTGGTGTTGATGATTCTATTTCATCCTAGACACTCCAGAAAAGGGGCTAAACATGTTAAAAACCAAACTTCCCCTTTCAGCCTAATATTTGAGACTATAAACAGCTGTGCTTGGTGCAGTAGTGTCATTGCGATATCATTGTAAAAACAGGCAGTTATGACTTACAATGTTTTTGGAATGAAGCATTGATATGGCTCATCAGAAATAGTCAACTGTAAACCGTTTATCACAGCAACTAGCAACCAGCACAGATACGTTCAGAATGTTCTTTAAAATGATAGGCCATGTATGGCAGTTATGAGAGGAAAACTCTCCAAGTTATTAAACTGAGAAGAACTGATAGGTTTGGAACCAACATAACATTACTCAGCCTACCGCAGGGGCCAGGGTCACTTCTCCAGGGGCACGGGCCCCCGTCGGCCCCTGGCTAGAACCGCCTATAGTCATATGTATTAATAAATTTCATTTTTGATTGAAATCCATGTTGAAGTTGCTTAAAGGAAAATGCAATCTGTGATATTTTGTCCCTAAATAAGTGAAAATTATACATTTAGCTTTATATCTCATAGGAGCCCATTGATTTTCCACTGACTCTAGCGGATTTCCAATTGTAATTGCAGGTTGAATGGCGTTGGAGTGCCATGGCTCGCCGTAAACGGACTCGGTTGTTGCTGAAAGAACGGACCTAATTGAAAATTGGATTCATGTTTCCTAGACGGACCCTTTTCCTGTTACACCAATTGTTTACATCCGCTTTGACTAGCCTATGTGAAAACCATTATTCAGAAATGCAGGTATGCATGTCTCAAAAAACTTATTGTTTTAGAGATGATTATTCGCTTGTATCCGTCGAAAGCTTTCTAATATATTCAACTTGTAATTGCTTATATCGTTTTTCTATTGGCTACTCTGTGGAAAGTGTCAGCACAATAAGGGTAGCTAACGAATGCCCACAGCTTCAGCACTAGCAGCATCATCATAGTTAACGTTAGGTCTAATAGCTGTATGTGTGTAGCCTTTAACTAGTCATGGACCATAAGTTATATTAATAACGTTATGAAATAATAACGGAATTCGTTGTCTTCATTTTAGCAACGAGAAGAGAAACAGCTTGAGGCCAGCGTTGAATCGTTGATCAGCAGAGTTGCTCATGTGAAAAACTCCCTTCAGAGTTTTATCTACAAGTTGGAGAATGAATATGATCGACTGACATGGTAATTATCAATAACATGAACAGTAAAGATATCACTGTTATATTGGTCAATCTTTTAGACTTGATGGACAGGTGGTACATCTGTGACTGGTGGTAACGTTAACGTTAGCCTAGGAAAGGGAAGTCTTCTTTCAGGATCCTAGGCAATGGTGCATTTGAAGTCTGTTTCCAAAAATGCCTACTACTTGACTACTACATACTGCTCGTATACTGATCTCTGCAGACAGCAGCATGTAGCGTGCATGACAAATATCACAGGAGTAGTGTGGGGCTTCAGTCAGGTAGAGCAGCTGCAGTCAATTATTTAATGAGGTTATGGTCATGTGGTCAGTAGGCCATTTTCTGCTGCTTCCACACCACTCAAGTAGTAGCCTGACTAATAAGCCGACTGTTGACTCCGTCACAGTCTGGAACAATGCAATGAAACATGTTTCCGTTTGGATATGTATCCTCTCACCTGGCTCTCACTTCCGCATTCAGCAGTAACAGATCGCTAGCTAATTCCAATTTATTTTGACATCGTAGTGGCAATAAGTTTCCTGGTGAACCAGTAGCCTGTAAGTAACAGGCTACTGGCACACTGCCCTTTCACGCCTCTCCGCAGGCGTGGTTTAGTCAAAAGATGCTTGCACGTGGTTGGAGCAACCTCATATGAATGACATGACACTTCGACCACTCACGTTGAAGCTTTGTGACGTAGGACGTGTCGTCACGTAAGCGCCGCCATGTCGGGAACCAAAACAGAAACGTCATACCCACTGAAATCCCTCCCTACGATCCTGATTCGTCGTGCTGCCCCGGTTATTTCGAAAACGGAGGAGGAGAGCGAATCACTGGTGTACCAGAAGGTTTGTGTAGCCCAGCCCCCTGGGCGTCAACACATAGCTTCTGGTTCACCAGGAAAGGCAATAAGTCCTCAAGATCATGAATGTTAATGTCATGTACCAATTTTGTAAAGGTAATTCGAAAGTAGGGGGGAGAATAACAAACGTGTTCAGGCAAGTTAAGAGACATCGCTCTAAACTGTGTGCTGATTGGCTAAACCGTGAGCGAACCAAAGTAGGCACGCTGGTCCAGACTAGTATGGAGGTAAAATTATTTTAACGTTAGTAGGATGGCGCTGCCAGGCTACTCAAGTAGAGCACCTGCAGCTAATTCATTAATTGTGGGAAGCAGTAGTGTATGCCATTTCGGAAATGGCCTGATTTTATTATACTCCGCGAGCCTTCTCGGATCTCAGATGTCACGTGACATTACACTTCAAGCGTTTTATTATTCAAACTCGTCCGACGTGGAGAAACAATGAAAACAATGTTCACGTCATTGTTTGTCCTAGGCTACATTTAGGACACCTGTTTGATACAGGTGAGTACAATATTGAGTCCGTGCTCAATATTGGCCTCACTACAACACTAACTCCCACATCCATAGGTAGTCATATGGATGCAGTGTTAATGTGAGTGATTGAAATAGTCATTTAAACCACTAAAACAGTCCAAACACAATGAAAACAGCAAGTGACACTGGGCGCAGCCATGTTGAATCTTCATCGGAGTTGTTGCTCGGTGTTAGCCTGGCGAACGCTAAACTAAAATCACAAGTGATATTTAGTCTGGGGACCTACCTATTGCATAACAAACGCGTTCCTATCCTGTAGGACTACAAAAATTTGAGACATCGCTCTAAACTTTGTGCTGATTGGCTAAACCGTAGAGTAACCGAGGGAAAGGCAGCTAGGGGGGCTTGGACCAGACTACGTATGGAGATAAAATGTTTAGCGGAGGTACGTAGGATGGCATCACCAGGCTACTGTCTTCCAGCGTTGTTCCCCTAATTCAGTGTTTCTCAAACTGTGGGGTGGGCCCACACTAGTGGGGCGCAGACACATGACAGGTGGGGCACGAGACATCTCTTTGTTATCGACCGTTGTCGCACCATGCCCCCAGAATTCAAAGCTATTTGTCAGATATACGCATATGACAGTAAATTGAGCTTTCCAATGGAGTTACTTGCTAGTTGCTGTGATGAGTGGTTCGAGAGAAATTTGGCTTGAATTAATAACATGAAAATCCTTACATTGACAAAAATTGTGCACAAATTGAGCTTTTCAGGTGGGGTGTGAAAATTCTCTGCCTTCCGAATAGGGGAATGACAGAAAAAGTTTGAGAGCCACTGCCCTAATTCATGGTGGCATGGGTTTAAACGGTCCACCTCTTTATGAAAATTGGTTATTACAAATATTTATGTTTTGCTATGTTGAAATGTAATGGTGATATTGCATATATTATAATCACAATCTTTTTTATTATGATTGCCTACACTTGTCACTGTGCTTCGATTGAGTGAACTTTATGAAGGGCCTGAAAGTGATGACAGTGTTGCTTTTTTTTGTGTGTGTGTGTGTGTTCTAACATTTTTATGATGATGTTTATTCGAGGCCCTCTGTGTTGGACAATTTTGCCCTCCTGTCTGGCCAGCTCAACACAATCAATAAGCTCTTGAAAAATGAAAAAACCCCATCGTTTAGGAACCAGGTCATTATCCCCCTTCTTTTGTCTCCGGATCGAGACGAAGACCTCGCTGTGAGTTTTTATTTAATTTTTTTTTCCCGTTTTAATGAAAGAATTTTAACACAATTCTATTCTATCATGACTTGTATTCCCCCTTTTAAAGGTATCTCTTCTATATTAGTTAAAACTCACAGCCTGCTAAAATATGAAGAACGTTAACTCTCACTGCAGAAACTGACAGAGCAGCGTGTGCCCGTGTTCAGTCATGAGATTGTGCCAGACCATCTGAGAACCAAACCAGACCCTGATGTGGAGGAGCAGGAGAAACAGCTCAACGCCGAGGCTGCTAGAATCGGACCAGATGCTGCACAGGTAACTTGGCCTGGAAAAAAATGTCTCTGCTGTTTTAGAGCAGCAGCAACAACATCACAAAGTATCTGGTGATACTATTGGAGCAGAACAATTTGAATGAACAAGTCATTTAATTTATCCATTTTCATCCTTTTACTCAAATCAGAAACAGATTCAGGCACTGAACAAACTTTGTTCAAACTTGCTGGAGAAGTTGAACAATCCAAGAGAAGATCGAGAATCTGAGAGTGCAGGTACTCCTTTTTATACTTCTGTAGAAATCCACAGTTGCCCTAGCAGACCAACAGATATTGTAATCAACTTCAGCTCATTGAACTCATTGAAGAAAATAAAATAATGGATATTTAAAATGCACCACGGAAGCTACTCTCTATAGCTCTACATTATGTAAGACATTAAGCATAATTATGAATCTGTCTGTGCCCTCCAGCTCTACGACAGAACAAGCCATCTTTCAACCCCACTGACACCACTGCTTTGGTAGCAGCAGTTGGCTTTGGGAAGAGTCTGTCCAAGTGCAGACCTCCGGGGTCTGTGGCTCCTGGTCCAATGATGAGCGGCGGCCCGACCCTGCAGCAGGTTACGATTGGTGGAGCCTCTGGCCACCAGGGAAACATGGGAGGACCAGGGGCCTCTCAGCAGACTGGACAGCCTGGTATGGCCATGACACTTTTTCTTTGTTTGTTTTTAGAACACATGCACACACTAGACTAAGGTTTCAAGACAACTCCAGCTTCTGGGTACACTCACTAATGTTAGTATAGTAAATTCAATTAGCCTATATTCAATTTGGTACCCTAAATTACAAGAAAACCCACTTTACGTTGGTGTGGAGGCTATTTGCAATTTATCACCGGGAAGTAGGCCTAATCTCTGAATATGGCAAGAGCTGTCTGGCGAGTCCCAGAAATCACTACTTGTTTCTTGACCACAATCTTATCCAACTAGTATGCATTACACTCTGCAGTCTTTGATGACGACATATCTTTATTCTGAAATCATTTCTTTCACTAAAGATTAAGTATTTGTTGCACATAACATTGTGTACAGAAAAGTTCAATGAATTTGTATTAATTCTGACTTCATAGTTTTTTAAACTATATACATACATTACTGGTATTGTTATAATGTAGTTCTCCGGATTAATACCAAGTTGCCAAATGTCAGAGAGAAGCTGCCACAACCACATTGGTCAGCACCACTGGACCACAGCATTGCTCATCACCTTATGGTTATTATCAATCATTTCTGTAATATATCTTCTTATTTCTCTCTCACACAGGAAAAATGCCCAGCAGCATCAAGACTAATATCAAGTCAGCTTCAGCTTCAATGCACCCTTACAACAGATAAGCCAGACCTTAAGACATGGAGGATTGATGAGCGGACTGTGCTGGGTTCATTTTGTTTGTTTTGTTGTTATTATTATTTTACATCATGTTTTGTTATTTCCAAATAAAGTGTTGTGGTGCTTTAGATTTACAAAATAAATTTCATAAATAAAACAACATTTTGTGGAATTAGCCTGAAGTTGTTGGATGCCCTTAAATGAATGCTACTACCAAAGATGAACACTAGATGGGGATAGAGCATTATTGGTACAAACCAATAACTAGAGATTCGGTCAGAAAGATGGAGAGAGACTTTATTTTATCCTGAGGGAAGGGTCTTCTTGTCCTTTGCATACCAATATAAATGCAACCTAATTAATGATTTTAAAATGTTTGATGAAAAATAGAATGGCCACAGATGCTGAAGACACAGTGAAGAACTTTATTCACAAAACATAAAACACACTTGATGTTGGTGTCGTCAAAAATAGCTTTTCTTTTCTTTCTTTAGAACTGATAGGATTAACATTTATTAATGTTTTTTTATGTCTAAATCATATTTTTGAGGAACATCCAGCTTTGTTGTCATCAACTACTGATCTTTTGAAACTGTTCTGAATGTCAGGGTCTTGATTGTCACTTGAAGGTGGCATCTTTGGTCTTTTGGACTTCAAAGGTTTGTTTTCATTACCAAGGGAGAGATTCTTGAAGCTCATAGCCTTCGGCATCTCAAATGTTTTCAGTGATTTCACAATCCGTTTTGGAAAATTCCACTTCCGGAGAGATGCCCCCTCCTAACGAGGTTTCCCTAAAGTCTCTAATTCACTTAACAGTTTGGAATCTTTTGCCACAGGTGGTGTTCTCATGGTGGTATCCAAAGATTTCTGTACCACTAAAGGAAGACCCCAAAGTTGATACAACATCTTCTGTTTGATACTGAACTCCAATTTGTTTTTAATGTCTTGTGTTAAAATCAAACATCTGTCTTCTTTCAACGATGTTGTTTCGATCTCTAGGCCTACACATTTCTCTGATGATGGCTGACCATGGGCATTTGTCATCAACATATTGAGATGCACTGTGGATGTTTTCGTCTTCTGCTCTTGATATTCCTGCCTGACATTTATGTTGATTAGGTCAAGAGCTCCCTTCTCTAGACCTTGTGCTTTTGCTTTTCTGGAGGAGAGGATGGACAGGTCAGTTTCACTGGCACTTTTCATAGGGATGGATGGCACCTCCACTGCACCTGGTGCTGATAGGATTTGTTGTTGACTTGTGTTGTCCTCCTGACGCTTTTGCTTGTCAGTCATTGCTACACTTATGTCTCCCTGGGCGATAATGACATCAGCCATATCCTTGTGAGTCCCCTTTCCTTTCACTGGACCATTGGGTTTCTGAGAGTTGTCCTGGGAGCGGTTGTCTTTTATATTGGCTCGTTTGACTCTCTGGCTTTGGTCATCTGCTGCCAGGGAAACTGCCTTAACATCCTGTGGTGTGTGGACGTTTCTGTCATGGTGATGATCAGCAGCACTGAGATGTGAGCTGACTGGGACCATTTCTTCAGTTCCATCTCCTTTGCAGAGTCTGGACCTTTGGTTCATTAAGGTACTTGAAGTCTGATCACATCGATGATCTGTAAGCTTGCCCTTTATTTCAGATTCAATAGCGACTGGCAGAGGTGTTTCTTCATAGGAACCCTGACTTTGACTTGTCAGTGGTAGACTCATATCTAAGCTTCCCAGTTTGCCTTTCCCATTTAGTTCCAGGGCATCTTCCAGGGAATCCTTACCAAGACGTGTGACAGCAAGTGGCCTGTTGGCCATGGCTGTGCTTGTGCTCTCTTCATTGTCTTGTTTCAGGTCTTTTTCAGTCAGAATTGGCACTGTGTGTTTTGGCTGTTTGTTGAAACATTTTGTCATATTCTCAAACATTGCTTTTTTATGATGAAAACTGTTGTCAGAGTCGTCATCTGAAATGGATGTATTTCCTTCTCCCCTGTATTCCTTAAATGACAAGTCCTTTTTCTGTTTCAATCTCTGTGGAAGCAGCATCAACACAATGCGGACAAGAAGTATGGCGCGTTTCCACAACAGTCTACTTCGTCTGACTGCCATGCCATGTTTTGAAGATCCTCCCCCATGCCATGTATTGAAGATCCTATAATTGTACTGATGGTGGTGAGGGAGCTTTGGTCAGACTCAGACAAGTAGTCAGACAACCTGTCTGTGAAATCACTATCTGTGGGGCAAAGGCTAGATGAGGGAGAATTCAGTGTGGAAATGGAGTAGTCGGACACACTCCCACACTCAAGGTTCATCTCTTCACTTTTACAAGTTGTGGGGTCACAGCTCTGTAAGAATGCTTGACGCCTTCCAGAGCTATGGGTACTGAGTCCTTCCCAGGCCAGTGAATCACGAGAGAATCCATCTGATACATCTGAATCCTCAGAATGGCTGGAGTAAAGTTTCACTTTCTGTTTCTTGACTCTCTTTCCTATGATCTCTTTCAGTAACTGCTCACTGTTCAAGCAATCTGTGGTCAAGGTGTCAATTTGTGAGGAAAGACTTTTCAGCAGATCTCTGAGCAGAAAGAAACATGTACATTATTTGTATTTAATTTTTCTAAAGCTAATTGTGAAAATAATTCAGCAACAAAATAAAGTGAATTACAATCAAGTAGGCTAGACTAGGCCTGAAGTTGTACAACCGAATTCCAAAATAGTGGGGACACTTTACAAATTGTGAATAAAAATGGAATCCAATAATTTTCAAATCTTTCAAATATTTTATTCACAATAGAATATAGATAACATGGCAAATGTTAAAAGTGAGAAATTTTGGAATGTTATGCAAAATATTGGCTCATTTTGGATTTCATGAGAGCTGCACATTCCAAAATAGTTGGGACAGGTAGCAATAAAAGGCCAGAAAAGTAAAATGTAGCCTACTAAAAATATAGGTCAAAAAAGAAGCCATGATCCAGAAGCACAGGCGCGTTTTTTTCCTGGGCCAAGGGTCATTTAAAATGGACTGTGGAAAAGTGGAAAACTGTTCTGTGGTCAGACAAATCAAAATTCAAAGTTCTTTTTGGGAAACTGTGATGCCATGCCATCTGGACAAGGACAACCCAAGTTGATATTGCTTATTGTTAGCACTCAATTCAGAAGGCTGCATCTCTGATGGTATGGGGTTGCATGAGTGTGTGTGGCATGGCTAGCTTAAGCGTTTGGAAAAGGCACCATCAAGTCTGCAGTCCAGATCTTTCACCCATATAAAACTTTTGGTGCATCATAGATAGGAATACATGACAAAGAAGACCTAAGACGTTGAGCAATTAGAAGCCTGTATTAGACAAAAATGGGACAACATTCTCTCCATCACTTCTGTCCACAGATAAAAGAACAGGGGGTGCCACACAGTGGTAAATGTAGCCTTGTCCCAGCTATTTTGAGATGTGTTGATACCATGAAATTGAAAATCAACTTATTTTCCCCTTAAAATGATAAAATTCTTCAGTTTCAACATTTGATATGTCATCGATGTTGTATTCTGAGTAAAATATTGAAATTTGAAAGTTCCACATCACTGCATTGTTTTTATTCACAATTTGTAAAGTGTCCCAACTATTTTGGAATCCAGTTTGTAAAAAGAAACAAAAGAAAGAGATTACTTACGAATCTGAATCACAGCAGTCTTCATCCTAAAATAAAGTCAACTAGATGTAAATAAATGTTTGTAAAGTGAGGCGAAATTAACATGAGCTCGTTAACAAGGCAATAACATCTGCTTGCTATTCTATTAGTCAATCTGACTTTACGCACCTCTAGACGCCACTTGCCGAGTAACCAAAACAGAATCAGAAGTAGGGAGAGGATGCATGTGGCCGTTTTCCAGCGGTATTCCGGGTCAGTACATAAGAACTGTAGTTGGTCTAGAATATCATCTTGATGTCCATAATAGTACATGTTTAAAAGGGCACTGTTTTCTACCCTTATGTGGTGTGGCGGCTACACCAGTCCATCATGTTTCAAACTTGTCTCGAATATTTAAAAGTCGCGCCTAGGTTGGAATATTCGACACATTCTATTCCAGTGCGCAAAGTGGCCGGAATGGTTTGCTTTTCTTTTATGATGCGTGGATGCTCAGACAGAAATTTGAATGTCAATATTTACTAACATATAGGCCTAGGCTACATTATACCCTAGTCTGATATAGAGCCATAAATGTCTAGCCTATAATCTTTTTAAAAATATCAAATAAAAGCGATGTCAGCAAAGTATCTGCAAATACTTCGATTATGAAATGGGTCTGTGACTATTTTGGGGGTAATATGCAAATTATTTCCAAGGATAGGCTATTACAAATACACAGTACTTACTTACGCATATTGCTCTACAGTCAAGCAGCTGGTTAAAGTTACATCCTGAACTGATGGCACATATCTAACATCATGTGGGCAGTTTGTGTGTGTGTGTGTGTGTGTGTGTGTGTGTGTGTGTGTGTGTGTGTGTGTGTGTGGGGTGGGGTGGGGTGGGGTGAGGGTGGTAGGTACCCCGTTGACAGCCTGCAGCAAGTAAGCAGTCCAATCCTGCCATTTCACTGGCTGCACTGTCATGCTGAGCGGCCACTGCTGCGAGGGCCAGGCGCTCTGTCGGCACCCCGGCTGTATTTTGTCCATTATGGGGAGCGCCTCAGCGCTGAAAGTAATCTGGCCGGACGTTGCGCGGTCTGGCCTGATAATGTCAGAGTCGTTAAGGGAGACGATGAGGAAGTTAGTGCTGACGTGAAGGGGGCCTCGTGCCGCTCGTGGTCTGTCCACTCCAATCCCTGTCCCACTGGGCCCGCACAGCTCGGCTCGCGCCACGACCAAGAACAATGACCGCTTCCCCGCCACGTCCTCGCACAGGTCGCCGGCTGACCTACATACACCCTCTCTCTCCCTCCTTGTCTCGCTTTTATTTTGGTGTCTCATCTGGCTCCTAGCCTTTGCCAGACGCTGTCTTTCTTTCTTTTTATTTTTTTCTCTCTCTCACGTTCTTTCTTTAATTTTTGTTCTCCACCCTTTCATAGTCTTCTAGATTCCTTTCTGTTATCTCCTCAGTGCCATTCCCAGAAGCATGTGGCATCGCTAGTGCGCGCTACTGGACCTGTTTCAAAACATCCTTCCCCTGCGCCAGCTCATCACAGCATCCCATGGCATATCCTCACAAGTCATAAAAGCCGCAGCCCTGAGAAGTAAAAGTTTTTCCTTTTGGCGCTTTCCATTACAGTAGGCCTACCAAAAGGAAAAAAAAATGCTCTAAGGCTTTTGCAGTTGCCACTGGCACACACAATTAACATATTCAAATGAATGTTATTTATGGACGAAGAATTCTCCCACAGGCTATTGGCATGTTCTTTGTAAGGAATTTCCCCACAGCATTCTATGCAATGAGGTAGAATGGCAGATGAATCTCTAATGAATATGTTTGCTTTTTATTTTATATTTATTTCTTTCATTTTCACATTAACTTGTATTTGTGTCTTGTATTTTTAATTACTTTGAAAAGACTGCATAATGATAGTCTTGTTTAATGATAGTGTGATCAGATAGTGTTGCATTATGGACAGTGAAGGCCAATGATGCCTTTGGCCACTAGAGGTCAGCAACGTAACACGTTTTAGTGAATGAACCCATAATATCATATTACAAAGTTTCAAACCCTTGTGGAATTTATGAATTTATGCATGCATTTGCAATCACAATATCTAGGTCTCCCGCGAGTTCCTGACTTATTTTTTATGCAGCAGTTATAAAATAAGAATGCATTTCATACTGACTTGTTTTTGTTCTTCAGGGAATAGCAATACAGCTAAGGCATATAACCACTGAAAATGATAGTCATGGCAAACCCTATACATGTCCTATTCTATCAGCCTCTTGACAGCAATACAGAATAATAGGAAATAATTATGCTATCTTGCATCAAAACAATAAAATACTGATCCCATCTTTGCATTAAAGCAAAAAAATACCAATGCTGTCTTATCAGATTCAGAAATAGCCTAATTCATTTTTTCAATTTCAACAAAGGCATTTTCCCATGTTGCATTGGCCTGCTGAGACCCCAGGCCCCTTGGGTAGGAGTCAGTGAATGGGATTACGCAGGGGGTGGCTGGGAAACTCAAAGTGACAGCCGCCTCCCGCTATGTCTCCCCTGTTTTCTCCCAGCCTCAGATGGGAATCTCTTCTGCAAACCATCAGCTAAAGCTGTCCATGACTACTCCCAATATCAACCCCCCCCTCCCCATTCTCTCGCTATCTCTCCATCTATCTGTCTGTTTATCTATCCTTCTTTCTCTTTTTCTCTGTGTCTCGCTCTCTCACTCATTCTCTCTGAAGGTAAAAATAACATTGGTCCAAGCTCAGAAGAACAACTGTAATATAAGCACACACACACACACACACACACACACACACACACACACACACACACACACACACACTTACACAATCATGTACCCCTGCTCAACTTCACGCTCTGGACTGGACTGGATGGTTAGCCGGAAGTGAGTTGTCTTCTCGCAGCTCATAAAGAAAGAAGTGGATCAAAGGACTGCTGGAGAATGTTGAAAGTAGGCTACATGAATGTCTTCCCTCATTGCTAATTGCTCTCCTCACTGTTTATGTCTTTCTGCGATGGGACCAATCCTCCCTGGGACTGTGCGTGGGCTTGGGGTCCTTCTGAAACAAAGCCTGTGTTAGCATTAGTCTCAAGATTAAAGAGAAAAAGATCTCCATCAGAAATCCACTATGGCAATCCTCTTCTATCTCTCTGCCCCTCACGTTCCTCCTCCTTTAACAGTGCTAATTATGACACTGGGAGGCTACATTCACGCACTTCCTAATGCAGTTAACATACAGTGTGTACACCCTGGTGAAACATCCCTGTTTTTCAAAGATATAATGGCTTGGTGCTGCAGATGTGATGTCTGGTGGGAATTTCCTTGCGAGGCATATCTGTGATGTATAAAATCAATTTGAAATCTGGCTCATTTTCACAGAAGACCTCCAGGCAACTCTACAAAGCAGGGAAGTGTAACACGGAACACCCACATTCAAAACCACTGGCAATGTTTCCTTGATTCTTAAACTGAAGTGAAAAAAAACACTCCTTAAGCTGCATGAAAGCCAGCGGTGACACAGACACACACACACACACACACACACACACACACACACACACACACACACACACACACACAAATGCAGGCACACCACACACTGGGACACATATCTTCCCCCAAATGCAATGGAACATGTCTCTTTAATGCAAAGTTGTTGGGGAAGAGAGAGAGAGAAAGAGAGAGAGAGCGTGAGGGGGGATCAGAAGAATTCATTATGGATCTGTGGGTGGCACAGTCAGTCCGAGAACTCCTTCGAAATTCAGCCGTAAAGTTGATTTCTCTTATCTTGGACCCACAGCAACACATGAGTTATTATCCAACACAGTGGAAAAGAAGAAGAAAAAGACGAGGAAGAAGAAGAAGAAGAAGAAGATGGGGGGTTGGGTATCGGGATAAGGGGGTGGGGTACGGGGTCACCCAAAATGTGTATGTCACCCCGAGTAGAGACGAGTCCCTTTCATCTGCCGCCCTTATTTTCTGCTCTACCTCTTTCACCTTCTTGTCCTGAAGCAAACACCTTGGCCTGCTACATCAGTGCGTATACAACCTTTGTTGTCATCAAAGACTTCTCTGCACGTCTCTTCACACGACCCTCCTGCCTGGAGCACAAAACTCACCATCACCACGGTAATAGAGAGACAGAGTGAGAGACAGAGAGAGAGAGAGAGAGAGAGAGAGAGACAAATACAGAGAGAGAAGGGGGGAAGAAAAAAAAGTGGGACAATATTTGCATCTCCTTTGACCTTCAGGAGGCAAATGCAAACGCCATTGCCCCCCTATCAGACACTGTCCTAGATGATCAAGCTACGCAGACTGGGGTTGGAACAAAAGAAAGGTCTATTATATTCTGCCCTGCAGCCCTGAGTCTTTTGCCCATCCCTGTGTGGCTGTCCCTCTT
>JAODXP020000022.1:26395183-26397683 GCA_027497455.2 Sardinella longiceps | reverse complement strand
TAAAAAAGCAAAGAAGAATAAAAGGTGCACAACTACATATACAGCATAGCGCATTCTTGGGGCTAATTCACATAGGCTAGCATGAAAATAAAATATATGTAGTTCTGTAACCAAGCCAAAACAAAGATGAGCTTTTTAAAAAAAGAGAGAGAGAGAGTTATTCACAACATGGACATAAAAAATATATCCAAACAATTTCTGGAGTTGTGTGCCATCACTTTTTTTTTTTTTTTGTCTTCGTTTTCAACAAACACTGGATTTTGACTGACTGCATTTTTGGTTTGGAGTACAAAGTACCAGAACATTCCGAGACAACGTTCTTCAGTACAACAGATAATACACAGATTCACAACATGAAAAGTGTTTATAAAGCTGTTGGCTATGGAGAGTTCACACTTCTTTCGCTTTTTCCTTTTTTTCCTTTCTTTTTTTGGTATCAAAGTAATGAAATGTAAGTAACAAATGAAGAATGCTTCACTTGTTAGACTATTCCAAAAGATGTGACCCCATGAATGTAGTAATAACAACATAAACTACAAATGAAGAACAAGAGAGAGAGAAAAAAAGAAAAACAACAATGATCATTTCACATTTTGACATTTGTTCGTTCATAGTAACGGACATTGTTTTATTGCATACTTGTGTTATGATGGAAAATGGGTCTTAGCTCGGAAGCCATCACTAAGCCTTCCTCCTTCTTCATGTAAGTAGCCCATACCTATTGACTAGGATACAGGATCCATAGATCTCTTCTACATGTATGTATATAATGCATGAGACATAACGGTATATTTTCAGTGAAAGAATCACAAAAATAGATTTCCGTTTTGCTCCAATAGTTGTATCTTGGTAGCACCAGGGGAACTTTGGACATACGAAAAATCTGTCGTCGTTTGACTATAATCCCTTTAAAAAACACTGAAACTTTTCTCCCTGTCTATTTGTTTTGGTAATGCACAAAATTTGCAAGCACTGTAAGATAACAGTATAAATTTACATACATATTACTCCTAAATTGACGATTTAAGAAAAAACTGTAGATTTGAGTATTAAGTATTTCAGCAACCGGTATCTCCAATTTTGGGGGGACATGATACAGTTCAAACTATTGTATGTGGTGATTCATTTACCAAGAACAAAACTTAATTGCAAATTGCAAAATTACTTTAGAAACCCTTAGGTCGCATTCTGATTTATGTGTATATTAGACTTTGTGTGTGAGTGTGTGTGTGTGTTTCCCTGTCCTGTTAAAATTGTCTGGTTTGATTCAGATCATGTCCATAGGCTGAGTTGAATTTTGTATCACTTCTTGGGCCCTGCTTTCATAAAGATTAATCTATTAAAAAGTGTTTTCACAATATGTTAATATAAAAAAAAAATATTTTTTTTGTTTAAATTTTCATAGTATATTTATAAGATATCAAATACTTTGGCACAATGGGTAAAACAAAAATTCACTACTGGAAACAGAGCCAAAGGGAGACATGAAGGCCTAAAATGTCGGATGAAATTCTAAAAAAAAAAATGATTATGTATGAAGTAGCAATGTCTGTTTTTTTTAAAGAAAATTATGTTTTCCATTTTTTTGTTCCATTTTGTATTGTTGTTTTCAAGAGGTAGTGTGAAAGCATTCCAATCTAAAGACAAGGGGCTGTACATACTTGATTTTGTGAGTGTGTAGGTGTCTTATTTTGTATTTAGTTTTTTTTTTACATAGTCTTTTTTCTTTTTTTTTAGAAGAAGAAGCAAGATCAGTACACAGATGTCACAGCTGTAACAGTGGACACATACACTGGTGGTGTGTGGTGGTAGTGGCGATTTCTCTGCTACTGGACGTGAGAGAGAAACTGAATTCAGAGCCGGAAGATGGCAGAAAAAAAAAGACAAAAGTCACCGGTGATAACAGCTGAAAGTCCGATGGTACGGTAGGAGTGGGGTGGGGTGGGGTGGGGTGTAGACCTCTCCCCATGTCCTGCTTTCAGAGGGCTGGGTTTCCCCCTCAATCAAGGTTAAGGGTTGTCCTGGTCTGTGAGTGTGTGTGCATGTGTGTGTGTGTTTTGTGTAAGTGTGTGTTAGTGTGTGTTCAATCTGTGTGTGTGTGTGTGTGTGTGTGTGTATGTGTGTGTGTGTGTGTGTGTGAGAGAAAGAGGGACGATGGCAGATGAGGAGGATCAATTGGATGTGTCAGAGTGGACGCTTCCAGGTCCTTCTGTGGGCGAAGTCACTGACGAGGGAGTTGTGGCGTCCTGCCACCCGCCATTAGCCTGTCAAGAAGAGCAAGGAGGAGGTGAGTGAAAGGATGAGCGTAATCTAAGCATATTGTATATACATGTAATAGGGCCAAAAATCATGGAATTGTCATCAAAATAGAGCAACATAATGTTTCAACGGAAGCAAACGTGAATAAGTCCAGTCTGCCTAGGCACATTACGTCACAATATGAACTTTTCAACGATCTTTCATATCAGCATAATGAGAGCTTGACTCTGGTCTGCATGAA